>JAQHUG010000034.1:7266077-7355878 GCA_028555095.1 Dicrostonyx torquatus
AGTTCAGTGTTACTAACTTTGAACTTTACTGTCCTGGGAAAGGTGCTTCTGGGAGCAGGGTTCATGGGCTGCAGTAGTGAATCATAATGGCACCCATGCTGTGACC
The DNA here is from genome assembly GCA_028555095.1 of Dicrostonyx torquatus. Lineage (NCBI taxonomy): Eukaryota > Metazoa > Chordata > Mammalia > Rodentia > Cricetidae > Dicrostonyx > Dicrostonyx torquatus. Next base: position 7,266,184 of record JAQHUG010000034.1, read on the forward strand.
CTGGGGGACCGGGGGACCTGTACCTTCCTTGAGGTTTCAGTGAATTTGCTTGTGACCTTAAGAGGGAAAACAAGAGTAAGGGGAAATACCCTTGCCTTTGTCACACAGTCAGGGACAAAAAGCACTTTGGCGGTCATGACCTATGACAAACACACGCCTACAAATCCTTTGCTTGCTCCCATGCTCCATTTCCTTACCAACTATGTAGCTAGGCAAAGTGGGACGAGAAATAGTGCCCTGGGGAGACATGAAAGTGCTGGAGTAGACACTGGCTGCCTTTATAAGAAGGAAATTCTGTAAGTCTGAAAATATACTAATGAAAGGAACCTGCTCGAGGGCCTGTGGGACTTTTCTGACACTGAGACACTCAAACTGCAAACAGCTCTGGAGAGCTGAGAGTGGGAAAATTAGTTCTCCTGGGTGCAGGGTGCATCGACTGATTTTCTAATACCAAATGGTCGGCCCTGAAAATACACATACACGACACTATATAGACTGAGCAAGTATTCATATATATGTGTTTATGCATGTACATACATGTATTATGTACTCCTGTAAATATTATGTATATATGTATATAAATATTATATATGTATATAAATATAATGTGTATATGTATATATGTTCATACATACATACACACACACACACACACACATATATATATATATATATATATATATATATTGCATGTATCAACAAAGAAGATGATGCCTGAGACTTACCTGGTAACTAAGTTTTCCAGAACTAAAGGGAATGCTATGGAGAAATACAGGTGTTGGTCAAGGACTAGAAGCCTTTTGAAAGAAAGCCTGCATGATATTCTTGATCTTGCACATTGACACACAAAATATAATAAACCATCCCCAAACCTGTTCTTCCAGAAGTTTCTCAAGGGGTGATAAATGATAACTCTATCCTCCCTGATATCACGTTTTTTTCATGAGGAAGTGGTCATAGCTCTTGTCTCAGACAAGAAGGAAATTGAGATAATACATGCTTCTCATAGTACCTGACATATCTTACTTTGAATTAAGTTCAATAGACTGGACAGAATGAAACTTTTCAACTTCTTTGTCTTAATGGTTCCAAGATCCCTCTCTTCTCTTTCAGATTCACATTATCTCACCCAGGGACCATTAACATCTTTTAAGTGGTATCTTCAATTTAGTAAAGGGGATGTTATTGTCGATAGAGATGAGGGGAATCAGACAGTTGAGCTCAGATATCTCAATCTGAGCTATTACTGGTGCTGGGATAACTGCTGTATCCAAATGAGAAAACAGGACTCACTAAGCTCCTCCTCTAGGGTGCAAACTCTGCCCAACTTACTTGAAGAGCAGATCTGAGAAGGTTTCACAAGATACCCAGGAGGGCAGCTGGAGGAAAAAAATCAAAACCACATATCAACAGTACTGAGAGAGAATGTTCTAGATGTTCAGTGTGGACCTCTGAGGCTTATATTGAAGCTTTGAGTTTCATTTTCTATAGATGGGATCAAACATGTATGAAAAAAAATTCAGCTTTAATTTATCACATGGGGCACCCCTGTTGCTGGTTTATAAAAACCAATTTGCAATAAGGAAAAATAAATGTAATACTATATTTTAAAACTCTCAAAGAGGAGCTAGGATATGACATTCAAATATGTTAATGAGCAAAGATCATAAACAGAACTCACAGGTGAAAACCTGAGTGAGGGGATTTTACATTGGCAGACTTACTCATATTCAAATTAATGGAAACCCTTTAAAGCTTGAAGGAATAGCATTCTAAGGTTCCAAATTACTACAAATGTGTGTGTGTGCGTGCATGTGCGCACGTGCGCATGTGTGTGTGTGTGTGTGTGTGAATACTTAACATCTGTGGGTACATGGTGAGATGATACTAGGAAAGCAAACCTTGGTGTTGTCACTTTGAGAAGCAATTGGTAGCATGTGTGAAAAATGGTTACAAACTGTCACCAGTCTTTCAATCAGAAATTCCACTTCTATGAATATATTCAACAAAGCATAACACAAAAGGGATGAAGAATTCGTTAGATGTAAAAGGTACTTATGACAATCTTACTTATAATAGCAAAACATAAATAAGGAATACCCTGTAATTTTAAATGATCAGAAAGTTTATAAGTATTGCATGTGTGTGAGAGAGAGAGAGAAAAAGAGACAAAACTATACATCAAATGGCTTGCAAGACACTAGACACTCAGTATGATTTTCTTCCAGTCAAATTTGGTCCTACACAAAGTAGGTTCATCCTACAACTAAGAATACAATGTCCGTTCTTTGAAGCCACACCTGCCTTTCTGTGCTAAGGAAAAGTTTCTGAATTAAGAGCTAGGACAAGGCTGTCAGGCATGCTTTTAATTTCCAGTACCCAGGATGCTGTTGCAGGAGACCTTGAGTTTAAGACATCAGGACTGTGTAGAGAGCTCCAAGCTGGTCTGTGCTACATAAAAGGATAACACAGAATTCAACAAAAACCACTAACCAGTTCATACTTTAAACATATATGTGTGTATGATATATTATATATAATATTAATTTGTTGATTAATATGTTGCATATAATATTAATTTTTCGATTAATATGATAGACATTTATACATATAAAACTGGAAATAAAGCAAAAGGAATGCTCTAAAAGACATTTGACTTCTACTTAAGATGTAGAGAAAAGGAAAGAGAGTCAATCATACCTGTACCAAAATTCAGTATCAAATAGTCTCAAGTTCACAACTTTTAAAAAATCAATCAGAGAAAAACAAAACTAGCCTAAATTCAAACAACAGTTAAGCTATGATGTAACAAGCAGCTTAACTAGCACTGAAGGCACAAGAACTTTTTCTAAAGTTTGAGAAAGGCCAGTAATGGGCTAGCGTGAGATGATACAAGACCTGAGAATCACAGCCATCTGTGAATTCACATATTCACTGGCTTGCCTTAGTAGACTATGAACTATGAACGTCACAAGGATGAATGAATGGTGGATATCCCAAAACAAAATAAAAGGACACATGGGCGACTGAGGGAGAGGGAGGGAGGAAAGGAAGGAGAGCCAGAGTTCCTCGTAGATGCAGCCTTAAGAGAGGGAGACATGAAGCTCCATCAGGATACTACATCTTAGCTTTCTTGTAGAACATAAGCCTTCCACATGTGAGAAAATGATAGAAAATAATGCGGGCTTTAGGTTAATGGCAAAAATGTACTTTATGTAGGGTCAAAGTACTGAGAATAAGTGATTGGTGATGGGTCATCTATATCAATAGCCCCCATTCAAGGCTCGGAGAACATCTCAGGAGGGGACGTGGAAAGAATGGAAGATCCAGAGAACGGAGGAAGAGCTATGAAAGGCTGTCTTCTAGACACAATATGGCTGCTACGTGAGCCAACTCGCTGCCGCTCTGGTTGCTTGCTCAAACCTGCACAAAACGAGTCCAGTCAAAATTTCAGCATGGATCTTGGCAGCGTGGGGGCCCTCTGAGGATCCACACCTAGCAGAGAAGATATTGACAGTTGATAGCTACTGAGGGAGAGAAAGTCACTTTCCCTTGGGGCTGTTTCCAGTGGCAGACTGTGAAAGTCAGGTGGGTGGCCCTGAACCTAAGCACGTATGGTTAGCAGCAACCGGATTCAGGGGTAGTCAGTAATAAGAAGAATAATAAAGAGAACATGAGGTCATGAAGAAGGCAGGTTAGGGAGTAGAGGTGGAGGGTAGTGGAGGATGTATATGATCAAAAGGCAGCTAATGCATGTATGGATTTTTTTTAAAAAAAAAATTTAAAAGTTGAAGTAAATATAGTAGCATCAGATAAAATAAACTTTGGAAGGGGGATAATTAGATATATTACCTGGTAATAAAAAGATTAATTCTCCAAGGAGATAAAACAATACTAAATATTTAGGCATCCATCAATAGGGTTTCCAAAAACATGAAATAAAACAATAAAAAAAGAGTATAACATTCTGAGTCTTCAACATTTCTCTTTTAGTGATTAGTAGAAAGCATATGCAGGGAAGTAAAAAGGGTACAGAAAAGATGAAAAGTTTTCTTTTTGAACTTTATGCAGCTGACATTTACAAAACATTCTATCCAACAATAGAATACACTGGTTTGGTGAATGTAAAAATTCATGAAGATAAAGCATATGTTTTCTGAATTATCAAAAAAAATCGTCATGTGGCTTACAAAGTGAAGAATCTTGTAGCACATAGATACATTAGCAATGTGAGCATCTCACCGAGAAATGACTTCCCTAAAAGTGTGGATATTGAGAGGACACATGGTGACCACGCTCAGATGTAATATATAGGACAGAAGCCATTCCAACTATTAATGCTGTGAGCCATTATTCAAATTAAACCATAATTAAAAAATTCATAATACATAAAAGGAGAATGTGGTGGCGGGGAAGCACAGTGGACATGACTTTTGACTCTGTTTTGTTGCAAGATATAACCATTAGCTATACGACTCTGCTGAACCTGATTTTAAGATGCCAGATATGAGAGGGTGGTCCATTAATTGGTGGTGCAACTCTGACATCCTCAACTTATCCCCATTCCTCTGACTGACTGTGCTCTCATTTGGTTAAAATGTCTGTGGTCCTGTTCTGCACACCAGGGTCACTGTGAACAGTAGAAATGAACTCTGGAAGAGATTTGTGCTCATCCTGTGTAGAATTCACAAAGTTGTAATCTTGGACAACTTATTTAACTCACTACAGTCCCTATTACAAAATAAGAAAACAGAGACCCTAATAGCATCTACCACAAAGGATTTTCTTCAAGGATGAAGAAGGGTTAATATGAGTGGGATATTTTAGTGTCTGAAGAACAGCAAAAATGTCATAAATCTTGACATGGTTTTTACCAGGCACCGGAAGCACAGAGTCAAAGCTATGGTGCTAAAAGAGATGTTGGTTCAAGCTCAGAACTGCCCGTTATTACCTCTGAGAATGTGGGCAACATATCTCCAGCTCTTCACTTCACTGTCCTCGTGAGCTCTTCTGCAGTCCCTAGACGAACTCCTGCAATGTGCTCGGCAAACTTCTCGACTCTTTTTGTACGATATCAGGATAAAATGGCATGAATAGAGCAAAAGGGTGGATGCAAATCCCCTGCTAACATAGGGAGCAGGCTGAAGAGATTAATATTGCCTCATTGATGTCTGGATGCCAGAGCTAAGACATTAAACCATCCTTTCAAAAGGCAATGTTCTGGTATCTCTTAAGTTTGATAGCAAACTCAGAGCACAATTAGTACAATTGCTTTCTAATAAAAAATGTGTAGTCATTCAAGTTGTGATAGAACATCCAGTATCTGGGATGTTTTTTATGGGAACCATTGAGTAGGGCACAGCCACTTACAGCACAATGTTACAGATCATCACTCCTTGAGCCCTCACAACAAATCTGTATGTTTTCCAGCCTATTACAGCCCATCATTTGGATGTATTCTTGCTAACCAAAGAGTTGAAAGAAAGAAGGAAATTTTAAAAAGCAAAAAAATATTTTAAAAAAAAACGTAGAACACACTTATTATCTGAGCTGCAGATAATGACGTCTTTGTCTTTCCACATACCTTTTGAATTTGGTCACCTTTCCTCTTCACAAACTGGGAAAAGACTGTCACTATAAAGTAGAGCCAAAGGTTATCCTAAGTGAATTTTCAAATAGTGTCATTTCCTAGATGGAGATAGAAATGAACTGCTGGGTCTAAACCAAGACACTTTCATGTTTGATTGGTAACAAAGAGTACGTTCACTTATGATACCAGAGTTCAGTGGCTCCCCCAAAGTGGTGTTTGCTGTAGCCCTTTCCCCTTTAAAAACAAATGTCTCCCAGCCTTGAGATCTCTCCTTGTCAGACAATTTATTTGAGAGGGCTCACAGCTTCTGGCCAAGTGTGATTATTATTATGTCTGATCAAAATTCAAGCCTGTTGTGAGAACTCTCCTTTAGACTGACAGCACTGCACTGTTTGCATCTTTACTTTGAGTGAGTTCATGGGTCTCTTTGATGCTTTTCTGTAGATGGGCTACAATGGGATAACACCTTTTTCTGTACTCACTCGAAGTGCTGAGCAATTCCTCAAGTTGCCAAGGGATCTCTCATTTCAAGACCATGCAAGACACACTCTTCTCTCTACATGCTTCTCCCCAGTGCTGGCTTCTGAGCTTTATATAGCCCTCATAATTTAGTTCAGGCAATGTCCCCTGTAGATATGCCCCTTTATCATGATGGGAGACACTTGTGACACCTGTGTCCTATGAGTGACATTTCGGAGCTGCTTTGTCTGTGATTTTCAAGGAAACACAATAATGGTTCTTTAAAGGGCCTCATTTCTTAACTCATAGAAACTATGACTATGTTATTTCATTGACAAAGTGGTTTGGCTGATATGATCACACAGATGCTCTTGAGGTGATAATGCTACCTTGCATCTACCCCCTAGGACCTTATAAGGGTAAGAGAGAGTCAGAACTTAAGGAAACAAGGTTGCTAGGATAAACTTTGAGGAAGAAGGAAGGGGCTATGATGTGAAACAAGAAATGCAAGAATGTTCTAGAAGCTACATATGGCAAATCGGCAGATTCCCCTTATAGCGCCAGAAGGAGTACAACTCCACCAGCACCCATGTTTTAACTCTGCAATCTTCAACTCAGACATCTGACCTTCAGAACCATAAGACAATGAATTTGTGTTGTTCTGAGCCGAGTGTATCATAATTCTTCACAGTCACATGAAAAGACTAGTAAGATCATCAGAGGACTTAGTAGATTTTTCCGCTCTATATAAAGGTCAGTTTGTTCATAGTTATTATTAGTGCTATGTAAAACAAGGGTGTATTGAATTAACTGTAGAGAATAAAAAACGATAAACAAACAAGGAAAGAAGTAAGTAATAAGTAAACAATACCTTGAACATCCCTAAGAGGAACGTCATCAGGGTTGGGTGATAAGAAAGACAGAATGCCACCCTTGGCGCTGGGACCTGAATCATAGCTTTAACTCTGCCACCTGCAAGCAGGTAAACCATTTCATGTCCGAGATTCAATTTCTTTACCTACAAAAAGGAATCAGCACAGTCTTTGCCCCCTAAGCTACCTTTAAACCTTAAAACTCTATGACCAGATGCCAAGACATTTTTGGAAAGCCTGCCTGCCTTGGGTGGGAGGTTTGGACCAATGACCTCAGAGGTGCCGTTCTGCTTAAAGAGTCTCTGACAGACACAGCAGGATGCATCTTGTGCAGAAAGCGACTCCAAGACAACTGATTTTTCAGTATCTCCCACAGGGAGGGGGAAGTCCTCTACGAGCCAACAAAGGCACCAGTAGCTTCAGGTCCAGCCCAGCTTCAGAGTCGGGCCAAAAGCAACAAGGATGCCACAAAGCACATCAAAGGGCAGAATCTGGCCGTGGAACAAGAAGACGGATGGAAGGGAAGTCATGATCTGCAGTAAAACAAATAAATAACCTTTAAAATCACATCTGCAGACGGTCTAACGTCCTTAAATGCTTTCCAATAAGCTTTGCCACAAAGCCTGTCTGGAAGGTTTCATAAGAGATGGAGGCAGGAGTCCTGACCTGGCTCTGACACTGTGGCTGACCAGTTGTGTGACCTTGGGGACTTCATTTCACCTTGATGGCCTTTAAGTTCTTCGTTTCCAAGAGGAGAGCAAAGTGGATGATTCCTTACACCAGTTTAGCCTCCCATGCTTACGACTCCACCCAGGCGGTGATCACAAATGCTAAAAATAAAATAAAAAAAAATCCTGTAGCTACTTCTGTCTTAGATGAGCAGCCATTTGTAGGATTCTGCCAGGAACCCAAATTTAAACTTAAAGCCTAGGGTTCGGAGGAGGAAAGGGATGGGGGTGGGGGAAAGCAGCATTACAAAACTTTCTCTTTGGTCCCTCTCAGAACCTTTTCCTTATCTTCTCCCCCTTGTTGATATAATGGCTTAAAATCCGAGATGACCACTGTCCCTTTGAGATGATGGTGCACCATCCAGCTTAGAATGTAAAAATGAGACTCAAGCTCTGCTGCCTGGGCTTAAACACAACTTCAAGCTTCAGCCTCCCAGGCATGAAACCTCAATCCCAAGATAACCCTGAGAACAATCAATCCTCCTTTGTCCTCAGCTTTGCAGAAAAATGGAGCCCTGAGCCATCTCCCAGATTTCCCGTTTTAGGACAAGTCTTGAAATGGTTTATGGTGTCACTGTTTCCATTGCGCTTGTCATAGACCTTCTCCTTCCTAAGCCAAGTTGTTAGAGCAAGAAGATTTTGTCTTTTGAGAAAGCCCCCCCCCAAAAAAAATCAAAAGGGAGGAAAAAAAGGGTTTACATTGGCTAGATGCAAAGGAGTGCTCTGAGTTTGAACTCCAACAAGTTCACAGTTCAACCACAAGCAACCTTCATTTGTACCTAGGAGATACCTTTCAGGTCCCAGACATAGGGATGTGTTTGTCAGAGAAGAATGGGGAGGGGACGGAGATCATAGAGACAATGATGTGTGTTTGGACAGCTAATTATAAACACTATGTATTTGTAGAGTGCCCTAATAAAGCAGCATTTTCCAAAGGATGTGCATATTTAGATCGTGGTAATCTACTTTGGTGAGACACGTATGAGGTATTAATGTCCTCAGAGGCCATTTCTGGTCACAGAATCTAACATAGTAAAGGACTCCTGTGAATCTTAAAATCGGGAGGGTGAAGGCTACATCACTACCTCTCCTATATCTGCTCCCTGTCTGTGGATGGGGCTTCGTATAGTCTAATCTAAGGGGCACTCTGCATCCACTAAGTCCTGTTCAGCATCCCTTATTCACCTTGGCTAGGCATCCCTTCTCTTAACTTACCCAATCTACCCTCATCTTCAAACCAGATTTATGCTTCCTTCAGTTCATCCAACCCTTCAGTCCTGACCCTTAAAAATATCCAAATACTGAGTATTTCATTAATTCCCCCCACCTTCTCCATCACCCGCCATGCAATAAGACACTTCCTCTCCCATCTTTCATCGATCGTCCTTCCTTTCAGAGAGTCAATCAACTGCTTCAGGTCTTCTTATTCTTCTTCATTCCACTGCTTATGAGTCTATTTGGGAACCCACTACTCTGTAAAGTTGGTCTCCAAGCTCAATACCCGTTTCCATCTGTACTTCTTAAGAGAACATACCCATTGAGCAAACTTTTGTCTCCTGGGCATGATTCTTCCAATACATTCCATTGACTTTGTATTTTCTTTCTAGTAATCTTCTTAGTAAATAAATTTATTTCAGGAAAAATAAAGTGAGCCAAATTAGGAAACTGTATTTATGGAGTACTAAATAATACAGGTAATATAGAGAGGTGGTTAAAATTTTGATGCTTTAGATGCTTTGAGAAAGACTATTTGAGAATTGTAGATTTTTTTGTTTTTTTTGATACCATAATTTCAAAGACAATAGAAACAGTTAAGTTACTGCTCAGTAGAAGAACCAATGCCTCCACAGTTGTATGAGTGATCTAATATCACACAGTCTGGTAGAGGCAGTGTTGAAGAAAGACCACACTGACTCCAGATGCTGTGTTCTTTGCTCACCCAAATGGTAATAGTCTCCCATTCACACAAGCTCTCATGCTTCAATATCCAAAGACTGTCTCAGAATACCCAACAGATATTCAGTTCCTTAGGTGTTTAAGTCTATTATATAAATTTATATAGCATTTGTATCTAATTTATGCAATCTTCCTAAATAATTTAAATTATATCAATATTTATAATAACCAATGGCACACACAAATGCTATTTAAATAATTGATATACTATACTCTTTATAAATGACGACAAAAAATTCCAAACCTGTCTATTATGGACATAACATTTTTTAAAATAACTTCCATTTGTAGTTGGTTCTAAAATTGCCCCAGATAGATGCTTGGCAGTCCTTAAATATAAATATTTCTTAAAATATAGTTCCAGGTAGAGGCCCCAGGAAAGGATACTTCCCAGAAGTAAAGAGGAATTTTTACAAAAAATAATTTTAGATAGATTTATCATGCTTCAGATTAATAATAGCCTGTAGTCAAAGCAAAGACTGTGTATCAGGGAAGTGAAAGAAGATTCCCTTATAGAATGTCACAGAAATAGAAAGCATAAATATTACTCATAGAATATACCACAAATCTACATTTACAAACATCAGGTGTTTGGAAAGACAAGTTGTCAAAAGCTGGATATTGTGGGTTGTGAATGGATTTGGCTTGTAGGACAATGTTCACTCTACCCGAGGACCCCAAGAGAGTGCCCTGGCAGAAGGTAGGGTTGACATGAGTCATACGTGGACTAGACTGGAAGAACTGTCCAATGAACTAAGGAAGGATGACCCGAAATTGGAGCATCAGTAAACTAAGCACAATATTTAATCTGACCTTCATGACGAGTCCCCAGTACATCACGAGGGCATATACATTTGTTGAGTAAACAAATAAAGAAAGAAACAAATATTTAAAAATCACTGTGACAAATAAATGGGCTTAAGTTCAACTGGCCTAGAGTAACCTCAGCTCTCTCATGTACTTGCTGCTTGGGAGCAGCAATCTGTTGAACAAGCCTATGTCTCATCTTTTTACTTTTTAGGAATGACACCATCAGTACCCAGCTCCTAGAGCTATGGATAGAGTTGAGTAAGAATATTAGAAAGAAAATTTCCAGTAAGTTGTGTCACTTCAAGTGCTATATTTTCTCTTTTTTAACTCTTTTTTTCACTCTGTACCTTAAACCAAACCAATAAAATAAACACAAGTGAATAAAAACAGAGATATCAACTACAATTGCCAAAAGAACTCAAAGGAAATGACATCAATGAGAAGCTGTCAAGTATATCCTTAGCAACGGGGAACAGAAGGATAGTAGTTTCCAACTGAGCGGACCTGTGTAAGCTGCAGACAGATACCTCAGCCCATAATGAAATGTCAAAAGCTAGTTAAAATAAAAAGACACAGAAAAGCGTGTGGCTTGCTGGCAGCACATACATTTTAGAGCCAGAATAGCTGTAGATTATTGAAGATATAGGTGAGAAGAAATCAGAGCCACAGCTATTGTCTAACAACTATTCCTCTAACTGGAAAAACACATTTTTAATCTATAGATGCTAAAAAGTCTGGTGGAGACACCAGACCTGGGTGAGGTTTGAGAAATTGATCCAAGTTCAAATGCTAGAATAGAAACCAAACGTCTTCTGGAAAATTATAGTGAGTTTTGAAGCCCCAGCAGCTGAGTCCTGGAAACCTGGCTAGAAGTGAAGAGGGAGATTAAGACAGACACGGTAACTTGATGCTGGGAGCAGGTGGGCTGTGCACTCCGATGGAGACATGGCAGCAGCCAGGATTCTAGTTGAGTTTATTATATGTGAGGAAGCAGGTTAGGCAATCACAGTAGAAGGTCTCTACCGGGCAGTGGTCTCTGGAGGGATAGATCATGCAGTCATCTGGGTCAACGAAGATGTTTGTAGCTAAAGGTCAATGTTTTGCCAATATCTAGGCTAGGACTAGGTGAAGGACTTGCCATTCCCCCGAGTCTGTTCTGGGGAAGGCCTTTCCATTTCCATGAGCCTAATGTCTTTGTTGTAGCCATGCTCAAGTCAACAATACACATTAAAGACAATGTACTTCATCCACTCTCCACATACAAGACCCTCCACACATACCCAGTAAAATTGTACTCATCCAGCCCTGAACCAAAAAATTGGCAATAATGTCTTAAATCAGTCAGAAAGTGCTCTAACATTTAAAACTCCAAGCACTCCCTGGGTTGAGTATTTTTCCACCTCCTCATGTCAATTCTTTCCTGCATTATTCACCCTTAGTAAGGACCCCAGCACACTGACGTCCTGGCCACAACCTACATCTCCACTCTCAGTGTCTGCAGTTTCTTCTTTTTATTCATTTATTCAACCGATGTTTCTTAATTCTTTCTTGTGAGCTAAGATGTAAAAGAGAGAGAGAGAGGGTAGCAAGAACATCCTACTTTCTGAGTCCTTCTGGACACCCAAAGCTGGGGTTCCCAGAACAGTCTTCTGATTTCACGGCAGCTTGCTCCTCTTTATTCCTCCTTGGTATAGACTTTTTCATCTTCCCATTGTCATGGACCAGTAAACCTAGACACAGTCTCTCTGTCTCAACTTCTATGTCTCTGCCTCTGGAAAGCAGCTTTGGAGTTTATTTCTCCAACCCCAGTGATCTTGTCCTGGGTATTTCTTCCCCTATCCTTGCTTGTCCTTCAGTAAGTGCTCTTCAGTATTTACACATTTCTATAAAGCCCTGCCATGAGCTGGTTTCCACCAACTGTCACACTCATTTCAGACGACTCTCTCCCTCCACCCAGTTCACACTTGCCTCCTTTCATTCCTCTAATGCATCAACCTTTCTGAGACCTCAGATCACCTACTCATGCCCTTGTCTCTTCCCCCACACTTGGTCTCCATTACTCTGACTTCCCTTTCACTTCTCAACTTAAATGTCACTTCCGCAGAAAGCACATTGTTGAGTACAATGGGAAAACATTTTGCTCTCCTGTTACTTCCAAAATACTCTTGCTTATAGTCAAAGCACTTTATCATATTTTAATTCCATGTGACATTTTATTATTTCATTCTTCTATTTGTTCTACATATTTTATTAAGCACATATAACATATACAAAGAGTTCCAAGATGGGTATAATTATAGAATCATTATCTTCTCAGCTATGGAAAAATATACACAATAAACATATATACAAGCAAATTAATTGGATGATTTTGAGCAAACACTGGTGTATATATTATAATAGAGATAGAAAGTAACAGGATAAAGAATTATATTTTAGCAGAGGGAAGAGCTAGTTAGGAAGACATAAACACAGCTATTTTTTAAGGCAGGAATGGAAAAAGGAGAGGAAGAAAAGAAAGACCAAATACTTTTGAAAGCCAATTATTCTAATCATGAAGCATAAATATAAGCTAGATGATGAGAGAAGCAAAGAATACAGAAGGATGTAAACAGAACCATACTTGTCGAAGAGAGAATGAACTTCAAGTTCAATGACATCATTCTTTGGAAGTCAAATGACAGAGTCAGTGAGTAGCATTTGAAGAGATAAGGGTACACAGTGGGATGAGTGAAATCATGATTTTAGAGATACAGTAACAGCTGGAGATAGCAAAGTCTACAATATCGCCAGTGAGTAGGTGAGTGAGGAGAGGTTGAGAAAGAAATGCTTAGAGCTAAAGAGGATAAGGGGCTGAAAGATCAGTGTTAGGAAGGTCATATCTTCATGGACGCTAAATGGGCCAAATATGACATCAGGCAGAGAGTAGGATAGGAAGAAATAAACCAGACACTCAAGTTATAAACAATTAATTACAATTAAAAATAATGGCAAGCCTGTACATGGCACTTACAGTACTTCATGTGGTACCTTATTTCATCTTTGCATCTACCCCATCTTTACCATAAAGATAAAAAGTGAGTATCAAAGACATTAATTAACATTTTCTACTCTCACACTAGTCTATGATGGAGTCTGAATCGAACCCAGTGGTTTGAATTCATAGTTTATGCCTCTAAACATGGGATTCCCTGACTTCTCTACAAAATAAAAATAACAAACTATATAATTAAAGCCAACACTACAGAAGCCGGTTCTTCTCTACCTAGTCTTGTGGGTCATAAAGTCTAATGATGTTCTTCAAAGCAACTAGGACTTTTGAAGTGGAAACAAGCCAGGAAGGGGAATAACCCATTGACCCTCAGGCCCTAAGTTATCTGGGATGTTGGAGATAAAAGCACCATTGAAGAGGGGAAGATCTACAGCAGGGCACTGAAAGCCTCCATTTAGATCAGGATGACAGGCCCATTCAAAGTCTGGAACATAGTGAGGACTATTTTTGGCTCACTGTGAGTTCCAGGAAAGAGCAAGGCTTGACCAGGATAAGGAGAGTAGTGTAGAGTCATTTTTGGAAAGCCTTGGTAAATGACTCGTTGGCAGCCTTGATCTTTGTTGGTGACCGATGTGGAAATGATGAGAGTCATTGCTGTGAATGGAGAAGACCGAGCTGTCATGGAGTATTGGAAATGAAAGTTCTGGGGAACAGAGAGTGTTCTCAGAAACAGTGATACCTGAGGTTCTTGTTATGTTGAGATATAGTCACAATTGGGGATACGCTATGAGTCTGGTCCATAGTTCAACTGATCAGGTCCAAAAAAAAAAACGTTTTGTGAATTGATATACCACAGTGATCAGCAGGTTCCAGAACACAAAGGAAGAAAGGTCCAGCATTCTCTTCCTATGAACCAACAATCCCATTTCATCCTAAACTACCCATTCTGCTTGATTGAATACCCCGAAACCCCCCCCCACACACACACACAAGCCCTTTGATACAGTCTAGTTAATGTACCTGCTTTTTATTACCTGGATATCCCCACCCTGGCCTTAACGTATTTCTCATTCATTTGATATTTTCTAATCACTCAAAGATCTACTCCAAAACCAGCTTTCGGATGTTACCTTGATCTCTGTTCTTGGCTATCACATCCCAGACTCTGTCCTCTTGTCCTGTCTTATTTCCTTCATTGCAATCCACAATTCCTTGTTAGTTTTTTCATATATACATTCTATGTTTCTTTAGTATTCTTTGCCCATATGCCCTGAAATTAACGGAGACAAAAACCTTAATATGTCTTATCTTCATGTCCTGGCATTTAAATTAGAAAATGAAATAAATATCAGGAAAAAATGAATTAATGACGGTGAAAAAAACAGCTGACGTTGTCAGGCATAAAAAGTATGATATATCAGACACTCTTCCAGAATACATGAATAACCCTCCACAGCCTTGCAAGATTGGAGTTGACTCCATGTCCCCAAGCTAGCTCATTACTCCACATCTGCAACAAACTGTGTGGTTTCAGTGGCTGAAGCTGAACAGCTCACAAGGGGAGTAAGCAAATATTTGGCAGGCTCATTTGCCAAAAGAGTCATTGCTACTGATTAAAAGGCAATTAATTATGGGAATCCGGGACTGCAAATGGCCTTCTTGTCCCTGGGTCACCCTTTTCTGAATGACTTGGGCAGACCAGGGCAAGTAAGAACACTGAAATAAAAATAAGCCATGTGCGCTGAAGCCACATGGAAGATTTGACAATAAAGCTGACGAGAAGGCAGGCCACAGATAAGGCGACCTGAGTGCATAAGACTTTAAAGAACATGCCTTTGAACTTGAGACGGAGTAAAGAAAGAAAGGACTCATATAATTAAAAGAAGTCATACTAATTAAAGCAAAACTTAGACTGCGTTAAAAGAAGATAAGGTTTACTGCGCTGGGAATACCAAAGGAGCCGAGGCGGGGTGCTGTCAAAAGATGAAGCAACTGAGATAAGCCCATGCCAGCTCCGAGTAGAGGGTATGGGTTTGAAAACAAAGTGGGCTTTGCTTCTGCCACCTTGTCAGTTTGAATTTTATTTTCTTGTCAATGTGAACGTTGGGTCTTACTCAAGTGACTTTTGACCTAATTCTGGCACGGGTGCTCAAAGTTCTATAAAACGACTTGGTTGACTACATTGCTCAGCCACTGCAAGGTTCCTTCCCTTCCCCCTTCTGTTTAAAAATGTGTTTCCATCTCATTTAAAGAAAACTAAATTTGGGAGTTCCCAGCTGCAGACAGGTATGTTTTAGTAACTTGTGTGTTCAGCGGTCATTCAGTTAGCTCCCAATTTCTTGGGCAATTCCTGAATGAAGAATGCTAAGCTCTGAAGCATTGAAAGATCTCTGCAGGGAGATAGCTAGACAAGGTCAGGACGAACAGAAGAAAATACAGGTACTGAGTCAGTATGCCTTGTTTAAATCCCCTCTTCTATCCACCAATTAGCTATGTTTTATGGTTGGAAGGCGAATTTTCCCCAACAGGCTCATTTGCTTGAATGCGCCCCAGCAGGTAGCTCTGTCTTCAGAGCTTTGGGAACCTTTAGGAGATGGGGTTATGGGACAGGAAGTGGGTCACTATGGGGAGGGACTTTAAAATACAGACTTGACCATCTTCTGACCCTGCCTCAGCCTCCCCATCTGCTCAGATGAGAGCGAGCAACAGCAAGCCCTGCTCCACACCGGGCCTGGATCACTTCCATTGCCGTAATCTCCCTGCCATGGTGAACTCTACTCCTTCAGGCTGTGATCTACAAGAAATTCTTCATCTTTCCCATCGTACCTTCTAGGTATTATGTCACAGTAATGAAAAACTAACTAGCACACAATATGATAGTGGCCCTGGTGACATAGATCAAGAATATGCTCAGGCCTTTTTATTCTTTTATCTTTTTTTTTTATAGCCCAGGAACAGTCACAGATAACACGGCAAAGGAGTATGACTCTGTCTTCTACTAAAACAGGTTATGAGATATATCTGGCCCACTGCCTGTTTACCAATTGATGGCCTAGCACAAGTAAACTGCAATAAATATTATTCTTAGCCACCCATTAAATCAGCAAATATTTGCCAAGTACCTTCTCCATGCTGGGTCCCATCATTTTGAAGTTACCTGTTGAATAAGGGGATTTAGTCCCCATGCTCGGTGAACTCAGCTGCTTTCTAAATGTGTAGATATCAAATATGGAGAAAATAAAATATGGTTTTACTATAAAGAACAATCGGAACCTGAGTATTTTGACTTGAAAGCTCACATTCTAAGATTGCTTAGAAACTCCCTGAGAAATGTGAGTTCTTATTAGACTCTGAGGCTGGGCACGGTTCTGCGCACATATTAGTCACTTTACTGAGAACGCACCGACTTTAATATCATACTAAGAAATTAGGGTTGTCATGGAGACTGTTAAATATCTTTGTCTTTCGCCCACTCTACAACCCCTTTCTAGTTGGAGAGATAATGGTAATTGACAGACTAATTAGCATGAGTAATTTTTCTTTGGTGATATTAAATCAATGTGTGCAAACTCCGAATCACAACTGACCTGGGACAAAATGTGGATGCAAAATAGGAATATTTCCTAGTACTATGTCTTAACCTAGATTACCCTCTGCCCAAAGTGAAGTCTGGAACAAGGACTTGCAGAAAGACTATGTGGGAGAAGTTACTCCAAAGAACAAGGGTTCTGAGAGTCAAATAGAACAGATACACTGTCAGACTGAAACCTCCGTAAGCATCAGAGACCTGGGGAATCTTCTGACAAGCCTAGCAAAATGCATGATGGGATCCATGATGGAGAGAAATACTTATTCACTACCTCCCAATCTCCATTAGTCAAGGATCATTCCAGAAAATGCTGCCTTTTTTGTACTTGGATCTGTATGAGAATAGCTGAGAAAGTTCCAAGCCACAAAGCAAGTGTTATCACAGACAATGCCCATGGCTGGATGCTCTTGATTTGGTTTGTTTGGTAGCTATTTATTGAAGTGATGGCTGGTTTAAAAAATATAGATCAGGACATTATATTGTGGTGCAACAGTAATGTACAATATATCTAGGAATAATGTCTACATGTGCATAGCAGATCTCACCATCGATCATTTAGATACCTAGAAATGTATCAAAGAGAGTCCTGATTCTCATATGGAGAAAACATCCAGCCATCAGCTTACCACTTAATCTCACCTCTGTGCCTCCTCCTGTAATTACAACCATGAAAGTCATTCACTTTCGTGAGAACTTGCTAATACCTGTAGAGATATGTCTTTCATAGAACTATTATGCTGAGATTAAGAAATTATTGGCGCTGGAGAGCTGGCTCAGCGGTTAAGAGCACTGACTGCCCTTTCAGAGGACCCAGGTTCAATTCCCAGCACCCACATGGCAGCTCACAACTGTCTGTAACTCCAGTTCCAGGAGATCTGACAGCTTCACACCAATGCACATAAAATAAAGTTAAATAAACCGTAAGAAATATTTTTAAAGAAGAGATTATTATTCCATTTTTCCTACAGTAACAGATTTTGAGTTTAGCCTAGATAAGGAAAGAGAAATAGCTGAATTAGCAATCACCGCCAAGCAAAAACAGCTGTCAAGAAGGAAGCATTGACTCGGTGTCCACCACAGTATCCCTGGAGCCCATGGAAGACAGTCACGTGACTAAGGAACAGTAGTCTTTGTTTTATTTACTTTAAACAGCGGATTGTAAAGCACGAATCAGCCGTCGTTGCTTTAACGTGAGTTTTGCAATTGTGCTCAAAATATTTTTCATTGTTGAAGTGCTGTGAAAGAAATGTGTTGACAGGGCATTCTTATTCCCGGTCTTCGTTCTAAATTAAACACTTCTTGAGCATTCTTGCGATCACCTGATTGTTTCTCGGTCTGAACTGTAAGAGCTTATCCAGAAATAGCACGGAATAACAAAGGCAAGCTGGGCTAGCAAGCCTTTTCGTGGGAGCAGTGGGGGCGGATACGAAGGATGGCTTCTCCCCCCCCCCCACCTCCACTCACTTACACTTGTTTTCACTGTGCACCTGGTCACAAGACCATTCTGTACTTTCATACTTGAAGCAAAAATGCCCCCAAGTACCTAAAATATTAGTAGGTCTCTTATGGAACAATGCCTAAGGTGTAATTTGTGTAAGAAGATGGTGAGGGTGTCTTGGACTAATGGGTGGGAGATCTGAGGTACTCAAAACCTTCTGAGCCTGAAGTCTGGGACTTTTTACTTCCTATCTTTCCACTTCCTGTTTCAAGTGTGGTAAGCATGTCAAATCCAAGTACATTCAATAAATGATTCAGGAGCTACTAACCTAGAGTACAATTGTTATTTAAATATTTATGTGTTGTTTGGCAGGAAAGAGGCATTTTAAATATAAAGACAGTAGTAGATTATCTATCCAGAATTGTTAGAGGATGGGCAGCTCTTGTTCATGTATTTTTCAGAAAACCTGAGCTTGAAAGCCTGAGATTTCTAAATCCCTGCCCACTTTTACTGGGGAAATGCCTGGGAGAACTCTCCCATTTTCAAACAGAATATTTTAAATATGTTTACGTTTTATCCATCTTTTGACTCATCCATCCATTCATTCATTTTGGCAGCAAATGTAAAATGAATCCCTCCCTCAGGTCAGTCTCTTTTTGCAAATTTTAAAATACAAGGGCACTTCTAGGGCAATACATCTCCCCAGAATTTTAATGTGGCCCCTTCATATGATTTTTAGATTGTCTAGGACTTAGGTTTAAACATAGAAAAACTGGTGTGGCTCATTCTAATGACATATTTAAACTCAAGAGATCCTGGATTTCAGCGTGACTTCAAATTTTTCTAAAATTGTTAATGAGACACTTTGGATTACTTGTGCTTCGTTTCTGAAGTTCCCTCTGTGTTTCAGAATATCTCAGTTCAGAGCAGCGACATCTTACCGACTAGCCAAATGCAGTCCATGGCTTCTGCATTGCTCACCACAACTCAGTGTAGAATAATATTAATGATTAATTGCCCTTTCCCTCGATAGAAGCAAACACGTAAATATTTTATTTTCATATGTCTGCTTGTATGCATTCCCATTTTCCTGTTACTCTCAGGCAGCACAGGTTCCTACAAACCTTCTCATTTTGAGCATAGGTCATTGCATCCTATCAAAATGACAAAACTGTCTTAATACTGTTCAAAACACTGTAAATGAATTCTAAGGTTGAAACAGACAACCTCTGAATAAAGCAAACAAGGATTCATGCAAAAATTTCTAGAGCCTGTCACTCTAGCTATTATCCCTTGTTTGGCAATTCTCCATATTGATGGGTACCGGGTAACCACAGCTGTACCATGTGGGAGAGTTAGCAAGATATTTCTTTCTGTGACTGATGTATATCTGCTTCATAAGTTACATGAGTAATACTCACATCCATTTATGTTTGATAAACATGGTTAAATGTATGACTATTACATACATGAATTTGAGATGAGTGAGTCTTCCTTTAGCTATTTATTTAAATAATTTTCTTAATTAATGGATTTCATTATGTCATTCTCACATACAAATATCATTATATATTGTTCATATGTGCCTCTCCATACCTTCCCCCACTCCTGATAGTGTCCTTACTCCCCCAAAGTAGTTTTGTTCTGCTTCCATATCATATACAACAAATACACACACATATACATACATTCAAATATAAAGAGAGAGAGAGACTCAACATATAAGAGAAAATACACATCTTTTCTTTCCACTCACACATACTTTCCCTCCCATACCCTTTGAAACTTTTCCTGCTTTATCTCTGTGTTTAATACTGGAGAAGTAACAAGACAAACCATCTATTTCTTCTCTGTGAAACACAATGTTTCTGCGACATTGGTTATTGGGACGAAATGCATCCCTTCCCTGTTGCTGTGGTAACGAATTACCCAGTTTCATTATGTAAACAGCACGAGTTAACCTCACAGCTCTGGAAGTCAGAAAATCTAGAGGCATCTTGTTGGCTAAACTCACAGAGCCAGAAGCTCTGGGACCCTTCTGGAGGCTGAGCTAAAGGATCTGTTTCCCAAATCCACAGCTCCAGGAGGCCACTCATGTGCTTTGGTCATGTTGTTCCTAGCTTCAGAAGCAGATACATCAATGGTGGCTGGCTACCTGTCTGGTCCTCTCTAGTGGGCCCTCCTCCTCCTCTCATTTAGAAGGATTTTGTGGTCAGGCTGGACCTATCTGAATAGCACCGGACACGATGCTTGCCTTATATTAAGGAAATTAGCAATATTAATTCTACATACAATCTTGTCTACTTTGCCAGTTAATCCAGAGTTTAGTCAAAGTTTCTAAGAATTTAGACATGAACATGTTTGGGGGGGGGTCATTTTTAATGAGTACTAATATACCCTGATGCAAGACTTTAAAATAAAATGTACTTATTCTTCCTATATTTTAAGTTGATATACACTAAAATAAAAGGATGAAATTTTCAAGTTTTGTTTGCTCAATATATTTAAAACAATCTTAAAAGTATGAAGGGGAGGGGGGAGGGGAGAGGCAGAGAGGGGAGCAGAGAAAAATGTAGAGCTCAATAAATATCAATAAAGAAAAAAGCAAAACAATAAAAACAACAAAAAAAGTATGAAAGGGAGTTTGATGTGATGGAATTTTTGTATATTTGTATAGTCATTACCTACCTAATTTTTTCCTATACAATCTGTGATCTCCTTCCTGACAACCGAAAATATATACTGCATTCATTTTTCCCTTATAATCTTATAATACACATAATGCTTTGTAAATACTTCAGTTTCCCTGTATACTGAGTTAATACAATTTTATAAGTAAACTGGATAAACAATTATACATTTTATAAATATTGTGAACTAAAATCTGTATTGGAAAGACTTGTCTTTGTTATATGCTGTGCTGATGGCTTTATGTCGATTTTATAAAAGCTCGAATCATTGTGGAAGAGGAAACCTAAACTGAGAAAACACCCCCATCTGACTGGCATCTGGGCAAGCCTGAGGTGCTTCTTCTCCTTGGTTGATGCTGAATATCGGGGGGCCCAGCTCACTATAGACTGAGCAGGCTGAGCAAGCCAGCAAGCCGGGTTCCTCCATGGCATCTGTCTCAGTTCCCGCCTTCAGATTCCTGTCCGATTTGAGCTCGTTCCTGGACTTCCCTCGCTGCCGGACTGGAATGTGGAACTATAAACTAGAGTAGCCTTTTCTTCCCCAAGGCGATTTCTGTCATCGTGTCTATCTCAGCCATAAAAGCACTAAATAAGACATGTTCTAGTTATTGTTGTCAACTGGATATAGAATCTCGAATCACACCTCGCTGTGCCCGTGAGACTCAGTGTGACTGTGGATGGATGTAGAAAAGACTCAGCTAGAGTAGGAATCGGGCCATTCCCTGGGCAGGGGGGAGGGGGGAGCCTGTACTGTATAAAAGAAAAGGAGCTGAGCCCCAGCAAGCCTCTATTGTTCTCAGCTTCTTGAATACAGATGCGGTGTGACCAGCTGCTGCAAGCTCCTGCTGCCTTGTCCTTGCCACAGGAGACTACACCGTGAGCTGAAACAAGCCTCTTCTTCCTAAGCTGCTTTGCCAGGAGATTTCATCACCAGAACAGAAAAAGAAACTAAAATCCGCACCGAGGTAGAAAGACAACAAGCTGCCAAGTTGAAATATAAAAAAAAAGCAACATTTCAGAATCACTCTGAGGTTGCCTTACCCTCCGACAGGGGTTCATAGCCTGCAGTTTGTGACCCCTTCGGGGCTGAAGGACCCTTTCACAGGGGTCGCACATCATATCTCCCCCACACCAGATATTTACATTGTGACTCGTAACAGTGTCAAACTTACAGCCATCAGGCAGCAATGAGAACAATTTTATGGTTGGGGGTCACCACAGCGTGAGGACCTGTATTAAAGCAGAGGTTGAGAACCACTGCCTTAGAACAACCTAGAATGGCACGATTCTGGATTTACCTCTATTTGGTAAAATGGGATGGAGAAAACGGTGAAAAGGAGGTCATTCCGGAGCAAGGGATCATGGAGACCTCTTTTGGTAGGACAGACCGCTGTGAAATAGAAACACTTACAAATGCATCACTCCTGCTTCTTCTTTGAGTGGAGCTGAAAACCTGAAATATTTGTAGGGCACACATATCCAGCAGTACAACTGGTAGCATAGCAGCCTGTGGATAGTCTTAGGTTTTATGCATATCGGCTATTAATAATAAACAACAAACTCTAGCCAACCACGCGACAGGGAAGCCTGGGTGACCTTTTGATTTCCCTGAAGAAAATGACAGTGATGAACCACTGGCGTCAGAAGCAGAGGTCAAAAGACAGACAATCAAACTAACATAAAAGTTAAGTAATAAATGATTTCTTTTAGATTTATCCAACAATCCCATTCATGAGTATGTTTTAAGTAAATATTCATTTTTCAGAACTAATTCTGTATTTATAGTTTGTATATATTTTTTTAAGAGAACCTCTAAGTTTGCTTATTTATTTATTTAGAGACAGGGCCCCAAGTAGTCCTGGTTGGCCTGAAACTTGATATGTAGTGGAGAATAATTTCAAATTTATTTATTTTATTTTTCTATTCTTGTCATCATCATTATTTCTATGTGTTCACATGTGTGTTTACAGATACGGGTGCGTGGGTGGTGGTACATGTGTATACATGTGCAGGTGTGTATGAGACTGGAAGTCTCCCTTTGGTGTTTTCCTTAGTTTCTCTCTCCCTTATTTTTTGAGATAGGACCTGTCACTGAACCTGGAGCTTGCCGATTCATCAAGACTGGCTGGCCAACAATAGCAGGAATCTTCCTTCCTCTGTCTCTTCAGTGTTTGGGTTACAGGGAGGCATGCTCTGACTTCCTTGACTGGTTGCAAGGAATCGAACTCTGGTCATCACACTTACATGGCAAGCCCTTTACTGGCTGAGCAATATCCCAGCTCCCACACAGTATTGTCAAGTCAATGTTTTCTTTTCCCTTCCTTCTTCGGTACTGCAAATTGGGCATCAGGCCTTGCACACGCCTGGCAAGCACTCCACATGTGAGTTACTCCTAATTCTCCTGCCTCCATCTCTTGAGGACTGTGATTACAGACAAGCATGAACATGCCCAGATTTGTGGTGTGGGAGAATCAAACCCTAGGTTTCCGCTATCCTGGGCAAGCTCTCTACCAATAGTGCTCCAGTTTACTCATTATTTTAATTTAAAAACTACAACCTAACAAATGATTGTCAAATCAACTCAAGTGTAACTCATTCAATCAGGTAGAAAAGAGCTGATAATAATTGATTTCTGTGTTAGTCGCACTGATTAGACTGCCTGGAAATGATTTTCAATTTACCTTGTTAAAACAAAAGCAACCAATGAAACTATGCAATACCTGATGTGTATATCATGGTTATACTCCACCCGCAGCGAAGAGTTCAGAAGAATTTCATACCCTCACAACTGATGAATAAGCCGAGATTAAATGCCAGGAATTTTCTACAGTAAATAGTATCTACTACCAAGCCATTATTTATGTCATTAAGGAGTTAACCCATGAGAAACATAAGTTAGAGTTAAGATGAAGAGGGCAAAGAGCTCAGTAGAGCAGCTGTACCTCTAAGTGGTGTATTTAGAGACATCCTCATTCACAAGGCAAATGTTGTAGAGAACTTGGCACAAATGAGCGACCAGCACGGCCATCCTCTCCTTACCACTGGAGATCCAGCTACACAGAGTTCCTTGTACAAACTTCTTGAACATCGTTAGTTCATATTTCCCTAATACATCTAGAGTTAACAGTGGTTTCCTGTACGATCTTCAATATGCTGTTTCTGTTTTGCCTTTTAGTTGTTCATCTTTATTTAGCCAAGTATGTCTGTTGCACATATTCAGATAACTTGCACTGTGTTCCACAGAAGAACTGTTTCCTTTGCTGATGCTACGACAGTCAGTCCATATTTTCCAGACCTCATGCTGAGTGTTAAGGATGCAGGATGAAAAAGACAGAGGTGGTTCCCTCTGCTGGGAAGCTAACAAGCTGTGAGAAAGATCTACAGAAGGGTTGTCAGCTAGTGCATCTGAGGCCGTGCTACCAACCTCGACATGCAGCTGTACAGCAGCTACAGAGAGAAGACTGGAAGAAGCTTACCGCTGGACAATGGGACCCTTTCTTGACAGAATAATGAGAGTTTATAAAGAAAAGAGGAGTGGGTAGAAAAACTAGAAAGATCAAAAGCCCAGAAATGTGACTGCTCGGAATGTCAGGGCAAAGCAAGGGGCTCAGTAGAGCCATAGCAATGATGGAGAAGGCACGAGCTGAGGCAGGATGGGACAGGTGAGTCCTTTGATGGCTTGAGAAGAAACTGGACTCTGTCTTCTCACAGGTGAGATTAGTCATCCAAAGAATTTATTCAGAAAGTGACATGGTCACTTCTGCACTTCTGAAGAATGGCACCCTATTCCAAGCAAGCCAGAATGATGGTGAGCCGTGTATGCTTCGTGTATTATTCGTGTATTCATCATATTAGCATATGCTGCAATGGGAGACATTTTAATCCTATCTTGTTCAATCAATATTTTTCCTGACAATCACATCATTTTATGCTCTGACTATTACCAATCTCCAACTCTGGAGAGATCTTCAGGACAGGTTGATGTCCAGCTCTTTAGCATGTTCCTCAATGGGCCCTGGAGAGGGAGATCATAAGCCATACCATGTGTAATCAAAGTCCACCTGGCTCTGCTACCAAGTCAACTCTCACCCTCATTCCAGTCATTTTGAAAGTGGATATCCCAGACCACTTACCTCAGACCAGGTAGCTTACTAGAAGGTAACAAGGGTGTCTGTAGGCTGCATGGTGTGGAGTTTAGCCCCTCAAAATGCAAGGTCCAAAAGAACAGACATGTCTCCTATGTGCAGGACTGTATGTTCCTTGGCTGTCTAGTTCATTCAAACTTACCTTATTTCTTAAATTTTTGGCTTAAGTCATCCATCTCCATTTCATAATACAGAGTGCTTACGGGAAACAGAGTTTCTGGGGCAGAGGGGCCATGATCATCCACAATGAACACGTCTCATATTTTCTTACAGCCACTCATTTTCATTAGTGAATCACACTTGGCTGAAGCCAAGGGATGCTGCATCATAATCATAAAAGAGAAACCTCTCTTGTAGGCCGGGGTGGCACACAGATGTTTACAAGGCTAAAAAAATCAATGTTGCTTGGACTGGAACCAAATGTGTCCAGCTATACCTATTGAAAAGACGATTCCATACTTGCCACCAAGGCCCACATCCTGGCACCCTGTATTGCACTCTCTACTTCTATGAGTTATTGCCACTGGTGAAATGCCATGTAGAGAGTGATGTAGCATTTGTCCTTCTGTGTCTAATATTACCCATGCTCATCTAGGAAGTTGTAAACATCTTTTTAGGGCTGTATAATATTGCACGTGTGTATGCATGTCTCCGTGTGCAACATCTTAAGAATCTTCTCATAGATGGAGGGACATTTGGGTTGGTCTATATTTTAGCTGCTATAACTAATTCTGCAATGAACGTAAAAGTGAAATGCAAATAAAACCTTAATGCAAAATTGTAAAACAAGGTGCAAATATGCAGTCCCACAAGGTCAACAGAGTAACTCATTTTTTACCATTTTGTGTGTGTGTGTGTGTGTGTGTGTGTGTGTAGGTACACCCATGTTCCAAATGAGCCTGCTTTAAGCTGAAAAGAAGAGTGTTTTCATGACTGTTTACTCCTTTCTACAGCTGTCAGTTGATAGCTGAGAGTCTGAGGCTGTCTTAGCTTAGAAGCTTGATGCAGAACAGACTTTAGGGTCACTGCATAACCCAGTTCCTTCCACCATCGCTATAACAAATCTTTGTTACTTAAAGGAACACCTACCACCTTGTCTTAAAAAGATAAAAGTGAGCCAGGCGGTGGTGGCACACACCTTTAATCCCAGCACTCGGGAGGCAGAGGCAGGTGGATCTTTGTGAGTTCGAGACCAGCCTGGTCTACAAGAGCTAGTTCCAGGACAGGCTCCAAAGCCACAGAGAAACCCTTGTCTCGAAAAACCAAAAAAAAAAAAAGGATAAAAGCGATTCAAGCGATTCAAGGACTCAGGTCATTAACTTTATAAAATGTTGTCAAACTAAAACAAAAATTTGCTCATCAAGTAACCTGAGACATTTTCTTGTCAGTGTAAGATAGTTTCTCATCCAAGTCCCGTGGTATTCATTTTCTAGAGAGAAATATAAGGGGAAAACAGTGCATTTTCTGACTGAGAAGGGACTAGCTCACTTTACATATAGTGTATTCAGGTCACATCTATTTCTGTTCTTCAAACTTGCTTAAAAATTAACCTTCCTATGCAAAATGGATTTTAATAGGAACCACCCTAACACATCAGGGATCCACTCTAATATTACATAAACTATCACATGGATTTTTATGTTGCCTAATCCTTGGAGGTTCGGAAGGTTGCCATTGCCTTCACAAACCTCCAAACCTCCTCTGATTTGTTCAAAAAATTTACCAGTCAGCACTGAAATAAAAAAAAAATGATACATCACGCACTGTGATAAACTACCCCATGTGGCTTGGATAAATTAAATACTTTAAGCTTTCGGTCTCCCTAACGATTTGGAAATGAAGCAGCTGTGATTTATGACTCCAGCTGATAGCTCGAGCTGAAGTTTACACTTTGAAAAATGCCATATTTAAATTCCCCTATAAATAAAAAATCATATTACTCAAAAAAAAAAAACAACCCAGCCTAAGATGTGTCTGTAATAAATTAGAGATTGTCACGTTAGGTGGAGAAATCGCCAAGACTGATAGCTTTCTTCTTTGGGAAAAAATGGACTGAGCGAGCCTGGCACAGGTGGGTGTCTATCTGCTGTCGCTTTATCATGACTCTCTCTTCGGTCCTTGTTCCTTCCTGTCCAGTCTTTTTTTTTTTTTTTTTTTTTCCTTGCTTATACTGATGACCACTACTGGAACCGCCTGTGACTGCTCAGTTACAGCCCGATGCACTCTTAAACTCCACACCAACTTTCCAAATATCCATGCTAATATCATTCTGGATCCTGTTTGTTTGTTCAAATGACAGAGCAGCTGTTGAATGGTTTTTGCTTTCTTGGGGGCGGAGGGTTAGATAGCAGAATAAATCCATGAAGCTCTGTGCAAAGTTGGGGGATAAATCTTGGTCAGGGTCAGCTGCTGCATGGTTCTTTGGTCTCTTTCTCTATCCTATGAGCTTTGACAAATACTGTCTCCTGCCTGGGTTCTTTATGTATGATGGGGGGAGGGGTGTCTTTAAAGGCTTAACCCTCTTCTTTCAGGGCAAATAGCTCATTACACTAGAGTGCAAGGTGTGCAGTGGGACAAGCCTCTGCTCAGTTCTTTAACGAGTTCCTTCTATTCTTCATTGTCATTGTGTTTAGGTGCAACACGTGGAAAAATGTTCCCACCATGCAGAATTATCGCGGTCTGCCCAGGTGATGTACACAAAATACTCACGATTTATGGTACATCACAAGTATCCAATAGGTAATTGTCATTATTTTTATTATTGGAATTATCAATGTATTTATTAGTCAGCAAGCTAATATTGATGAAATAAATAATAAATATCTTCAGTTTCAGGGAAGAGGGGTTACCAAAGAGGGTCCTTCCTTTAAGCTTGTTCCACAGTCACTGCGCTGAAGCTGGCAGTGGCACAAGCAACTCAGGCGCGCACCGAGTCTTTATCAGCGCCTAGCTTCACCAGACACTGTAACGGCTCACAGAGGTGTGTCTAATTCCCATCTCTACCACCTGCTATCCCTTGGGTCTGTGTAAGTCACAGACCTATTTGAGCTACTCTTTCAAATATATAAATGGAGTCAGAGCCCCTACCATGGAGTCAGAGCCCCTACCATGCATAAAGATTGTGAAAATTACCCCCAAACTGGACAGTCCGGTTCTGACTCCTTTATTCAGACACTAAAACCAAGTACAAGCAGTCATGATTATTATTGGCTTTTCTGTCACTGCTTTCTCTCCCCTTCTCCCGGTCACTGGTGTGTCAGATTTCCCACTAATGGAGTCCCATCACTTCCATTCTACTCAAGTCAACTGTCCCATTTGACAAACCCTGTGAACTCACCTTTCCGTCTCCCTCTGCTTCCATTTCCCTACTTTATCCAAAAGTATTCAGCTTGCCCACACAAGCTCCTGTTTCATTTATGATTCATGAGGACCCAAGTATACAGATGGCATTATATAAATGTTTAATAATCACCATACGGTTTCCTTGGAAGTTCTGTCACTCAAGGAGGAATACAGAGAGAAGGCTTCATGTGTATGACATGGATGGGAGACAGATCTCTGTTTTCCTGCACCCTTTGCTGCTGTTACGTATAAAACAAAAGGTGATAACCATACCAAGCTAGTACCGAATTTGGGAGTTGGGTTAGATCAAATATCCCATGCTGAAGGTATTTGTTTATGCCTATGGTATCTTAGTTGGTCCTTTAAAATCCAATGCCTGTGTTAGCTAGTCTATTTCAAGGCATTGATTTAAGTAGCTAACTATTAGATTTTCAGTTGGGTTCATTTTCCTTCATGATCTCATGTCTCCTGGATGTTTTCTTCAAGGGCTTTGTAGCGGATACCTGTGTGTGAAGCTCTGCACTCTAGATGTAGATGTATATGTAATAGAAAGAGATTGCACCTTTAACTAATGAAAAACAAGATTGCCTGGCTTGCTGACAGTTGTTGAGGTGCTCTTCTGACCTGCAAATGTCACAGTTGACTGATGACAGTAATTGATTGAGAAAACATTTGTCAATAGCCTTCTAATGAAAAGAGAGAAGGGAGAGAGAGAGAGATTGCCTGAGTATATAGGGGCTGGGTTTTGTTTACCAAAGATGTTCTGACCTCGAGGTCTTATCTGTGAAATAAAAATGTAATTTTCTAGCCAACAGTATAGAGTTCCTACTCAGTAAAATCCACACAGAGCTCTAGCAACTATCACAGGGCTTTATAAGTGGAATTTAGTTTAAGCTCCATATTCATTTGTCAAAACTGGAAGCAAATTGTCACTACTTAAAAGCAAGTTCATTCGTGTTTAAAAGCTGTATTTTTAGCATCTTCTGGAAATGAGACCACAGGAAGTGATGACCCAGCATTTCCACGGGTGGCTACCGACTCCTGGAAATGGACTATGTAGTTCCTCTAAGCTAATCACCCTGTTTTGACATTCTCTAGCATTCACTGCACATTCCTATAGGATTTCCAGTTTAAGATCCATACCTTAGGTTGGAGATACTGGTTGCATAACTGTTATCGTAAATGGTAAACATCTAGCAAATAGTGGAAAGTCACCATCTGCTCTCTAAAGGGTCTACATGATAAGTCCACGTGACCCCTACTATGATTGTTCCCTCACACAGCTCAGCACTTTGTATAATCCTTGTCTCCAGTGGTAGACGGGACTATTGTTGAAGGAGGCCCACACCTGCAAGACCAGAACCTCGCTCTGCATTCATTTGTCTCACTTGAGTACTGCTGACCTAGAATCATTCACTTCCTGAGATGTCTGCTTCTCCAGAGGCAGCAGGTGTGAGCAGATTGCCCTGTGCACACCACTCAGGGGCAGCAGTGCCTGGACTCCACAAAGAACGTTTTACTTCTACAGCGTTAAATCTGCTCAGAGGATAAACTTCGAGCAGGGGCACCAATTATGAATCTCCTATTGTTGGCACAAAAAAAAATGCCCTGAGCTGATTTTAATAGAGCTGAGATAAACTGAGTAGCCTGAAGAGGTCTTCCTCTGGACCATAGCCTCAAGATGTAGCTCACAAAATGGCTTCCTGCTCCAGTTTTTCGGTTCATGGAGTCCAGATGGAGTGCCACCACCTACTATTCCACACACATGTGCTCCCCTGTGGATGTTCCCAGTGCAACTCTAATTCCTCTTAGGAGTCTTCCTCGAGTGGATGAAGGCCTATGTGTACAGAGAAGAGTGAGCATGCAGAAATCATAGACTTTAGGCAAAAAAAAATTGTTTTATATCTCATTGCTTTTTCTTTTTTCTCAATACTGACCTTCTATAGCTACTCAGTGACAATTATTCTTTCACTCACACTGGGTGAAAATTTATCCAACCCTCCCAGTCCAATGCATGAGCTGGAAGCCCTGTCTTTTCCTTTCCTTTCTTTTTCTTCTTTCTTTCTTTCTTTTTTTCTTTCTTTTCTTCTTCTTCTTCTTCTTCTTCTTCTTCTTCTTCCTCCTCCTCTTCCTCCTCCTCTTCCTCTTCTTCTTCTTCTTCTTCTTCTTCTTATTATTATTATTATTATTATTATTATTATTATTATTATTTTATTTGTGTTTTCAAGACAGGGTTTCTCTGAGTCTCCCTGGCTATCCTGGAACTCATTCTGTAGACCAGGCTGGCTTTGAACTCACAGAGATCCGCCTTCCTCCCAAGCGGCATGCACCACTACTGCTTTGTGGAATTCTTCATCTTCAATGGCAGGAGCAATACCTCACAATGGCGTGATCCACAATGGTGGATAGCTTGAAATGCATATCCACCAAAGTGAAGAACACCTACACTAACTTCTCTTTGAAACTGCAATATAAAACACAGCTCAGACTCTCGAACACAGTGTAGCTAAACCTCTGGACTCCTTGAATAAAAATTTATCAAGTTTTCTACATAAAATACATTTCAATGAATTTTCTGACTATATTCTGATTAAAAGACCTGCTGCCCAGAAACCAATTGTCTTTCAGAAAGTCATGCCCTAGCTATGGTCTACGAAAACTCTTTCTATCTATCTCAGGCTCCACTAAGGTAATCCCAACAGCCACACCAATCACAGCACTTCCCATTCCTAGCTGGCTCCGGTGATTGATTAAGAGATATATCTATATTGCCAACAATATCACAAGACTTTTTCCATAGACTGCAGAGAGACTCTTTCTGCTAATTGAAACCCAAGAGAATATCAAATTTGACTGTTCAGCAGCCATCTCCTTACCATGAGGGTAGGAAAATCTGTCTGAGAATGACACAAACTCCAAGAAAATTAAAGACAGAGATATTGAACCAGAGAAATATTTGAGTTTCTGAGCCATTCCCTGCCTTAAGTCAATACTATTTCAGCCTATCTATCCATTACATTCATTTTTATTTATATAATATAAATATAGAGAAAGACAAAGAAAATACATCTTTGGAAGCTAAGTAGGTGAAACAACTTGATCTACCTGAAATGCAAATGGCCTTAAGTGATTAATAAACTTTACCAGACAGCAGGTCTCGTATACATTCAGATGCGTTAAGTTCCTCCTATAAGTATGGCCATGACCATCTGCAGTATTCTGAGAGTTCCATGCTTGAATTCAGGTGATCTACGGACAATATCTTTATCTGTTCACACAGACACTATGCCAGTGCCTGGAGATACAAAAATTCCATCCTGCTTTACAAGTAATTCTAACAGGAGTCAGATTCTAAAAGGCTAATCATAATGTATGTGAATAAGAAAAATGCAAAGTAGCTGGGTGAGAGTGTAATGGAGAATAAATTACTTTTGATTTGTGAATAGTCTTCCCAATTTATGACTAGATTGAGTTAGTAGATAAAAGGGGTGAATGGGTCAGAAGGAGGGTCCGCTTCTATCCTGGCTGTATGATAATACCATTTGGGAGCATAGCAATAATTCTGACATTGGGGTCCTCCTGCAGAGCAAACAAAGTGGACTCTGGAGGGATGCCCAAGCGATGATGTTTTTCAGAAGCCCCAGATGTGACTCTTGCATCCATCCAGAATTTGCCGTCACCGTGCATAGCTGCCAATGGTTAGAATGATGCTCAACCTCTATGTGTCCAATCACCTTAAGGAGTTTATGAATAGTATGGTGTCAGGGCTCTGTCTTGACAGTCTGATTCAATCACTGACTGTGGGATCGAAAGATTGGGTTTGAAAGTTCTCCACTTCTAGTCTCAGACATAGTGAAGAAGAGAGATCATAAGGAATTCATCACCCTGGAGATGTGACTTATGCTAGTTGAATTCTGTCAACTTGGCATGAACTAGTGGGAAGGAGAGAACCTCAGCTGAGGAAAGTTTCAGGCAGCTTGGTCTGCAGGCATGTCTGTGTGGGATTTTCTTGACTTTTGGTTGATATGGAAGGGTCCAGACCACTGTGGGCAGTACCACTCCTGAGCAGCTGGTCCTAGCTTATATAAGAAAGGTAGTTGAGGGAGAGTCTGGGAGCAAGCCGGTAAGTACTATTCCTCCGTGGTCTCTCTTCCTTTCCTGCCTACATCCTGACTTAAGCATCTTCCCTGGATCCTTTGATGCTGGACTGTGACCTGTGAGCCCCATAAACTACTTCCTCAAGCTGTTTTTGTCAGTGTTTTGTAGTAAGAAAAGCAACAAAACCAGAACACAAGCAAATGCTCACACACCCTGCTAAATGCATCGATAGCTCGGAGGCATTTGGTTGTTCACGAAAATAAATAACAGGACCATTTTATAGATGATGAAATATACATTCCAAAAGGCAAGAAGGCTTACCAAATATCACTTAAATAGGCAACAGAACTGGGATTTAAACCCAGCTTTGTCTGGGTCCGCAATTCAAATTCTTTTTACTGCACATTCATTTAATCAACCGCCCATTGATTGTCAGCTGATGTATTATTCTTTCAGCAATTGTTTAGAGCAAGTGAGTGGCTTCACTCTCAGAATATAAAACCCCTCCAGAAATGAGGAGTGACCAAAGGAAAACAAACAATCTCCTTAGAAACATAACCACACAGAGTTTGGTATAAAAGACTGATTCCTTTGGCATAAACCAGCTTTAAGCCATCCCAAGTACCTCAGTCTGTGAATACAGCAGGCAGTTTGTTAAATCTTGCTCTGGACATATCGCTGTGACTATATGACTGCCTTCATAGAAACTCAAACCACATGAGTCAGGCTGTGAGAAGTTCACCCCTTTCAATCCACGGGGCCAGCTCCATCAAATGTGCTTGATCCTCCGCTACAAAAAAAATAAGACTGGAAGATCACCTGCAAGTGGGGCTTCCCACTGGGGAAGGAGGACCTGACAGACAGAGGGCAAAAGGAGTCTTCATTTTAAAAATAAGATTTGTCTTCTGGGTGCACAGAGAGTCGTTTCTTTGTCTATCTCACTCCCAAGAACAACTGGCCCTTTGTGATTAAATCTGCCAGTGGTACCTGCCTGAAGGACTGGAAGGGCCTGTCATCTCAGCAGACAAAGGCAGGCTCCAGAGCCAAAAAAAAAGAGAAGGGGGCAGCTACCTCTC
The DNA here is from genome assembly GCA_028555095.1 of Dicrostonyx torquatus. Classification (NCBI taxonomy): domain Eukaryota; kingdom Metazoa; phylum Chordata; class Mammalia; order Rodentia; family Cricetidae; genus Dicrostonyx; species Dicrostonyx torquatus. The sequence continues at coordinate 7,299,969 of JAQHUG010000034.1, forward strand.
CTCCTCTCACCTGGATGGACTCCCGTTTACAGGTGCTCTCCTGCCACTTCAGAGACGCCTGCCATCACACCATCTGGCCTCGGAATGTTAGAATTCAGGGAATTCAGTGCTTGTCTTTCCATTCACACACTGGGTCCTCTGCCCAGCTTGTCACAGTTTCTTTCCAAGTCATATTTTCAGCTTCATCACTTGCTAATGCCCACAGATAATGACCCCGTGGTGTACACACTGTGGGCCCCATATCTTTGTGTTTTCCCTCTCAAAGTTCCTTCTGCTTGGAATTCTCTTCTTACTTCCTCTTCTTGGAAGGACACCTACATGGCTATCAACTCTTCTAGGAAGACTACCTGCTGCTCTGGGGAAGAAAGTAACTTCTATAACATATGGATAGGCAGATAGACAGACAGACAGACAGACAGAGAGACAGATAGGTAGATATTAATTTAAATATTTAAAATTATTACAAATACATATATATACATTTGTATTTATATATTTTATATGTGTTTTGCTTTTATTCTTCTATGCTATTGAGCTCATCTTGGAAGCTTCAGATGAAATGATCTCTACATATTATGTTCATTTGAAGCCAGCCTAGGAAGTCTTGTTTCTCCATGTTTGATCCTCCAGCTTCCCATAATACCACCCTAATGATTCGGGAATATTAATATGCACAAAAATCACCTAGAGCCCTTGGACCTCCTGTTCAGTTACTGATTAGTATGTCTGATGGGGAGCTCAATAATTAACATCTGCTTTATATCTAGTAATATTAATGTTGATAACTCAGGAACTTCAATTTGAAACTCACTACATTCAGACAAATTCTCGTATGACTATAATATGTAGGCTAAACTACTAGTTTATAATTCTATCTTCCCACTCAGTCAATAAGACAGTTAATGAAAGCCATTCCAGAAAAACCTGAAAATTCTAGTTATCTATTGTTCTGAAATGAATTACCCTAGTTTAAGATAGCAAATACATATTTCCCCACAATTTCTGTGGGTTGGAGGTTGAGAATGGCTTAGCTGAACGGTTCAAGTTCAGGATCTTTAGAGGTTCTAGTCAAGCTGCAGCCTCAACTGAAAGCTCGTAAGGGGAAGGATCTTCTTTTAAGCTCACACATGTGGTAACAACAGATCCCAGGTTTTCACCAGAGTTAACAAGAAACCCAGATCTTTTCCATCAATGTATCGGTGGTTTACAGATGTAGAAATGGGCCTCCTCTAGAGCAAATGCTCCTAAAGAGAGAGCACACACCCAGAACAAGTCACAGCCTTCTTTCCCTTACGTTAGAAATTACAACTTTTACCACATGCAGTAACATCCATTTTAAGCCCTGTTTCAGGGTGGGTAGGAATCGCATGAGGGTGTGATGAATATAGGAATACATCGCCAATTCCTGATTACCTTTCCCAGTACTCAAAGGAAACCAAGGGGATTCTTTTGTGTACAGGGTCTAGGGATAACTTCCTGAGAAGAAGGGATGCTCACAGGCGAGACTGAAAAATAGAAATAGCTAATTGTGTCAAAACTAAAGAGTAGATAGTGCTGGGCAGAAGAACATCTAAGGCCCTGAGACAGCAATGAGCTCAGTACATGAGAAGAAGAGAAACTAGACAAGTATAGTTATTCTGTAGGCAGAGCCACCATTTTTAATATCAACACTGTCTTTTTTTCTATAGACTTTACCAAGCTTAGCAATGTGCATGGCAATGTTAGGAAGAAAAGATTCATTGTTTCTAACTTTGTGGAACTGACACATCAGCTGGAAACAAAAGCACTCTTAAGTTTTTCAATTAGTGTAATACCAAGGAAAAAAGGCAATATAAATTGGCCTCAGTAAGTTTCCATTATCACACACGCTATTTCTCCCTGTGTGAGTCCCAATTATGTTTCATCAACCTGCGATCAAGAATTTGAGAAGAAAGTACCAATTAATTGAAGGAAGAAAAGCCTATGCTTTATATCTAGCAAATTTAATGAGCCAAGACCTTTCCAATATTGAATAACACTCAACCCAGTATTGTGGAACCACTATTGGGATGGAATCACAGAGTATATCCCATCCTTCCTTTAATCTCCAGCTTGGAGCAGGAAGAAACTGCAAAGAGTATGCTGTTGAAACTAACCCAAGTATGGTGATTTGAATTTGCATGCCTCCCATAGGCTCATAGGTTTGAATGCTTAGTCATCAGGAAGAGGCATGACTTGGGAGGGACTAAGAGGTATGCCCTTATTGGAGTGGGTGTGGCCTTGTTGGAGGAAGTGTGTCACTGGTGGTGGGCTTCGAGGTTTCAAGGGCCCAATCCAGGCCCAATTGCTTATTCTCTTCCTGTTGCCTATGGATTCTGTTGTAGAATTCTCACCTACTTTTCCTGCACCATGTCTGTCTGCATGTCATCCATGTTCCCTGCTATGATGAAAATGGACCAAACCTCTGAAACTGTAAGCCAGCCCCAATTAAATGCTTTACAAGATTGGCTACTCTCGTGGTGTCTTTTCAGAGCAATAGAACACCAACCAAGACACTGAGCTATCATAGCATCGTCTGTGTTCCTCCATCTATTGATTTATTAATGGATGAACTGAGCAGCCATTCCAGACACAGTGCTTGAAGCAATGAAAAAATAACTAGACTCTGGGATCAGGGTGCCTGGATCAGCCTGCTACCTACTCGTATAGGTGACCCAGAGGCAGCCTCAAGAATAGGAAGCAAAGAGAAAGGAGAAGAAAAAAATCCTGAAAAGCTGTCTGAGTCTCCTTTCTTCAAACCCAGTGATGATACTTTTCCTATTTTCTCTGAAGAATTTTGCTTCTCAATCTTCTGCACAAAGAATGTAGAAGACCACTTTTCACCATCCTTCCTTATATGACAAGAAATCAGCAAGTTGTGCCCCATGGGACAAACCCAACCTTCTGCAGTTTTGTTTACCTGTGAGCCAAGGATGGTTATTACATTTCTAAAGAGTCAAGAAAAAAAGTCAACTCAAGGTAAACTTTTAGCACTGATAAAATTAAATTCTTAGTTTCCCTAAAGTTTCAGCACAGTCATCCTCTCCCATTTCAGTGCTGTCTAGAATTGTTTTGATGGTACAATGGCAGGACAGGGTAACTATGACCAACCATGTGGTTCCTTTACAGACGTTTCTTCATACCACTGGTACTGCCATATGGCCAATGCTTCTCTCATGTTTTTCCTTCCTGGGATCACTTTAATATAGGTTTATATTTACAATATAGCTGCCTTGAAGATGTGGGTCTGGCCTTTTGGGATTGGAGTATTTGCTTTGTGGTTTGGAGACACTTAACATTAATATATGTGCCCCGATTGCTTATTTAAATCACCCAGAATCCACATGCTTTTCTCATAGCATCTTGTAGTCACTGTAATAGTAGTCTGGGTGACTGCTTTGTCATTGTAAAGCCTCAGTCAGTAGAAACATCTATGACTGAGGCATGTTATCTTTTCCAATACTTGTAATTCATCAATGGTGGGCTGCACAAGAGGTGACCTAAAGAGCATGGACACCTCCCACCTTCAGGGCTACATGAGCTCCTAAGTAGCAAACTAGAAAGGCAGAAATGGGAAGAGGGGTGAGAAATGCCATGTGTGCTCCTTGGATTATCAGAACTCACTTGTTGCTAAGGTGATTAGGAGAGCAAAAGCTCAGGCTAACAGCTCTTCAGTAGCATTAAATAATAAGATGCATTTGAAAGCAATTTAGTCTCAGTATTAGTTCAAGCTACTCCAAAAAGAATATATTAAAGTATCTGTTGATGCAGCTTAAAATAATTTTTAAGACAAACTTTTAAATTACAAAGTAAAACTTCTCTAAGGCGACAACAGGAAGGAAACACATCTTATGGAAATATCATGGAGGAAGAGACAGAATAAAGGTAAGAGTCGGAGGATGAGGAGGGTTGTGGTATGCTCTCTTCTGAAGGCCACATTGCCTTGTGTACTCCCCAGCTCACTGCTGTTGTGGTTATTGGCACAGGACCTGCACAGGCTCAAACCAACCAAGATTTCAACACGAATTTGGGAGGTGCTTTCCAGGCCACATCCCTGACTGGGGAGCTAATGGCAGCTGATAGCTGCTGGGTGAGGAAGAGTCACTCCTTTTGGAGGGTGTCCCCACTGGTAGATTTCTTTCTCTCAGTGTAAGGCCTCGTGCCCGGGCACAGATGGGGAGCATTAATTAGAATTAGAGGATTATTAAAATCAAACAAAAAAAGTTATGAAGTTGTGATAAGATCATATGAGGGATTCAGGGAAGTTAGAGGAAGGACATGAGGGTTTGGACAGGATCATATTTTACTATAAACATTCATGAAATTCTCAAGAATAAAGAAAAGTATAATAATAAAAAAGAAACACAGATACATGAATGGATCATTTAGGAAGCATTTTTTAAAAAACATAAAGCAAAGAAAACCAGCCCACAAAACCACAATCCCAGAGAACTTAGACAACAATGAGGACACGAAAAGAGACTTACAAAGATCTAATCTACATGGGAAGTAGAAAGAAACAAGATCTCCTGAGTAAATTGGGAGCATGGGGACCTTGGGGGAGGGCTGAAGGGAAGAGGGGAGAGGCAGGGATGGGAGCAGAGAAAAATGTAGAGCTCAATAAATATCAATAAAAACAGATGAAAAATGAAGCAAATTAGTAATATAAGCTAACCATAAAATCACCTTAGTTCATTTCGTGCTGCCATAGCAGCGCACCTGAAGTATATAGTTTATTGAATCTGAGAAGCCCATGCCCTCTGTGTAGCCCAGTGGAAACTGCATCTGACAAGTTCTTTCTTGTTATCTCCTCCATGGAAGACAGAGGTTCAGAGAGGAGGGAACAGGAAAACCGGGGGAGGGGGAAGGAAAGGAGATAAAGGAAGAGCATGGGGGAGAAAGGAAGGAGAATAGAGGAGCCATCTCCCAGTTCCTGTAAGGAATTCAGTCTCCCATAAAATTCACTCTGTAAATGATGGTATTGATCTATCCATTTTAGAACCTTCTGGCCCAATCAACTTTCACCACAGCCTACCTGATACTTTTGATGCATTGGAAGTTAATATCCACACATGCATTATCGAGATATACATTGAAACTAGATCAACACAAATACCTTTTGACAAAGGCATAAATTAAAAATAAAATAATCCAGCACGGGAAGAGGAAAAGAAGGAAGGACTTTCACAAAGAAACGTTTATAGAAAGTTTACTGTTTAAAGTAATTGAAATCTCCAGATCTTAACAATTTGATGAGATTATTTGAATAATTGTTAGAAAACTAATATAGAAATACCTTGCAGTTAAATTACCCTATTGCAATTTTAATAATTCCTTGTGTAAACACACACATACGCACACACATATAATATCAAAGTAGCAAATACAACAGAATACTGCATCCTTGTTACATTATATACATGCTTTTATCAGACTAAAATTCATGTCATATGGGTCTTCTAACATTTATTCTATGAGACATGGGGAATCTGTGGGTGATTTTTTTTCTCTTTTAAAGTACATTAAAACTGTTCTGATAAGTAATAGCTTTTATTTTGCATCTAAGTCCACGCCTCGTAAAAGAAGACAAAATACAGTATCTTGTTTGATAATATTACTTTTAGGACAATGGGAAAGATCACTGAATTGAATAGAGCTGAAACAGATCTGTTGGGGGTGATTCACAAGCCTGAGATGCAAGGATCCATGGGGGAAAGCAAGCTGTGCTCTACCCACAAACTCCAGTAATCGTGACATCAATAGAGATGAATGTCCCTGGCGGAAGGCAGAGACAAGGCCACTGAGCAAGCGACTCAGTAGGGCCAGATGGTATTTATTCAAGGGCTCATTTATTTGGATCAACTTACGTATGAAGTAGCAGGGATTCTGACAAGGACATGTGATACCTCATTTCCTTGAAGATTAGAAAGCCGCAGGCACAGTAACTGGCCTACAAGGAGAGCCTGAGGGAAGCAGAAGAAGGCTCAGAGTTGAGCAAGCCCTGGATAGAGCCAAGCTTCAATGCATCATCCAACATAAGGAAGCGTGCCCTGACTTATGCAGCCATTTGTGCCCTCATGCTTCTTCCCCAAAAGAATCGACACACTCGGAGGAGGTAGAACTCAATACTTTAGGACGGGCCCTTCCTTGGAAGTAGTGTCAGTGCTATAGTGAGGTAAGACCAGAGGACTGCTTTGATCTGATATTACAGTGTTTTTATAAGAAAGGCACACTGACACACACATATAGGACACCATGTGACATTACAGAGATACATAAGAAGAGCTCGCCATTGGAGGACAGAAGCAGAAATGGAAAAGGAAAGACAATGGTTGTCCACCTTCTCCCAGGAACTAAGAAGATTCAAAGATAGGATCTTTACAGAGTGCTCAGGAAGTATGGCACATAGGAACACTTGACTTTGAATCCTCAGGTTTCTGAACTGTAAGACAACAAAATTTTAAACTACCTAGTATGTAATATTTTGTTACAGTAGTCCCAGACAAGAAGTTAAGCCCTCCCCACTGCCCCTCCCAGTGAGAGAATCCCAGGAAGCTACTTTTTTTCTTTCGTATCTTTTGAGTTGCTACAGCTATTCATTGTGGGTCTCGCTGATACAAAAATGGCATAGATACAACCTGTCCATTAGAAACTTATTTAAGGCCAAAAGAAAGGGAGGCCAAGCAGTAATGTGGACAATGGACTAGCCACCTCCTTCCACAGCAACAAGTAAACATTTAGGATCAGCAGAAGCAGGAATAAAATGGGGGAGGGAGGACAAAGAAATGTGTGCAGAGACACCCATATGTATCATGGAGTGTTCACGGTGGCTGAGCAGTTCAAATGAAAGGTGTTTCACCTAACTAGCTGAATTATCTTGAAAGTTATGTAACATCTCTGGGGCTCAGTTACCTGACCTCAAATATGGGAGTAGTTAATAGCTGCTAACTTACAGAGCTATGATAAAGGGTAAGTGATTTGACTTATAAACTTGTAAACACGCTTAGAACTGAACCAGCAATGATGTTGTATCGAATATCACATCTACATTACCTGGTGTCCTGACAAGCTTCGTCTCATGATCAGCTTTATCAAGTTCTATAAACAAAAGAAGTTGACACTTAGGGGCTGGACAGATGGCTTAGTGATTAAGGGCGCAAATGATTGTTCTAGGAGACCCTAATTCTGTTCACAACAGCCATATCAGGAAGCTTACAACAGTCTGTAGCACCAGTTTCAGGAAAGTCAATGCCCACTTCTGGAATTCTCAGGCACTGTACTAACACACACACAAACACACACACACACACACACACAGAGAGAGAGAGAGAGAGAGAGAGAGAGAGAGAGAGAGAGACTTTGAAATAAAATTAAAAAATCTTAAAGAAAAAGATTCCAAAGCTTGAGACACTAGAAAATAAATAATTGTCGTGGATGAGATAAAGTGGCCTCACAGCTGGAGCCCCAGTGGTGGTCAAGAAAGAGGCAACACAGGACAGGGTAGGAATATGTGATGTGTCCCTTGAAGTGAATTTGTCCTCAGGTAAGAAGCACTCACCTATTCAATAAGGCTAAAATACCCATGAAACTACCTCATTGAGTCAGCAAATGTGAAACATGAGGGGCAAATATGAGAACTATGTTTACCAGTAAGGAGAAAGAGGATATACTTGCTGCTATAACACATGGCCCAGTGATGTGTGCTGTCATTCGCCAAGTACCTAAGGAGAAAGATGGAATGTCCTTTTCCTTCCTAAATGTTGCAACTAAAGAAAAGCAAAAATAATGAACACTACCGTGTAGCAAAGGCCTAAAACCAAACCAAAACAAAAAGCCCTCAGTTGAGTTAAGAGGGGACTTTAAAAAGGAAATAGAATCATAGCTGCTTACTGAAGGGTGGGAGTAATTCTCAAGGCAGAGACAGAGTTTCTCACAGAAGAATAAATAGTGGGTGCCTATGAAATTGTCAGAGTGGAGCAGGCGAGGAGAAAGGTGAGGATACAAACTGACTCAGGTCTACCAGCACAACTTGTTTTCCAACGCCGAGAGGCCTTTCCTAGATGCTTCACAAACCAGATGCTCTGACACAGCCAAGGTGCCGGGTCCTTTAAAAGGACTTCTCCTTTTTTTATTGATTTTATTGAGCTATACATTTTTCTCTGCTCCCCTCCCTTTCAACCCTCTCCCATGGTCCCCATGCTCCCAATCACGACTTGGAACTCCACTTTGCCCCTGGGTGACTTCATCAGCATCTCCCATGGATGTGTCTGTTCTTCACTGAACAACTGAATGGTACCACTGCAGCCAAGCAGAAGGTCAGGCATCAGTGGCTCCCACTCTGTAAATGGAAATGATACATCCCATGATTATGACAATCACAAGCCCCAACTTTCAGGTTATCAACATCAGAACTTAATATTTATGCTATGCCCCCCAACAGTAAACTCCTTCAGGAGTGGGAATGCTGTTCTCAAACATCCCTGGGTTAACTGAGCCCTATTCAGTGCGTGGTATGCAACTGCTCCTGGTACATATGTGGTGACCTTTGGAAGAAAAGGAGTACCAAATGGAAAATTGGCAACCCACAGTGGGAAAATAAATTGGAGTCAGGAAATACGAGATATCTAGATATGCTGAGGAACATGGATTTTAATCTATTTGGTGAAATCATAAAATATTGATACTTTTGCAAAAAGCGTAGTTGTTAGAAATATACCCCATACTAGCATAAGACAGTATTAAAATTTACAGTTTTAAAGTGAATGCTTTGTTTAAGCTTATAAATCTAATCTGAGGTTCACCCTCCACACGAATATCTGTGCGATGGAGGTTATAAATAATTACTGTTAATCATGAGTAGTCATTGTTGTGGTGTCTGACCTTCTGTCAGGTGTCAGTGGTCAGTAGAAATCCTGCTGTTTGGAGTTGTCTAAGGGTAGATCCGTTGCAGCCTGGAGGAGCTGAGGATAACGGGGACAATTGAATGATAATCAGGGATGTAGTCAAAATGAGGAAAGACAGAGGAAGAAACTACGGAGAACAAGAAAGAAATGGAGAAAAATAAGAAAGGAAACAGGAACACAGTGGGAAGAGAAAGCAGAAGAGAGTGGACAGCAGGCAAAAGGGGAGGTGCTCATTGCTATAGGCTCACATTTGTCCCTGGCATTCATTCCCAAGTTTCCTTCTAACACTGCAGCTCCATCCGTTTGGAGCCTCATTACCATGGCTGACGCAGCATAGAGCCTGCCTATTTTTAAACAAAATTAATCATTTTTGTGTGCTATTTTTGGTTCAGATAATGGCTGGCGTGCACAGCAGCTTCTTCGTTAGCTGCCAAGAAGAATGTAAACAAGGTTGGATCGTTGCTTGGCAGCTTCTATATTCGGCTCAGCTATCGTGAAGCCAAATTTCCTAAGGAGGAAACCCTCTTGTGTCCAATGAAGGTTCTCAGGTGCCCATCCAATCAAATAGTGAATGGGCTGAAGGGATGTGGTACCGCTCTGACCCCAGTGTTCTCCTTGTTCAGTTTCTAAGTCAGGAAATATTTAAATTGGAACTATTGACATGAGGCTAAACCCTTATTTATTATAGGGTACTGCCTAGGAAATTGTAAGATAACTTACCGGCCTCTAACCTGTGGATGCCAGCATCACCTCTAGCTAAAAATTTTCTACTACCTTTCCAAATGAGCCCCTAGGAGACACACCAGGGCATTCCTAATTGAGAGCCACTGGTTTACATCAATAAAGTTATATAAATGTACCACAAATTATACCAGCATAGACTTCTAGCTCCCTTATGTCAAAAATTAGATTTTCGGAATTACTTTGTCTGTATAAAAAGTCGGGGAGGGAAGCAGATACTCTTATTTGTTGACTCTTCCTTTTTAGCTTGCAACTGATGGCTCACACAAAGTAGCTTCTTCCTAAGACAGTATTCTCTCCAATTGCCAGTGCTTGCTGCGATCCCAGCCCTGACTTTGCAGGACACCTTTTGGTCTCTCTAGCTTTGTTCCAAGCATCATCAACTTACAGCAACTGAGAAATTCAAATGTTAATACTTCCCCTTTGTATAGAAAGCTCAAAGACACTAGGAAGGTATAGCAATAAGATTTTTACAGCTCTGGCACCAGGCCTCCTTGGTACGTACTGGCCTGGCCTGCTATCCATATTATGAATAGTCTTTCTGTGCAGGACAAGAGATGGCATGCTTTTCTTTTAGCTAAACTAAGTGCCCTTGTACCCGGTGGTCACCAAAGAAGCCATTTTCTGCAATTCTACACTAATGCTTCTCAACCTCTCAGTTCCCACTTGAAGAGTTGTCTAGAACCAGCATGATAAGCAGTAGGAACACACATGAATGTCTCTTCATATCAACAGGTATAGTTTGGTGTTGCAAACAAGACAATCAGACAACGAGCTGGCTCCAGATCCTGTCTGTATTTGAGATAAATAGTGCATAGACCATTCAGAGAAGGACCTTAATTTCTCCTCCTAAAGACTAAATTAGACATTGGAGAGAACTCCACAATCAAGAGATTACAATTGAATAAAACAAGTTTTCCTTGCAACCAAGAGAAAAACACATGACCTAGCCTAAGGTGGTAAAGGAGACTCCAGAGTGTAGCAGAAACATGAATAGCAACTACTAAAGATGACCAGAGGGTAGCCAGATAAAATTCACAGAGAGTTGAGGAGATATGAGAGTCTGTTCCAAAGTAAATGTAGAAAACAGACTCAGAATTTCTGAATAGCTCAACAACACAGGCTGGCAAGATTTTGAAGTATAGGACAGATCATAGAGGACACCGCATTTGACCTACAAAACTAGAAGCCAGAATGAAATGACTGAGTTTCAGAAAAATTTAGCCAAGATTTGTAGCTGAGCAACTGTATTGTCACTCCTGCTTGCTCACAGCCCCTTAGATACACTAGCCACACTTTAGAGAGGACACTAGCTCTAGTTTTCTGTTTGAAAGGTAACTCTCACCTTTTCCAATCATTAGGAAATACTCCCAATGTTAACACAGAACTTTCCTCACATAGGACAGACAAAAATAAGAAGTTACTATCAGAATGTAGGTAGAGAGCTACCTGGCACCACTGCCCCAAGCAGTTGGCTCCTTTGGAACTCCTCAAGGACCCTGAGTATGGCTGGAAGTCCTAAAGGGCCCTGAGTACGGCTAGCCAGTACTGTCTTCAGGCCCCACATTGACCTCTGCTCTAGAGACAACAACCCACACACAATCAGGCATTTAAGCCAAGCATCATGAGTAAGTGTTTATATCTCCCTAAATTCATGTTGAAATCCTAAGCCTCAGTGTGCTGTAATTAGGTGATAGGGGTCTTTAGATGGTGATCAATTATGTCATGAGAATAGAGAATTGTTATGAATAGAGTTAGTACCTTTACTAAAGAACCAAAACCCAATCTGGTCTTCTGTAATGTGAAGATATAAAGAATAGTATGGGGTCTGCAAGCTAGAAGAGAGCCCTTACCGCCACCCTGCTATGCTGGCACCTTTCTTCCTTCTATGCAAAACATGTTTATGTTTAAGCCACTGAACATGGCAGTTTGCTATAGTACCTTCAAAGGACTAGCTCAATACATGTCTGCTTTCCCAGACTGTATATTCTGTTAGTTACCATGTTCTCTGTTGACTCCTGAACATGAGGAAGGAAACAAGGGGTAACAGAGCTTATGTCCTGACAGCAGGGAACTGATGCTGCTACTGTTGTCTCCTCTCAGCCACAACCTTATTTTTCAAGAAAAGACCACAACTTACAAGTCCAGGCACTTAATGAGAACTTCAAAAAGAACTGGAAAAGGGCCAGATTAGGGGATTCCTGCAGTCTTGTAGAAAAGAGCACCTTTCCGTGGTTAAGGCATTCCCTCTAAGGACATCCGTGGTCATGAGAAATCTCCCTAAGAGAAAGCAGGGACAAGGTCCTACCCAGATGTCTTAATAATTCTGTAGAAATTATTGGTGTCTACAACCAGCCTCAGATACTAAAGCCAGAAAACAAGACTGTAAAAGCAGAAGCCCTTATAAGATGAGAAGCCTGACACATTCACATTGGATATTAGGCTCAAGTGGCAACTAATGTGTGCCCTATTCCAGTCCTTCCTCAGGTCAAGGCTGTCTGAGATGCTGTACTGCTGAGAATTCTGATGTGTAGTCAGGGTTCACATCTGCAGGTGTGCTTTCAGTTGAGAGCCTTCAAGCTTCTAGAAATAGAAACCCAGTTAGATTTAGTTTAAGAGAAAAGGGAAGAATTTGTTGGTGCTTGGGAAGTAGAATTTGGACAGATGCATCTCAGCTCTGTGATGGGTTTAAGGTAGGGTCAAACAAACAAGCAGAGCATAAACATCTATGAGGGCTTCCTGTTCTTCCATCTTCTAACTATTCTACCTATGCATTAGTGTAGATGGAAGTTTCTGTCCCACCTGTCCCACAGCCATTCAGTCTCAAAGAAATACATAGAGACTTACAACAATTATAAACTGTTTGGCCTATTAGCTCAGGTTTATTATTAACTAGCTGTTAAATTAACCCATAATTCTTTTCTATGTTTAGCCACATGGCTTGGTACCTTTTCTCAGTGCAGCATTCTCACCTTGCTTCCTCAGCATCTGGGTGGCAACTGCAGACTGAGCCTTTCCTCTTCGCAGCATTTCCCTAGTCTGGTTGCCCCGCCTATACTTCCTACCTGGCTACTGGTCAATCAGCATTTTATGGAACCAATACAAGTGACAAATCTTTACAGGATACAAGAGCATTATCGCACAACACATGAGTACTTTACGACTATGGTATAGGAGGTCCTTCTGTATTTGTGTTGCTTTCATTGGTTAAAATAAGAAACTGTCTTGGCCCTTTGATAGGGCAGAAATTAGGTAGGGAGAGTAGACAGAACATGGTGCTGGGAAGAAGGGCAGTGTGGCAGGTGCCATGAAGCTCCTGCCTGAGACTGACGCTGGTTAGAATCTTTCCCAGTAAGCCACGACCTCATGGTAAACACAGATTAATAGAAATGGGTTAGATCAAGATGTGAGAGTTGGCGAAGAAAAGGATAGATATAATGGGTCAGGCAGTAATTTGATTAATGCAATTTCTGTGTGGTTATTTCGGGGACTAAGCTAGCCGGGCAGCAGGATGCAGCTCGCTCCTTCTACTACACTACTGAGATTAGATTCTGCTTTTCAGCAAAGACCATGGACATTGTCCCACTCCCAAGAAGATTCATGGACACCAAAATAAGTAAACCTCTTTCTCCAGCTCTTATTTGAAGTAACTGCATGGTAAGAGGCTGGTGCTGTTTGGCCTGGCTTAGGTTATTGTTTGAGTCATAGGTTAATCCAGTCTAGGTTGTGGGGAATTATAATTGGCACAGTCTGAATCAGTTGCTGACTTCTGGGGGTCACAAATCAGAAACTATTTCTATCACTTACCATATGTGACAATTTCTATTATTATGCACACCAGATGTGTAATACTCGTGTCTCATCAACTAAGGGATTTTTGCATTGATAGGATCTCATTTGACTCACACTGGCTGAGCCTTCCTCTTCTGAGATCACTCTTGAAAAATTAAAAATCTGCTCTATTGGTCTCCTTTTGGAATTTCTATATTCCCTCTTTCTAAATTCTTATATGAATTCACCTGTAACTACCTTTATATGATTTTTTCGTTACTTATCTGAGCTTTCTATAAAGACATGAGTCTTAGAGGTAGATCAAAGAACAAATCAGATAACCACCACTCGTTCTTATTAACAAATGTTCTTCTTATGTCTTTCTATTCTAAGCATTCTGCCTTCCTATCTGTGCATATCCGTGAACAAACATACCCTGCTCCTAGCCCAGCTAGCCCATAATTTATAATCTGGGCTTCTTCTCCTCTAACTGATTGAAAAATTATTCATTTGAAATTATCTCACTTCTCTTTATATAAACAAGTTTTCCTTCTGAATTGATGATTCCTGTTAATTTATAAAATGCCAACATAAATAAATATAGACATAAATATAGTTTTCTGTCTTCAAAGATAACATTCCCTTAACTCCATGTCTTTCTCTAAAAACTGCCCCATTGATTTTCCTTTTTACAAATGCCTTAAAAGAGTTAACTGAGTATCTTTATCCGATGTTTCTCTTTTGACCTTTAAAATTTATTTCTGCCTTCACCATCTGCTAAAACTACTCACGTCAAGTTTATCACTGTTCTCCATCTTGCTCAATCTAGTTGATATCTCCTTGTCTTCACTCTTAAACATCATTTCATAAGTGCCTACCTCTCACTTCTAGAAACGCTCCCTTCCCTTGGCTCTAAGACTTCACATTCCTCTGTTCTTGTGGTTGCTCTTTCTATTTCTCCTGTTCATAACTACTACGTGCAGCAATTAGCTCAGCTCTCCTTTCATTCTATTAAAACCTGCATGCATGGCTTTAAGTAAATCCTCATGCTCTCTACAGCACTTCAGAATTCTCCCTTGATCCCTGGCTTGAGAAGTCAAATACTCCCATTAGAATGCCTAGTAATTTTCTTGTACTTACTACTAGAGCCAAAACAGGACCTTCTCACCTCCACTTCACACTTGCTCCCTTCCAACCTGCCTTATAAAATGTAATGATGTCACTATTTACCCACTCGCATAGGTCATAAATCTAAAAATCTCTCTTCTGTTCCCTTTTGTGATCCTGGGGATCATAGTGAAGAACTCGTACATGTTAAGCAAGTGCTTTCCCACTGAGATAGCCCTCCCAACACTAAACTATAAATTCAGAGGTAACTCTAATCCTTCTCTTTTTCTAACACTCGACACCTAAGCATCAGGAAGCTCTAGGACTCATTCAGAACAGGAGCTTCCCTCTCCCCCTTCCCTGCTGCCAGTGAACACCTGTCACCATCACAGCTCTGCTGTTTCTCCTGCTTCAGAGCTTCTTTACAGTTCATTCTTCAAATGACAGCAGAAAGTACATTCAGATGACACCTGCTGCATCTTTAACAATATAAAAGCAATGCCCTCTGCATCTTGAACTAAATCAAAATCCCCAAATGGCCACCAAAATCCTGCCCACTTCTCCTTATCTGTCTCATCTCCTACTGCTCTTCCTCTTTTGTAAATGTTCTACCCATTCTTGCCTGTGTGCAGTTTTTGTTCTATCCTGAGTTTATTATGATTTTAGGCTCTTTAATCTGTTTCCTTTTTAAAGAAAGTTCTATTCTACCTTATTTATTCCTGTACCATCTTCTTGCCACCCAAGTGGTCTTGCAAATGTCACTCTCTTAGGGATCACTTTCCTAACAAGCCTTTGGATAGAAGTAACATTCATTTGGGACCTCATGCAATGGTCATTGCATAACCATTCTTTATAGTACACTGAATTTACTAGGCATATATTAATTGTACTTTACTAAGGCAATAGATTTCATAATGACATTTTTATACATGTTTATAACCATATAATGCACCTTAGTTATATGCAGCCTTTATATTTCCTGATAGTCTCCCTTTCATATCCATGTCTTTTTAAAACTGAATTCAACACATTTCCCTCAGATTCAACATATGAGGGAAAACAGGCAATAGCTGTTTTTGTTATTCTGTGTTATTTTGTTTAACATAATAATCCCCAATATCATGTGTTTTCCAATAAATTTTATAGCTCCATTTTTGTTTGCATGTAAATAAAAGTTAGATGTGTATATATACGACTCAGACATTCTCTTTCTCTATTGATCTGGTGATAGATATTCGGTTGCTTTGATTCCCAGGATGCTCTGAGCAGGGAAGTAGCATACGTGAACATGCAGTTGTCTCCACGGTAACGCAGCATACTTTCCTGAATTTTATCACTCACATATTGGGTGCATTGCTTGGCCTTTTATCTTTCACAATATGGAATGTGACAAGTACCGTATCTGTCTTATTCTTATGACTTTAACTAATTTGTTTATCTTCCCACAATTTCTTGACTAGTAACTGGTAATAATATGTTCTAGACAAGCATTTGTTTCATGAAAGGATAAGTTTGTCTCTGACTATTGTCTTCATGGTAGATGTATCTTAACTTTTGGATGGATAGTTGAGTAGATGATATGATGGGTAGAAGGACGCTGGACGGACAGCTGGATGGATGTGTAGAGGAGTGGATGGGTAAATGAATGGATGCACAGATGTTTGTCTAGACCAGAAGTTCTCACCCTTTCCAAAGCTGTGACCCTTTAATATAGTTCCTCATGTTGTGGGGAGCACCAACCATAAAATTATTTCAGTTGTCACTTCAGAACTGTAATTTTGCTACTATTATGAACTGTAATGCAGGTATCTGATATGTAAAATTCCGGAAGTTGTTCTGGTTACTTTTTTGGCCCTAATGGTGTTGGCTGTGGTGATATTGTGGCTATAGCTATTAAAGAGCTAGTTGAAAAGCCAGAATGGACAAAGTCGCTCAGTCATATGAAGCAGTTCATCTTGGCTGTGGGCTAACAATAAGCTGAGAATGTAAATAATCAGAACATGACTCATCAGGTCTGTATCGCATAGGCTTCTCCCAGCATGGCAGTTGGGTTACGGGACATTGAAGACAGATATTCTAAGAGATTCAAGTAGACGCTGAGAATTTTCTTGACCTTCCCTTGGATTCCCAGAATGTGATTTCTGCCATATTCTATTAGCTGACCAATCACTAATGTCAGCCTAGATTTGAGCCTCCAACTTTTGAAGTGAGGGGCAGTGTGGACAGTAGCTGCCTTGGAAGCTATCTCCACATCTATAAACAGACAGCTCCCTGGGTTGTCTGGGGAAATCCTTCAGCCCTCTTCACTTTGAGTAAACACATCTTTGTGTTATATTTTAAGTAGACCACATCTTCAAATTATAAATGAGTCAAGCAAATGGCTCTTAGGTCAAGCCTTCATGCTTCAGTCACTACACACTCATTATATAAAAACTTGCTTCCTTTCTGTTCCAAAAAATGCAATCTTGTTTCACCTCCTTTAAACTATTTTGTTTGTATTCTAATCAGTAATCTCTGTTTCTTCTATCTCTGTATTCCAGCCACCTGTTCCCACCATCACATCTCCTTCTCATTATTTCAGAAGGTCTGATATAGAAAGAAAAAGTCAGTTCTAAAATTAGACCTAAAAATCAGCCAAGTGGAAGCAACAGATTAATCATCAATTGTTAAACTAATCACTGGTCCATGTTCAATTAGAATGCCACTATCTTTTCCTCCCAGTGTTTCTCACTGTAAAGTCTTGAGCTTCGCTTTAAACCTGTCCATAAGAAGTTGAAGGTGTAGAGCTCAGGGCATATGCTTTTAAGAGCCAGGGCAGTGACACTGATGTGCTATCAGTGTTAATTACCTCTCACGGGTATCAAAATACCACATAGAATAGAAAACTCAGTTCTCTTGCAATTATGTCTTGTCTTATTAGCACATATTATTTTCTGCTGGAGCACTGGCTACAGCAATTAGTTATTTTTCCCACAGTGTTTTATACCCGTTTCTGGATACATATATCTGTAGAGTTATAAGGAAACAGTAAGAAAAAAAAATGCTTCCATGCTGCAGAAATTCATCCTGAGATATCTTTTCCACATTGATCCCAATTTGCCAAAAACATTGACCTAGGAAGAAACTAGTGCAGCCAGCTTTGAACCATGCTGAAGTTCCCCCAAATGTGCCCTCTGCAGTAGGCCATGGCTACAGCTGATTCTTCACTATTCTTTTTCTTGTTGAAGACAAAATGTACTGCGGCCAATAACCTGGTGAATAACTCATTTCCCAAAGAATAATCTATAAGTCTAGGAATTCTTTTGTCAACAAAAGAGCAAATGTTAAGAGGTAGTAATACTTTCTTCATGTATATAACTTTTTGTGATTTTTTCTCTATATAATGAGGATAATGACCATAGCTAATATTTATTGATTCTACAGTGTCTTAGGTTTTGTGCTAACTTCTTCAACACAGAGATCACAGCCTTTAATTTTAAAAATACTTTGGGATAGGCATTAGCATTTTTATCCATCCATCTTTTTCCAGAGGAAGAACCTGATATTTTTAAAAAGTCAATTAACTCCCTTGAAAACTCACAGAATCTAAATATGTGCCATAGTCACTGTGTAAGACTGCCCCATATAGACTTTTCTTCACACCTTTCTAGAAGTCAGTAGAAAAAAGACAGATGAAAAGATATAGACTAATTTGACAAACATTAAATTCCTAAGTAGTTAAAAAAATGTAGAAAGGTTCCAGTTTTCAGAGGAGAGAAAAATGGGCTGTGGAATTGCAACAGGCTACCCACGTAACATATGAAAGGCTCAATGCTAATTTGCTGAATGGAACCTTGATGTCTTCCCACAGCCCTATGGTAACTCTGACATAGCCAGAGGGATTCCTGTAAGCCTTGCCTTATGCTATGAAGAACAAATGTGGGGTGGGAGGTGGCAATAAATAGAGCCCTGTGATGACATTTTCAGACAAGAAGACTGGCTTATCAAATCCCCATCAGCCCATACTAGATCATATCAAGGTTTTGCAATATGAACATAATGTTCCCTACTGTCCAGGACCTAATCCTTTTTCATTGGGGAGCACATTTGCAAACAATGACTTCTAACTCATGAGGAACAGCATCCAACTCTTACTCCACCAGGACCTTTACTCCACGTTGGAAGTGGCTGCCCCGAGGTTAAAGGGCTCTTCAGAGTCGAACACTGAAGCTCTTGCTTGAAAGAAGATTTTCCAAAATGAACCCCCAAAGAAACTGGAAATGGCATGAACGTACATCCTGTTACTCAACACGCCCTGGTTTCCTAATGCAGAGTCAGGAAGAGAAGATGCCAACATTCCTGAACATTAGAATCATTACAGAGCAGACTCTGACTGTTCCCACACGTGAATGCTAGCGAGATAGATTTCTTGTTCTGCTCATTACTTATGGAATCACTGCAAAACCATATGGGCTGTGTTAGGCGTCGGCCGCTAACTCTCTTGGTCATTCTATCTGGGGGATTTTGAGGCTCATCTCAAGCAAATGGTTTTCAAAACAAGGATGTCCTACTTGGGAACATGGGTCCTGAAAGGGATAAGCACTTTTAAATTTCAATGCATGTTTTTAACCATTGCCCCCAATTAAATCTCATAGTCTCCTAGAGAAGAAGCAGGCTTCGTCACTTCCTTTTTGGGCAAATAGGAAACTGGAGGACACGCTGTGGAATATGATACCACGCCTGGCCAGTTGCAGCCTCTGGAACATGATTGGCTTGGGTTAAAATACTGAGGCCTGACTTTTTTTTCCCTCCATTGGCCATTTAATGAAAGCAAAACGAGGGATTTTGTATGCATTGTGATATTGAAAAACATAGGCCTAGTTGTACTTCTTGGCCTAGGGATTTAACTTTGCTAATGTAATTTCTCCATCTGCAAAACAAAGATACTAAGGAAACTTACACGAATGCCTTATTGTTGGGAATCAGTAAGATAATGTATGTTATGTTTCTGCTGTGCAAACACACAACATACACACACACACACACACACACACACACACGATACACTTAACAGTTCTTCCTGAACTGGCTACCCCTTCACTCGTTCACTGACATTTCTGGTGGCCCTTGAGTGTAAAGTCAAGGACTTCTCTTCCTGTAAAGAACACAGTAACAAACAACGTGGGAGAAATTTTTCCCTGCTTCTAAGTGTGCCTTGTTTCTACGAATTAACGCAAATTGCAGTTATTTTCCATTATTAATTTTGAGTCAACACCTCCATTTACTTGGCTAAAGGGTCATGCGATTCTTCCCGTGCCTGGTCCACCCCATTCCTTTTGCAGGTGGGGCGGCTCTGCTAGTAACTGCTGCAGAATGTGACTCCTTGGGGGCCTTTAAGCCAAGGGATGGAATGAGTTTTCTGGAATTTGACACCTACTGGCTGTGCTCTATATGTGGGCTGAGGTGAAATCTGTGTGGGTTTCTGCTATGTGCAGGCACTGCTCTGGGTGCTGTGCTGAGCAAAGACAGGAGAGTGGACAGGCTTAGGCAATGGATGGAGTGCGAGAGAGGCTGTGGGGCAGGGTGGAGGGATGCCAGGGCTGAGGAGTGTACACACCACTTTTGAAAGAGGTGAGACAGGAGAGTGCTGCATTCCAGGGGGAGCCCACTCGTGTAAATAAGTGTGGATACTGCCTTCTGCAACTTCCTGCCTGGGGTCCACAACCCATTCTATATCCCCTTCTGATTACACAGTATATATAACTATAGTATTTACAAAACTTTTATGCATCCCCGCATGGGTATATGTGACATAAAATATACATTTTAAATTTATTAAAGAGATTTATTGAATTTTAATTTGAGGGCAGAATCAAAACCTATACCCTGTTATATACTAGTCAATTTAATTTTCTGAGATTTCTGGAGGGCTGGAAAATGACTCTTTACATTTTGCAGAGAAAGAATGTAATGTGCTCACAGATGTGTCTGCTGTTTAGAATTCAAAGCCAGAAGAGGGCTATGGGATTTGAAAATCCACCGTGTTAAGAAAGAGGAAAGAGGCAGAGGAGGGAAGGACAATAGGAGCGAGAAAAGAGAACAAATTGAGCTTTTCAACATTCTAAGGCATATAAAGCAGAGTCTGAAAACTTCACCCACATTTTAAGGCTCTAGAGTTGATCATCCGGATTGACAGAGAAAAGCTGAAAAGAAACCTCTCAACAGAAGACAGAGGAGAAGAGAATAAAGCAGGTCCCAGTGGAGAAGGGAGGGGAGACTCGGGCCTCTAAGCATTGAAAAAGACCCAGCACCCTAAACTTCACAGCTTTGGGAGCAGACATCCTCTTCTAGGGAAAGAGAGAAGATCTACATCCGACAGCTGTCAGCATCCATGCCCCTGCACCCAAGGTCCAGGTAGAAGCTTTACACCAGCAGACCCATTCTAGGCATTCTTTACCCAGCCACACCTCATGCTTTAAGATCCAAGAGATGCTCTGTCCCCACAAGAAGCCTGTTCTGAAAATTCAGGCTTTCTCTTGCCTGAAGCTCTTGTAATTTTTTTTTTAAAAAAAATTGAATAGGGCTGGAGAGATGACTCAGTGGTTAAGAGCATTGCCTGCTCTTCCAAAGGTCCTGAGTTCAATTCCCGGCAACCAAATGGTAGCTCACAACCACCTGTAATGAGGTCTGGTGCCCTCTTCTGGCCTGCAGACATACACACAGACAGAATATTGTATACATAATAGGCAAATAAATAAATATTTTAAAAAACCAACATAAAAATTGAATAATAGTCAGTGTTTATTAAGGATCCATTATATTTCAGACATTGTGTGAGACTTTTTCTACACTTTTATCATTTAAATATCCCACTCTTGACATAACCATCCATGAAAGAAATCACTTTCCTTTTTGAACAGAGTTAGCAAGTTTTCACTGTCAGAATACTTTCATGTAGCACTCAGCAAGGTTGCTAATCCACAGCCCACTTCCTTTTCAGCATAAAGCATCCTTCCTGGTCCCCGACTGCTTGAAGAGTTAGGCCAGGTGTTAAAAGGGGCTCAGACGGAAGGAATAATTCCAAAGAGTCTTGTTGAACAGAGATGGACAGGGTCAAAAATTTCATTCAGGCAGCTTGATATGTTCTTGAAAGGGCTCAGCTCGGAGTAACATCACGGGCACTGTCACCAGGAATCAGAGGACACGAGACTCATTTCAACTTCAGAGCATTTCATGGGGCAACATGTAAGGCCGCAACTATTTGATAAATAGGAAAACAAAGGCATAAATAAAATCAATGATTAAACCAGTGAAGCAAGAATAACATGGGCCCCAATTTCCTTATTCAGTTTGTGGCTGCCAACTTGGAAAAAGGGACACATGCAGAAAGCAACCATAATAGCAATATTGGAGGACCGCAGTGGGGTACTGTCGATGCTCCTGGTCCCACAAACCCTCCACACCCTGATGATAGGCCTTCCCTTACCAAAATGTGCCAAGTTGGATGGACCAAACCTAGTTGGCAAGGGACCTCTGCTCTCCCCACAGAACCTCAGTTTCCTATGAATACACTCCACCACTGAGTTCTGCGAAAAAGGGGTTTCTTTCCCTTGTCCCTCCACTTCTGCCCAAATGCCTTTCTTTAAATGTTCCAATCTTAAACCCACAGATACATGCCCACAAAGCCTTTTGGTAATTTTCAAAATGCTAATTTTGCCTCTTTTCTAGATCTCTATTTCCAAAGAAGGTTTTCTGTTTGATAGGTAAACGTTGACCCATGGTCTATCCTATGGGATGTATCTGTAAGCTGTGGGTCAAAGATCAAATACTGCAGTCCCTGTTCAACAACTGCAGCTTCCTGTGACTGCCTTCCACCCTCTCCTGCCCTTTTACACCCTCCGCTCCTTGGAATTCTCCCAGGTATCTCTGAAGCATCTTCGGCAGCTTCCCCTCTTCCTGGATTTATCACGTCTTGCTCCTGGATCACTGTAAAGAGCACCATTTGTGCTCCGATGCCCTTCACACATCCGTGAGGATCACAGCTGTCACCTATGTATGTGATCACATTTTCCTCTTCCCAAAGCGCTTTGGGTTCCTCATTGCCTACAAGGCAGAGAGATCCACCACAACCCATCATCCCAGGGCTTTTACAAACTCTCCGGTTTTATCTCTCTTATCACCACCATTCATTTAGCTTTCATTTACTCGAAACTCTAAGGGATCCATCCAGGGCTAATTATCATCTTGGGCACATAGTCAAGCTATATTCATTCCTAAAAACCTGGCAGTGTTCCTTTCTCTCTCAGCATATCCCTGCCCCTTGCAGTGTGTGTGTGTGTGTGTGTGTGTGTGTGTGTGTGTGTGTGTGTGTGTGTCTGTAAATGTGTTCATGTGTGTGAGTGCTGATGACTAGGAAGGCAAGAACTATCTTCCTTGACCACTCCCCATTTTATATATTGAGGCCGGGTCTCCCACTTAAACCCACAACTCACTGATTCAGGTAGTCCAGATAGCCAGCTTGCCCTAAGGAAGCTCTGTAGCTACAACCATCTAGCATTCACATGAGTACTGGGGATCGAAACTTCAAGCTTACACTAAGGTTTTTTAGCTGCTGACTCATTTACCCAGTCCCTCTTACAACATTTTTTGCCTGTTACTCACTTTGACAGTCTTTTAACCCCACACCGCTGAACTTCCACCAGTTCTTCAAGGCCAAGTATCCATAGTGTCTTCGATATGAAGGTTACTGTAGCAGAGAAATTCTCCACACACTTTTCCTCACTCATATACTCCCCACTTTCCACATATATTCCATAGATAATCAACGGTTTATATCATGTTGGAGAACACTGTTTACCTCTCTGTTTCTCTTCTAAGATGTTCTAATTAGCTTCAAGGACAGGATTTTCTGAACCCTTCTTTTGGTGCCTGGTACATAGAAAGTACCTGTTTGTTGACTGACGTGGCTCCACGTCACCTGAAGATGTAAGTCTATGAGATTTTTGAACACCGCTGCCCTTCTCTTTAGTCTGTTCTCTCTTCAAGAGACAAATCAGGAAAGTACCCCAGACCACTTCTCTCTCAGGTGTAGCACAAATAATAAAAACCCAGAGATAAATATTGGGGTTTAACCTGAAGATCAAAAAAGCAAAGCAGTCAAACCACTAGAGAGCTCCTACCTCTGAGAAATCCTCAGAGTGAAAGTAAAGAAGTCCCTGTCTCATCTCTCTTTATATTCCTCTCTAGTGATGGGATTAAAGGTGTTAGCCACCACCACCAGGATATGCTTCTCCACTGATCTTGTGTAGCCCAGGATGACCTTGAATTCCCAAAGATCCATCTTCCTCTGTCTCCCAAACCCCGGGATTAAAGGTATGTGCCACCACTGCCTGGCCTCTAGAGGCTTAGTTTTATGCTCTTGTCTTCAAACAAGCTTTATTTATAAAACATAAATAAAATATCACTGTATTTTTGTCTAAAATAATAAGGCTATAATTAATATAAGAAAACTAATATACAATAAGTACAACAACTATATACAATATATATATATATATATATATATATAGGCAACAAATGCATCAGTCACTCTCTTTTGTGTCCCGCTTGCCCCATTAGGACAGCAAACTGTCACCAGTTAAGGCAAGGTCACTTTCTTGCCTGGTGGCTGCTGCTCCTGCACAAGCCTCATAATGAACGCCATATGCACCATGCTTCTCAGACAGTGGCGATCGTACGTCGTGAGGAAATCTATCATGTTATAAGGTGAATGTTTTCAATGATAGTAACTACAGGTGTTGTCATGCATGAGTACCAAATTTCGAACTCTTCCGGCCTGTCTTTTCATTGAGACTGTTGTGTTGTGTAGCAGGACTCTAGCAAGGGAGTAGAGTACGGCTGGGAAGCTAGCCTGGAAGGGAGCTCTGGAGACAAAAAAGTCTCAGGCTACTGCCCAAGGATGTGCAGCTAAATGCCAGGACTGTAAAAGCCACAGTCCCTGCGTCCATGTCTATCCCCAGCACCTCTAACAGAGCTGCCTTGCATTCACCCTTAGCTAGTTCCTCTTCCTCCATCCCCACATTCGGTCAGCACACTTCAAAAGGCCCCCTTACAAATACACTCAAGGATGGAGTGATTATGGACAGTGTGAGTTAAATGAGTTGTTAATATGTTGCTGTTTTCAATCTATCCATAGAAAAGGCAGCCTGACCCAGTGTACTTTTTAAGTAAACTTTGCCATTCCCACCACAGAAGTTGTGCCAAAAATCATCATATATGGGTTATTCTTCTCAAGCCTGCTTCCCAAAGAATCTCATTTGGATCAAGCAATTCCACATAAGCAATAGGAGAAGAGACAGAACAATACATCATTAATATCCTTCTTGACAGAAAAAAACTTGTGTGTGTGTGCGCGCACACACAGGTTCTGTGGATGCATACATGTGTAAATTATAGTTAAGATGAGATCACACCTCACTGTAAACAGTACATAGGGCACTACTACCTGCAGGTTATTAGCCATGGGAAATCAGAAACATCAAAAAAATCCAACCTGCTCATTATCTTCCAAATAAATGACAATTCACCTCCGTCTTTTTCTCATGCTTGTTTTTTACTTATATTGTGCCAGACTTTCCCTCCCCTATTATTGCAAGATATTTCTTCATCTAGTAGGACACAACATTGTAAAGTTCAGTAGATATTGGCACAACCTGGCCATCATAGCCATGGAAAAGCTGTGTGCACATAGAAGCAAACTGATCACTGGCTCTACTAACTCACAGAGTAGAATAGCCTCAGGCTGGCCAGTGAGATGTGGGATTAACCACCAGTATGCCAAAGAATGCTCATCAACTTCAGCCTAGAATTTCCACAAGAGTCAGAGCAGGGGCACTTATATGCTTAAAGTGGTGTCCAGTGACATCATGTCCTGATAGATAGCTACATTGCCGGTGCAGTTATGATCCAGAATGATTGTGTATACCCGGAGGACCTCACTGCTAATACGGAGTGAGGACAGGCAGTTAGCTTAACTCTAGACACACTATTTCTGAACTCAACTAAATTATGTGTTTGCAGCATTCCTCTCCCCCTTTCTAATACAGAAACTACCTTGAGTATTAGCCACAATTTCATTTAAGACTTGGTGTGAAAGATCTGGGCAACCTCCTTTCCAGGTCTCCTTGAGCTATCTCTAGGCGAATCAGCCCTGATATCTCTAGGCTAAGTTCCAAGCCTTGGTCTCAGCTCCTTTCTTCAAAACCAGCAGCTGCAAAAAATGTAGTTGTGGGTTAACTTGTGTGAGGATCTGAATTCTGTTTCTGTGTTAATCTGTAAGCGGAGGGGCTGTCACTTCTCTGACTTCATTTCTGTCGAGTAACTGCCCATATGTAACACATCACAGGTTCTGAAAATAATAGCTGAGTTTATTAGTAAATGGATGAGTAAGCAAATGAGTGAACAAACAGAGAACTCCCAACAGAGGTTGTCTACTGGGATAGCATCAGCGACCTGGGCTCAGAGCAAATTTATTCTTCTCTTCACGGGAACGCAGATTAATTTCATTTCCTAGCCTTTCTCACAACTAAGCCATGGTTGTCTCACTTTCAGACCAGTAGAAATATAGATTCCTAGTCTAGACCATATTCATCTCCAACATATGTTTCATCAAGCTCTTTTCTCTTTGTAGTCTGATAGATGGAGATCACCGTGGCAATCTTAAAAGCAAATGTTGAACATAACGAATTCTGTCTTCCGATGCTCCTCAACCGTCTCATGCAGGCAAGGAATATATTTCTAATAAGCATAAACTTTTAAACAGTTGGCCTACAGTCTATAATGTTTCATTTGTAATTTATTTCATTTTACGATGGTGTATTAGTTTCTTATGTATTTTTTCTGTTTTTTACTTCAAGTTTAAAATCCAATGTACTGCATGATAGTCCACACTTTATTCACAAAACTCGTTTTGTGTTACATGATTTTGTATAGTTTCAGGCTAATATAAGCATGTTAAATACACCAAAATTAAGCAAGCCAAAAGATGTGGTGTAGACTGTGTTGAATATATCCTCTACCTGTCATCTATGTGTGCAATGAATGTTGTTTGAACACATGTACCCCTATATCAGTGATTCTTAACTATGGAAGAATTGGAAACCATATCAGAAGTATGGTAGGAGAAGAGGACCTTCCCATGTACTGTAATGTGGGTGTGAAATATCTCTCCATAGGTTCATGTCTTTGCACACTTGCCCCCCAGCTGTTTTGAGATGCTGTGGTACCCTTAGAAGGTAGAGACCTACTGGAGGAAATGAATCACTGAAGGTCACCCTTGAGGATGTGCAGCTTACCCTTGCTTCATGGTTGGCCTTGTTTCCTGTGTCAGTAACATGTGAAGAGGTAGAACCTCAGCTTTCTAATCCCACAGTCATGCAGCTGCCGCCACCATGTTTTCCCTGCAGAGAGGGACTGTGTACTTTTAAACCATGAGCCAAAGCACCTTCTTCCTCCCTTAGCCCGTCTTTGTCAGGTAGCCTTCCTAGAAATCCAAAAGTGAACTAAATAAAAAAATGAAGTGGCCAAGACATGTTCACTCCAGGGGACTCTACTTGCACACTGTTTTTTTAAAGGGATGGATCGAGGGTTGCAGTAGATTAAAGGGTCTGTGGGTGTGTGGAATACATCTGTTCCCCTGCACATGGGACCATAGAAACAAACACAACATCCCTGGTAGTCACAGGGGATAGATTCCGACTCATTTTCTTTCAAGCCAATCACAGTGTCATAAGTGATTTTAACCAGCTAGATCCTATAGAAGGTTGAGATGGGGGTGCGGGGAATAGATGGTGCCCCTCAAAGAGACAACACATCAATTCTGTTTAAAGGGCATTTTTTTTTTATCTTCTAGTGCTCACTTACATTGAGACCTTGAAAACATTATTTCACCTCTTTCTTCATTTGTTCCTTATGGGCACAAATACAAAACCCAAAATTACTATTACACTGCATGACCCAATTCACATAAAAGTTCTGGTGGGGAAAAGAAACCGGTGGAGCACAGATAGTAGACAAGTAGTAGCCAGATACGGTGGTTGAGGAAATACGGCCTGTGGTGGCTGGTACCAGGAAATGAGGTCAAGGAACAATTAAAGTGGGGAACTATGACCGAATTTAAGGCAAGTGTCAGGGCTAGGGTAATACGCAGGGAACTAGCTGGAATTCCTGAGATATTCTGCGTCTTAAACTGACTGATACAAATGAATAGCCATGTAACCTGTACCTACTGTAACCTGTCAAATCCCTATCGACTGTCTCTTAAGCTCCAGTTAAAATTCTAGGCACACTAACATTTGCTAAGATCATGTGGACACACAGTAGTGTCTTTGAGGAGTCCCACAGTGAAGAAAAAAGTCACCTTCGACTAAAAGTCAGGCACCGAAGTTATGTGCCCAGGTAGGGATGGGACCACATGGTAGGACTCCTGTCTCACAGATTTAGACCCCAGCCCCACAAACAAAATTCTAGACTCTACTGTGTAATAACTACATATTCAGCTTTGGAAAATGCAATCATTTGTTTTCATCTTCACCGTCCTCTCCTGGGATGCGACGATATCGGCAAATTCATTTCAAATTTCTTTTTCTCCTTATTCAGCCTGTATTTTAGCAAATGTATGAATCCATTTATCCTGCAGGGGGAGCTAGACCAGGATATAGAAAACCTGGTTTCTTTTCCCAGCCCGCACTGGCTGATTGTGTGACCCTGGGGAAGCTGTTTAACCTCTCTATATCTTAGGTCTCCTCCATAAAACAGAGGGATGAACAAACTCTCCTCCTACCTGTAAGGGGTGTAGCCAGGGTTAATACCCTCACCGTGCTTTGAGCTCAGCAGATGAAAGGCAGTGAGAAAAGTACAAAGTATTTTTATGTGCTATTGACTTTATTTTATTTTATGTGGGGGAGGGAGTTTGCCCCAGCTGGAAAGTTGCTTTCTCTGAATCAAAGGGCAGGAACCCAGCTAGTTTCTCAGGATCAGGACCTTAGGCTGGGCTGTGTGTACAGAGTGCCAACCAACCCCACAGTTCAGGTTCCTTTAACCTGGTGCTCCAGGCAATAACTGTGCAACTCTGCAATTTAACAATGTGTTCGTTGTCCCACAACTGTTCCCATTTCGCAATTGCCCAGGTAATATGTTTGGGCCTGCAGGAAGAGTCAAATAGTTAATGAGGGAAGGGCTTGGCATGCCCTACATAGGTGCTTCAAGCAAGTCTCAGCAAGAATGCATTCTCTCTCGCTTTCTCTCCCCTAGTTCCTGACCTACCCTCCAAAATGTACAAGTGCCACTACCAGGAATGAGTCCTCTTTCCCAGCAGGCTGTCATACCAGTTTGGCCATTATCAATGCATGGGTGAGCTGTATTTTGTTTATAGTTTTATGCCATTTATTTTCCCAGGGATATTATGATTTCTCGGAGCCCCTGGGTTTACATCAGCTTTTCAAGCTACGAGCAGCGCAGTTTCAGTGCTTATTAAGCCCTTAATATGGTATGAATAGGGAAGCTATTGGACTAAAGTGCTGTAATCACCCCTGAGGAAAACATCCATCAGCAACCTTTCTGTGGTCCCTGAACCTCTAAGAGGTGTGGTCTCTCTGAGGTGTGCCTGACGAGAGCTTTCTCAGGGAAATGCCAAGAAGCCAGTGCATTAGACAAAGCTGAGAGGGGCACTTCCTACCCATTACAAGTCCCCTAGTCGAGCATCTCCATTTCACCGATGGACGAGCCTTAATTAGATTTGTCAGGGTTTGATCCTTTCTCTCCAGATGTGGGGCCAGGACAGATGTGGCTTTTTGAATCCTGTTCCCAAGATATCCTGGAGGTACTTAGCTTCCCTCCATCTACTCCGGGAAGAGCACCATGGGCGACATCAGGGCAGATGATGCTGATACATTCTGACAGAGTATCCCCACTGGACAGGTGCACTACCTGCAGACATCTTCAGCAAAGCAGGTGTTTGGCATCCGTAAGCATAGTCTCAACAAGTTAAATGTATAAACCTTCAGTTTGATGTGCCTGAATCGCGCCTGAATACGGCTTCCTTTAAACACACACACACGCACACACACACACACACACACACACACACACACACACACAGAGAGAGAGAGAGAGAGAGAGAGAGAGAGAGAGAGAGAGAGAGATCACAGTATCAGGCAGCCTCATTTGACTAGATTCCCAACCTCCCAGCCTTTCCGTGACTTCCTGGTTCCTCATTCCTGCCTTGTTCTCTGTCAACCTGAGCCAAGAAGAAAGAAAGACTTTCTCACCGTCAGGTTTTCGCTCCTTTCAGCCCAAGCTGCCACCACCTGGGTCTAGGCGCTAGCCAGCACAAAGGAGTTCTAAAGGTTGGCTGGGAAGCCACAGCCACATCTCCCTCCATAAGGATGTTCAACATTCGACCTCAGCCTTGCCTGGGGCTCAGCCAACAGCTTTCTGAATAGCATTTCCAAGGGCTGCAAGGAGCTTTTCCTCTAGTGGGGAATGGAGAAAGAGCGGAGGCGGCAGGGCTCGGCACACCTGACGATCATCTGGCTCTAGAATTTTCCCACGAAGTGACTTGAGGTATATTATTTCATTACTGATTCTCAGTTTCCTCATCTATGAGAGCACATGCGCACCAGCTCAGTTCCCCCTCTATCTCAAGTGACACCTGGAAACAGTGGCTCCCTAGCTGACCACCTCTGAATGGATGCACAAGACAATGTACAACTTACCTTTAAAAAGAATGACAGAAATGATGCAAAACAAAAGACAAATCAGTGAAAGGCAAAAACTTCCTCTCCTTTTCTGGTAGACTACCCTGAACCCTAATGTTGGGAGGCACTGCAAAATTAAATTTGGCTGTAGAAGCAGCCATGAAAATCGCCCCCAATTCACAAATAAGGAAACTGGAGCTCAAAGAGCTTAAATAACAGTCCAAAGTGCACTGCAGTCTAAGTGGGGAGCCACAAAATCCTGATCTGCAGTACTTTCCCTAGTAGACAGGGAGGGTGGTCTCACCAGTTGCCCCTTCTTCCATCTTTCCTCTCTCACATTCTCTCCAGCCGCAGAGGGCTAGTTGCTTTTCTGAAATCCCATTCCCAGCCCCTGAGTTCTCATAGACAAGCCTTGCTCCATCTGGCAAAGTCCATCATTCCTTTTTGTCTGGCATATCTTGCCTCAACTTTGGTCTCAGAATTCAGATAAGCATTCACAATGCTTGGCCCTCCAGAAAGGCTGGAGAGGAAGAACTAGGGCCTCTGTAGGACCCAATGGACACAGTTTCAGTAAATACACTTAACCCTAGACGAGGGCCTCAGGAACGATTGCTTTACAACTCAGAGAATCAACAGAGAACTTGGTTAGCCCTGCAGCACAAGGGATGATTGCACCAGAACAGCCACAATGCAAGGATGCTGGGATCATCTGCCAGCTGCTGCCTGGAAGACGCCGACAAGTGCCCCCGCATCCTCGCTCCTTCCTACTTCTTTTCTGTGGAGGAGAGGATTGCTGTTGATGGCAGTATCTGCCACATTGGTTGAAATCACTAGATCACCACTATTCTGGTGCTCCGGCACATGGCAGGATAGGTGCTGTTTCTCTCTCTGTGCCTCAACATCTCACTTGGAAGACACAGATACTCATTGCCTAGCGAATGGAGAAGCCATTGAAGAGCAGAAAGTAGTTATACAAACAAAACAGAGCCATTTCCTTTTGTCTATGGGAAAAGCGTTATCTCTGGTTTCCTCGCCTATCTATTCCAGCCTTAGTTGAGGTTTCTGAGCATTGGCTTCAAATATTAGTTCTGACGGCATGGTTCATAAGAAACTAGCCTTCCACAGACCACAAATATCTGTGTTTGTATATATAATTAATTACAGGACAAATCTTTGAGGAGCATTTAACTTTTTGTGTCCAGCCACTTGGCAAGTATATGGTTAGATGGTGCATTATTTGGCAAGAAGTGTACACATTATAAAGGTGACATGAAAATAGACACCAGCTAGACATAAGGGAAATCAGGCAACAGATCTGAAGGAAGTAGAGAATGCAACCAAGTATAAAATCCCCTGCCCTCCATCCTCTTGTATCTATCAATCTTGTTATGAAAACCCATCTTCACTTCAGGAAATTAAAAATTGGGTCACTACAAAGACATCTATCATTTACCTTCTGTTGTAGTTTGAATGTGAAATCCCCCCTGACACACACACACACACACACACACACACACACACACACACAAAATGTGTTTAAACACTTGGTTCCATCTGGCCATGCTCTGTTTTAGAAAGTTGTAGAATACGTAGGTGGTAGAATCTTGATGGAAGTAGTGAGTCACTACAGTGGGCATTGGGTTTTAATAGCCTGGCTCTGCTTCCTATTTGGTTCCTGACATCAAATGCAGTGTGGCTAGCCACCTCCCAGTCCTACCGCCATGCCCTCCTTACCACAACGCCCTGTGTCCTCTTGAACTGTAAGCCAAAATAAACTTCTTATGTGAGCTACTTTTTTTTTTAGTATTTGATCACAACAATGAAAACAGTAACTAAGGCACCCTCTCTTATCAGGGTTCCCATTAATTAAGTGAAGAGATGCCTTCCATCTAATGAGCTATGAAGCAGAGACGCATAGGCAGCGTGAGGTGTCTATTGAGCTGTTTCCCTTGTGCAGATCTAGACTTGAGTGGGATCAATTTTGATTACAGATGAACTCTGACAACACATTAGTAACACTGGAAACTAAGTCAGTGAAGCTTTTCACCCAGTACTAAGAAGAGTACGGTTGGACTCGGATTGAATTTATACTCCCCTTGTGATGATTAATGGAAATTGTCAACTTGAAAGAATGACCTCGGAGAAAGGTGTCTGGGCATATCTGTTAGGAATGATCTTGATTACTTAATTAAGGTGGAAGAACTGTCTACTCTTCCCTGTCCAGAATCTTGGACTGTATGAGTGGGGACAACTAGCCGAGCACTAACTTGCATCGCTGGTGTCTAGCTAGTTTCTGAGGGTGAATGCTTCAAGCTCCTGATGCTTTGACTCCCCGCCACGGTTAACTGTGCCTTGAACTGTGAGCTAAAATAGTCCCTCTGTCCCTTCAGTTGATTTTGCAAGAGTATTTTGTCACCAAAGCAGGAAAACCAAGACTTTCATCTACCCTAAAGTAAACCTATTGCTGGACAGAGATGTGTCATCTCTGATGACCAAGAGATGCTACCATTTTTTTCTAGGATGACAGTCCTCCTGAAAAAATGTCCCAAAGATGAGAGGAACTTGTGATAAGGTCTCCAAAGCAAATGGTTGAGAAGATGTGTGGCATAGACATCTGTGGTTTAGAAGAATATATAGTGACTTATGGAGCATGGGTTAGGAAAGGGAAATGCTGGTGTCTGAGGTCTTATTTTGTTCATATGCATGCGTTTGTATGCCACATGTGTTTAGGTGCTGTGTGGAGTCAGAAGGCACCACAATCCCATAGAATTGTAGTTACAGGAGCTTATGAGCCCCCTGGGTGTGGGTGCAGGGACCAAACTCAGCTCCTCCCAAAGGGCAGCAGGTACTCTTATCCTCTGATACATCTCTCTGGTCCCTGAATAGTAATTCAAATGCTTCTCTGGTCATAAGCAGAGGTAATAGGGTCCTGAGACAGACCAGTAGTAGTTTAAAAAACAAAGAAAGTAAAATAAAATGCACTTTGGATGCGAAAGCCACTGGCTTGGAGACCAGATTTTTACGTGGGAAAAGAAAAGAAAAAGATAGGATATATTAACATTTATTTGATCAGCTCTTTTCCCCTACGTAGTTAGGATAAACATACATGACAAGCAATGCATCAAGATGTTTGGTAAAATTTCCTTCTTGAGGTATCATGTTTGATTCATCTTCCCAAAGCAAATCCTTTAGGTAATATAGCCCTTAAACAAGAAGTCTAGATTAACAATGCTAGACCTAGTAGGTTATTTCTATCACACCATATAAGAAGTTTGTCACCGTGAAATGCTAGCACTCTCCTAGAGAAAGACCGAGTCTAAACTAAAGCAGTAACACCACAAATTTAAGGCCAAGGTGCTAATCCCAGCCCACTGCAAGCACTTGCTTAGGACCCATCCATGACCTAAGTAGGCCATGTCCAAATATGGTTTTCCGGTATCTGTAATCAGCTTCTCTTCTGCCTTTTTAGTGTAACATAAGAGTTATCTTATCTTTGGAGAAGCCATGAATTCTAAAACAATTGCACTCAGAATTGCTAGCTGGCAGACAGAAGGGAAAAAGAGTCCATTCCCCAAGAAACACCACTAATTCCACAAGATTTTCTTAGGTAATAAAAGAAAGAAAACTAAGTGGGAGAGAGGTCATTAGCTAGTAGGTCTGGAGAGCACAGCCAGACTTTGAAATGAAGGTAATGCTATGGTGTGCTTCTGTGACGGACCAGTTGAGAAGCTGGTTTATAGAAGCAATGAATGACAGAGGTTTTCTGTAGTTCAGAAGCTTTTGCCCTAAGGTTTCTACTCTGTAATATATCTGTGAATTGGATCAGTCCTAATTGGATTACCCTTGTTTTTCATGAGGCAAAGCATCAAAACCCCTTTCCTCATCACTGTTCGTTTAGTTTAGTGAATATTTACACTTGGATTCCACACTGTGGTGCCAATGGTGGCTTCACCTGCTAGCCTGCCTTGTAGGAAAATTATTTTAAAATAGTGCTCTCTGAAAAGCTACCTGCAGGGGTATACCAGTTTCAATGTCAGATTCTTGAGTGACACATCAGTTCAGACTTCTAAATGAACTCTCTTTTAGTAATTCCAGCTTTTAAAAATAGACGCTAGAGAGATAGCTGAACACTTAGAATCACTGGCTTCTCTTCCAGAGGACCCAATCTTGATGCCCCCGTACTTATATGGTAGCTCAATGGTCATCTGTAACTCCAGTCCCAAGGTGATCCGACATCCTCTTCTGGGCCCTTTGGGCACTGCACACACAAACATGTATACAGGCAAATGCTCATATGCATAAGATAAAGGAGAAAAACAAAAAAAATAAGTAATGCATTCAAAACCTTTCCTATGTTAAGATGTTAAACTAGTGACTGGGTGAAAAGAAATGGTGGTGCGTATTAAAGTTGGGGCTGACAAAAACACAATATCCAATCATTCCTGATAGGAAATTACAGCACAACGGAAAGCCAATCAAAATGTCACACGTGATAATGGAAGACAACGTTTTCACACACCAAACACTGTGCAGTAATGAGAAATGGCTTACTCATGAATGCTGCCAACTGGATGAATGTCAAGCAGAAGTCAACTAATTTTAAGGATGTGTGATGCATCAGTTAACTGACATAAACCTCAAAACCAGGAAAGTTAGCCTATGTTGCTAGAAATGAGAATGCTAAACGTATCTTTCACATTGGAGAGAACAAGTAGGGGGGAGCCAGCTGAGAAGCTCTTTGTCTTCAACTCACTTGTGGTTGTGCAAAACTGTACTTCTGTAAAGCGTCCATCAAGTGATGTCTGTAAGGTGAGTGTAACATATGTTTATCATTTATAGCCATGGTTTCTAAATTGAACAGTAAGTCTTAGCACACACCATGCATAGTCATTACAATGCTGTCTGCCCAGCATCTTCAAAGAAAGATGCCCTGAGAGCCTGCACCCACTTACCTCTGCTGAGAAACAGAGAGGTTTCTGTGGTTGAAAAAAAAAAAAAACCACGGTCTTTGTAGGCTGGATGGCAGATACTGGGTCAAATTCCACTCTGAAGACATTTTCACAATTAGTGATCAATAGGGGAGGGTCCAGCCTATTGTGGGCGGTGCCATCCCTGGACTGGTGGTCCTGGCTTCTAAAATTTTTTTTAAATTAGAAAGAAATTTAAAAAAAAAAAAAGATGTGAAGATTCAAACACGTCAAATAACCTGTCAACTGAGAATAAATTTCCTCACTGACAAGAGGTGGCTCTAATCTACAGCGTTGTGAGAATTTAATGAGGAAAAAAAAAAGACTACGAAAATAATTTTGTGGATTTTCCGGTGCATTGCATGTGCTCTATCAATACGTTTCAGGTCATTATCATGATCACAGGTGGTGTTTCACTGCCCTCTGCTCCACTTTTACCTGCAGTGAGAACAATTCTGCATGGGAGGGAAGAAAGTAGAGAGGGAAGAAAAGAAGAGGGGGCGGGAAAGGAGGAAGGGTGGAAAGGAATTCACAGTGTCTGTGAGTTCTCTCTCATTTGTGTTCCCAGCAGTTTCCTGCAGCCAAATTTGAGGCTGATTCACATGGGGGACATAACAAACAGAAGGTCATGTGCGCGCCACACATTCGGTTGGCCTGGCCTGCGGGCCTTCTTAATGTGCAGGGTAACAGCCAGCCCTGCTGTTCTGCTACACACAGACCTACCACCGAGGAGCTGTGGGGCTCTGGTGGGCTCATTAGTGACTCCCTCACCCACAGCACTCATGACTGTGACCTGAGCTTGTCTCGAGCTCCAGTGTGCCTACAGGCAAGAGGGAAGCCCCCATAGTATCTGTCTAACAGCTGGCTACTTCTATAATCGAGTATTGATCTCCACCAGGGGCATCACAAGGCCTGTACACCCTGCAGTAGCCATGCGAGTCAGGCTTCGGTAGATGGCAAATCCATCAGCCACCAGTTGACATTAACAACCAAATTATGATGCAGTCCCTGTATTAATGCCACGCAGTGGTATCAGAGTGATTGCTTCAAGTGGAGAGAGAGAGGGGAAAAAAACACCTCAGCAAGTCCAGAGTGGGTCTCTACAACTCAGTGGATGATGGGGAGGCTAGATGGTTCATCAGAAAAAGTACTGGGCTTGAGTCACAGAAATACCCGATCGGTGGCTCATTTTCCTCCTGCCACTGAAACAGATAATGGCCTAATCAACATGCACATTGTGTGATGGCATTGGGTATGTCATTGGGTAAACAGCGAAGAAGGTGGTCATCGCACTGAGACTCGTCTGGCAGGCCAAGGAATTTGTATTTATAGCAAGGAGAGTGACAAGGACATGGCTGTGCCATTTTGGCAGCAGCAAGCTAGGAATATGAGTGCTCCCAAAGCTTGTGAAACAGGAAGAACAATCAGAGAAATAGCATTGCAGCCGGTGTTACAAGAGACAAACAAGCAAACAAAAGCAGGATTTTATCATACAGCACGGGAGGAGAGGAAAACAAGACCGACTACATGTTCAAAAAAGAGGAACCAATAATAAAGAAATAAAGATCTCTGCGTCTACAGCAGAGAGTACGGCAGGACAGTTGGGACTCTCTACAAAGCCTTTTGATGTCTGATTTAACAAGGACCAAAGAAGGAAAACACAATGATTAATCATTCCTCTCTTCTTTCAAAAGATAGCCAGTACCAGGACTGAGAAGATATCATGAGAACTTAAGTTCAGTCTCCAGGACTCCAGTGAAAAGCCAGTGTGATGCCCCACGCTTGGGATCCTGGTGCCTGGGAGGTGGAGTCAGATAAATCTCTTGGGCTCAGTCTAGCCTGATGGATAAGCTGTCTGTGAAAACCAAGTAGATGGTGCCCCAGGAATAACACCTAAGGATGGCCTCTGCCACCTGGCATAAACACATGTGCATTCAAATGTATGTACATGAATATGCACACACATGCACGCACGCACGTGCACAAAGAAAGGAGAGAATGAAAGCAAAATCCCTAATCTCTTGGTAAAAATCAGCTCCCAAACGGCATCGCTACATATGGTCCTAGAGGGTGTAACTGTTGGATGTCAAGGCAGGTATCCCTACAAATAAAATGACAATGTCATCCAATGGAAATTGTGCAGTTCACTGCCATCTCTGGCCCTTATCATTTTTAATTGTTTTATTGAAGTCCTTTGTACTTTAACGAACGAGCCCTACAATAACAAAGTCTTTAGGAATGGGACATAGAAAGCCTGATACTGTTAAATCGTGGTCAACTGGGATCCAACATCCTTCCTTTCCTTCTACCAATTTTTTTACAGCCCCCATCATCCTCTCCCTTTAGCTTCATGTCTGCTTGTCTGCCACCCTCACTACTGTACTGTAGGTTTAAAGAAGTGAAATGGTAAGAGGATGGGGTAGATGAAGAAACCAATTAATCCAGGTTCCATTAATCCAGTTCCCCAGTAATCTCACATTACATTCCCTTGAATACATATTAGTTAGTTCTACTGAAACTTATCAAATATTTATGTGGCTGACCTGCTCCCCCATGTAAGACAGGTTACAGTGCTAGTTAAAATCGGAGAACATCTAGACGTTTCTGCTGCCCCAGTTGGCATAGTTTCTACAGGCTTTATTTTGTTAGGTTTCATATTTGGTGCATAATAATTATACAAATTTATGGAGTACAATGTAGTAGTTTGACACATGTATCTGCCTGCTTCTCTACGCCCCACTGTTATTATTCCAGCTTAGGCCCAACCCCAGAGAAATAGCAAATAAACTGACAACTGAAATATTTCACAGGGAACAAGAAAAACAGAATTGCTTTTTCCCACTGAGGACACCTTCAAGTCAGATGAAGCAATGATGTAAGAAGGACTAATTTTTCCACTTCCCATTTGATTTAATAGTGGGAGAAAAGGGAATAGGAAGGAAAATGAACATTGTAGTAAACAGTTGATGTTACCACTGCCGGCAAAGATGAGCAATGGGGAGAAAAGAAATGGCAGAGCCAAGGATGCTGTGCTGCTCTGGTATCTTGAATTCAAACACAGTAAGTTTGTAAGCATGCAAGCCTGTTTCATCATACATTCTATCAACATCCAAGCTCTAGGACCACTGGTCTACAGTGCCTACTAAAAGTGTGTTCCTAACTTTCATCATGTGAAGGCATGGATGGAACGTTGGAAGGCTTGTCTGGTCCTCCTCTACTTAGTTTTCCTCTGAAACCCCTTGAGCTGTCTGTAGCCCAGAGTCTAACCCAGTGACTGGACTGTCATATCCCCAGAAATTATTACTGCATGAACCCAACGTGAATAGAAAGGCAGATTTGGGGGAAATGTAAAGTTTCAGTTGAACCACATTGCCAAATACAGTAATACAAGGCACAAAAATTGTCTTGTTACTCTTCAGGCCTGTACCTCTGTTAGCCAATAGAAGTCAATGAAACAGACTATTTCCTCAAACAAGACCTTCATTTCAAATCCAGGTACCACCACTGTAGTATAGTCTGTTAACTTTCTTTGTGTGGTTCAGATAAATTGAAATAATAATATGGACCTTATATCATTTCTTGATGAATAAATGAGTGTATGAAAGGGTCCGTGCAGTTTGTGGATCTTAGCATCTTGCAGTATGCGTCTCCCATTATATATACAATTTTTCCAGGTAACATTTAAGGTATTATTTTGTTAAATCAAATACAACTGAAGTCAGCCATATGTATAAAAGAAAAGCTGCTGTCTCCTGAGAAACTTACATGTCTCAGCTTAACATATGAAACTCCCAACAAATTCAGAATAGATTATTATTCTCAGAAAAAGAAGACTAGGGGTGACCAGACAGCAAGTTGAATAGCTTAGATTTGAACCACTGTGTAGCATTTTTGGAAAGTTTCAGAATTTTGAATAACTATGAGAATTTTAGAAACACTGAAAAATGACCTATAAATTCCCTTTCTGACTTATACATGGATGCTATACTCCAGTGTTCGTTATGTTATACATTGTGCATTACAGATATAAAGGTAGCAAATTTGGTAGTACACTGTATACAAATACAATGTACTTGGAGCTCACACTGTACCTTTGTGCCTGGGATGTCAGCGTGGTGATGATGCAGACACATATTCGAAAGTTGGAGGTGAGGAGGTCATTGCTCGTAGGGTAACATCCAGGAATCAGGCCTGCTTAGACATTTACTTTGTATCACACATCTCACCAACAACTTTATTACCTGTAACCTACCCTGAGCATCTGTAAAGTAGATTCGATGAGATCATACTCATTGTAAGACTGAGAAATACGGCTTACAAATGTTAAAGACTTACTGAACTAACTCCTCATCTGCTGTTCATTCCCTCAGTATACCACAGCGCTCACTGACATCAAAGAATTAGGGCAGGGTGCTTCTTTCCATTTTCATTCATCGCATTCTATTCTACATATGGTTGTTAATGATAGAAACAATCTTCCTCATTCTTCAGAACTGATCATCAACTGAAATGCAAATAGAGATAACTCCCGTATGGAAACTGATTCCTGGCATTTTAGTGACAAAAATGGACCCAGAAGGCGTGACACATAAGTTTGCATCTCAATCAGTCACTGACACAATATACACATTCTTTGATGTTTCCAATTTTTATCTAAAATGTGTGACTAGCCATTTACCATTCAAAGGGTAATGACAATAATTTTAAAATATCATTTGTGAATGGTGCATTTCTTTGTTTAATGAGTACCTAATGATCCTACAGGCATTCTGTTAATTACTAGCAGGAGTACACACAGATGCATACTCTCCCTGAGATTTCAGTAGAAAATAAACGTAAGTGAATGATAATTTTAGGCCCAGAACCTCACCAGTGAGGTGGTACTGCCCTGCAGTGGTATAGACAAGGGAGAAATGACTCTACTCTTCATGGAAGAGGAAGGGGTCACTTTCAGTGGCACCTAAGCCCAGATCCAGGACTTTGAGTTGACCCAACCCAATCTATCCCATCAATGAGCTGCTGAAGCTCATAAAGAGGCTGGTCCTGCAGAAGCATAGCTGCAGGATCTCCATGATTGTGAGCGACAGCACTAAACCCAAGAGGAGGCTCTACAAGGATCTTGTATTGATAGTGTAGCAGAGGCAAGAGGCCTGAAGTCAAACTAATGATTTATTACAATAAACATTTACAGTCTGGGTGGTGGTGGCACACACCTTTAATCCCAGCATTTGGGAAGCAGAGGCAGGTGGATCTCTGTGAGTTTGGGGCCAGCCTAGTCTACAAGAGCTAGTTCCAGGACAGCCTCCAAAGACACAGAGAAATTCTGTCTCGAAAAATCATAAATAAATAAATATTTAAGAAAAAACACACAAAACAAAACAATGAACATTTGCAAGCAATTTGGGCAAAAGGGTATACTGCCTGACACACCACAGCTTCCAAAACCACCACAACTAATGAATATGTGATGGAGATGCAAGGAAGTGAGGAGAGGAGTGGTACCTGTACAGCAGAACTGGAGACTCGAAAACAGTGACACAATGAGAGAAGGCCAAGGCTGATAGAGGAGCAGGTCACTGCGCAGAGGGATCGGTGTGATACATGTATTTTTATCTTTAGTTGTGGGGGTCACAAGGGTAGAGGGTGGGCATGGAAGGACTGCAAAATGAGTGAGATTGGGTACATGATGTGAAATTCTCAAAGAATCAGTGGAAGAGCAGAAGGAGGGAGAAGATGAGTAAGGAAGTCAGGACCGTGAGGGACTGGCCCACCAACTGAGACAGTGCGCTTGATCTATTGGGAGCTCATCAAATCCAGCTGGACCACGACTGAAGGAGCATATGACCAAACTGGACTCTCTGAATGTGGCTGCCAATGGGGACTGACATATAAGCCAATGATATTGGCAGAGGGACCTATCTCTTCTGCATGTATTGGCCTTTTGGGAACCTATTCTATATGGAGGCACACCTTCTTAGGTCGAGATGGAGGGGTGAGGGCCTTGGGCTTTCCACAGGGCAGGGTATCCTGCCCCATATCAGGGAAGTAGGAGGAGGGTGGAGTGGTAGTGGGGGAGCGGGAGGGCCTGGGACAAGGGGAGTAAATGTAAATTTTGCTTTTAACAATAAAAAAAGCCCAAAAACAACAACAAAAAAATTATGCTGAAAAATCTTTTCTTCTCTCTCTCTGTCTCTCTCTCTCCTTCTTTCCCTTTCTTCCTCTTCCTTCCTTCTCCTTCCTTCCTCTTTCTCTCTTGTCTTCCTGCCCTCCCTTCAATATTCCTTCTCCTTTTTTCTTCCTTCCTTCATTCCTTTCCTTCCTTTTTTCTTTCTTTCTTTGTCCAGATAGATTTTTCTCAATGTAATAGCCTTGGCTGTCCTGGAACTCACTTTATAGACAAAGCTGGCCTCCAACTCACATAGATCCACCTGCCTCTGCCTCCTGAGTGTTGAGAATAAAGGCATGAGATACCATGCCTGCCCTCTCCCCCCAAAAAGAAAGAAAAATGAAAATTCTAAGCATTGTAAAAAAAAAAGTGTGAAACACAATAGATGCTCAATAAATAGTCAACTGAATCTTTTAGAGTCTCACCAAGTGGTAGTGATTATTTGTTTTTATTCTATTTGTAACCAAGCAAGGCTTCCAGTGATTATTTGTAGCCAGGTAAGTGGTGGGACTGGGACAATAACCCAGTCACAAAACCTTCAACCTAAAATTTGTCCTGTCTTTAAGATGTGCTGGAGTAATGGTCTCACAGAACTTGTGGGAGTGCATAACCAATGAGTGGTCCAACTTGAGGCCTACTTGAAGAGAGGGGGTCCATGCCTGACACTGTCTAAATGGCCACTAAACAAAGGTTGGAAAGCCCAAAGACCTAGAATAGAATAAAACACAACAGACGAAGAAGAAGAAGAAGAAGAAGAAGAAGAAGAAGAAGAAGAAGAAGAAGAAGAAGAAGAAGAAGAAGAAGAAGAGTCAATGAATTGATTCCTATTTGTATTCTGCTGTACTCATAGACTGGAACCTAACTCAACCATCATCAGAGAGGCTTCCCCAGCAACTGATGGAAGTAGATGCAGAGACCCACAGACAAATATTATACCAAGCTCAAGAAACCCTGTGGAAGAGAGGTAGGATAGTCAGAGCCAGAATGGCCAAGGACACCACAAGAACTCAGCCTACATAACCAACTGAGTAGGGCTCATTGGGGCTCACAGAGATTGAAGTGGCAATTAGGAAACCTGTATGAGATTTGCTAGATCCTCTGTATACATATACATATAATGGTTATATAACTTGATGTTCTTGTGGAGCTCCTAATGGTTGGCTGTGGTCTCTACATCTGCTCCCATCAGTTGCTGGATGAAGCCTTTCTGATGATGGTTATGATAAACTCTGGTCTACAAGTGTAGCAGAGTATCGTTAGGAATCATTTCATTGAGCCTTTGTTTTTGTTAGGTTTTGTTTGTTTTGTTCTGGTTTTTGTTTGTTTGTCAGTCATTTGAGGGGTCTATTCTTGGTCTCCGGGTTAACCAATCTCTGGTTCCCGGCCATTCAGGTAGTGTCAAGTGTGGGCTCCCTCTTGTGGCATGGCTCTCAATTAGGACTGGTCATTGGTTGGCCACTCCCACAAGTTCTATGCCACCATTACCCCAGCACATCTTACAGACAGGTAGATCTAAGGTTTTGTGACCAGGTTGGTGTTCCAGTTCCTCCACTGAATGTCTTGCCCAGTTGCAGAAGACAGTTCAGGCCCCATGTCCCCTATTACTAGTAGTCTTTGCTAGGGTCACCCTTATTTATTCTTGAAAGTTTCCATTGCTCTAGGTTTTCTACCTTGTACTGAAATCACCTTTGATTCCAGTCATCTCTCCCAATACTCTCTACTCCCGAACACATACCTAATCCCTCCTGCGCTTATCCCCACCTGCCCTCAGTCCACATAAAATCTATTTTATTTTTCCTTCCCAGACAGATCTATGCACCATTCACCTTGAGTCCTCCTTAGCCTCTCTGAGTCTGGACTGTCTCATGATTATCCTTAACTTTACAGCTAAGGTCCATTTATAAATGAGTACATACATGATTGTCTTTCAGGGTCTTGATTACCTCATTCACAGTGATTTTTTTCTAGTTCCATCCATTTGCCTCCACATTTCATGATGCTATTTTGTAACAGCTGAGTAATACTCCAGTGTGTAAATGTCCCACATTTTCTTTTTTAACTTTCTTTTTATTTATTCTTTCTGGCTTTCACATCATATATCCTGACCCCACTCATCCTCTTTCCCACATATAAAACAAAATAAAATCTAAGAGGGGAAAAAAAGGAAGAAAAGGAAAATTTCATCATGGAAGCTGCAGTGTGAAACAGTAAGTCATGCAACAAACCCCTTTAGCCATACATTTTTATATCAGGCATTCATGGCAAAGAATCAGTGGTCTAATTCAAGGGCCCTGGTCTCTGCTAACCCATTGGCAATGGGCCTTTACTGGTACTCTTCCTTGACATCCCATTGCTGAATTGTGTTGTGGAGATCTAGCAGTCCTGGGTCCACAGGATCAACACCCTTCTTCTTTGCTCCAGCAGACCACAGATGGAATAGATGTTGGGGTGGGCCAACACATGATCCTGGTTCTGGGCCCGGGCAGTTGCACGGTTGGTCAGCCCGCCAGCTCTCCTCTGTTATCACAACTGGGGTGAGCTCTCCAGCATTGCCCTGGCTTATTCACCCCTTCCTTTGGTAAGCAGGGGACAGGGCCAGTTCTCCTGATTTCATGTCCTAAGGTGGGTTCCCCCACACCTATACCTTCAGGAACAGTTCTACACCTTGTCCAAGCAAGGTGTAGGAGATGCTCTCCCAAATGCAATAGCTGATGAGGGGCAGGAATAGCTCTCTAGCTCTTATGACCTCAAGGCCAACTCTCCCATCTGCCTCAGGTAGTGAGAGGGGTTATCTTTCTCCTACCCATGCAGCTACATGACAGATGAGTAATGGGGACACCTCTCCCATGCTCACAACATTGGGACTGGCTCACCCACACCTCCACTAACAGAGTTAGCTCTACTGTGCTGCTCAGGCAAGATGCAGGATCCTTTTTCCCAAGTGCTGCCACTAGAAAGAGGGAAACTCAGCTCCCAGATTGGGGGGACATCTTTCCCTCAACCTCCTACCACATGTCAGACACAGTGCGGTGATGTTCCATTTTCTTTATTTATTGTTTAGTTGTGGGACATCTAAGGTGTTTGATGTTTCTGGAGGATATGGATAAAACCCCAAAGAAATTCAAGAAAGCCAAGAAAAAACAAAAAGTTGAAGGAAATGAATAAAACTGTTCAAGACCTGAAAATGGAAATAGACACAATAAAGAAAGTACAAACTGTGGAAATTCTGGAAATGGAAAATCTAGGTAAGAGATTAGGAACTGCAGACACGCCAACAGAATTAAACTCACAAACAGAATACAAGGGATAGAAGAGAGAATATCAGGTGTTGAACTTATGCTAGAAGCTATAGATACATTGATCAAAGAAAATGTTAAGTCTAAAAAAATTTTCCTGACACAA
This sequence comes from Dicrostonyx torquatus, assembly GCA_028555095.1. Classification (NCBI taxonomy): domain Eukaryota; kingdom Metazoa; phylum Chordata; class Mammalia; order Rodentia; family Cricetidae; genus Dicrostonyx; species Dicrostonyx torquatus. Next base: position 7,344,778 of record JAQHUG010000034.1, read on the forward strand.
AACATACAGGAAATCTGGGACACCATAAAAAGCCTAAACCTAAGAAAAATAGGACTAGAAAGAGAAGAATCCCAGTTCAAAGGCTCAAAAATATTTTTAACAAAATCATAGAATAAAATTTTCCTGACCTAAAGAAGGGCATACCTATAAAGGTAGAAGAATTTTATAAAATACCAAATAGATTGGATCAGAAAATTAAGTCCCCTTCCTACATGACAATCAAACATCAAACATACAGAACAAAGAAAGAATATTAAATACTGCAATTGAAAAAAAGGCCAAATAACATATAAAGGCAGCCCTGTTAGAATTACATCAGACTTCTCTGTGGAGACTCTAAAAACCAGAAGGGCTCCAAGAGATGTCCTGTAGACTCTAAGAGAAGACAGATTGGAATCTAGATTACTGGATGGATTGGAATCCATTCCAGATTACTATATCCAGAAAAATTTTCAATCTCCATATATGGAGCAAACAAGATATTTATTCCATGATAAAGTTAAATTTAAATAATATCTATTCACAAATCCAGCCATAGAGAAGATAGTAGAAGAAATACTCCAACTCAAGGAGGTTGACTACACCCATAAAGATACAGGCAATAAATAACCTCACATAAACAAACACCTAAATATGAAAAGACACACACATATGCAGTACCAACAGCATGCTAACAGCAATTACCATTGATCATTAATCTCTATCAATATCAATGGACTCAATTTGCTGATAAAAAGACACAGGCTAGCAGAATGGATATGAAAACAAAATCCATTTTTGCTGAATACAAGAAATACACCTCAACATCAAAGACAGACATTACTTCAAAGGAAAAGTTTGGAAAAATTTTCCACCCAAATGGACCTAAGAGACAAGCTGGTGTAGCCATTCTAATATCTAACAAAATAGATTTCAAACCAAGGATAACTGATTTTTAAGAGAGCACAGTGTTTGCATTTCAGTTCACTAGGAATATTTGATATTAGAGTCACTGTTTGTAATGACTTTAGGGAACTTAAATTCATTCTGTAATAACAGCCATAGTAAATGAGTGTTGCTCCACAGAATACTCTGAAGGTGCCAGAAGAGAGAATGGTAAACATCTCTTTCCAAGAAATTTTAATAGGATAATAGAGAAATGAGAAGTGGGAAAGAATCAAATATTATTAACTCGGTGAATCAGCAGCCCCCTAAAATGAAGATAAAAGTAGTTACCACATACCTTCCAATAATAAACTTAGAGACAAGCAGTCATAATTGTCCAATTAAAATATGGAATACAGATACTGGTTAAACTGATTTAAGAAAACAAGGCCCAACTGTTTGTTCCATAGCAGACATGTACCTCACTGGCAAAGACACAGACTGAAAGGAAAACAACAGAAAATTATATTTCAGGAAATGAAGACCGAAAATACATTGACATAGCTATATTTACATCTCACAAGGCAGACTTTAAGCCAAATTTAGTCAGAACGGATAAAAGAACTTTAATATTATTAAAGGGAATAACCCAATCTAGATTATATAATGATTATAAGATATATGGATCAATTGTTGATGTACAAAATTTCAAAAACATACACAGCATGTTAATATGTATGACATACATACTAATTATGGCATACAAAGTAGATATAATTGGACAGACAGGTCAGGATACAACAAAAGTATATGATTTCAAGATCTCACTCTTATCAACAGACAGGCCACCCAGACAAAAACAGCACCCAAAACTTTTGAAGTCAACAAATGGACTCAGCAAACATCTACGGCCTATATCATCTAACAGATACAGTTTATACAATCTTCTTAGTGCCCCATGTAAGTCTTTCCAAAGTATGTCACATTTTACAGTATAAACCAAGTTTTATAAAATACAAAATATCAGTTCATTCATTGAATTTATCAACTATGGTGGGATAAATCAGAAATCAACATTAATAAAAATGATGAAACCATGTTGATATTGAACAGTACATTTGTAATCTTCCATAGATCATTGAAATTAGGGAGGAAATTTAAAAATTCCTGGAATGAAATAAAAGCAAAACTTACCGGAACCTTTGGAACCCAACAAAGGCATTTCTGAAAAGGAATTTTGTAATTATCAATACCTACATTTAAAAAACCCAGGCATATCTCAAACAGATCCAGATGATGAATTTCATCTTCTTAGAAAAACAGAAAAAAAAGACAAATCCAAATTAGAAAATGAAGTGATGTAATAAAGATCAAGCGGAAATTTGTAAAACAGGAAATAAAAGAACAAAGGATCAGTGGAGCAAAGAGTTGGGGTTTTTTTCCAAAAAGTATAACAATATTGGCAAACTAACCACAAGAAACTTCTAGATGCATATAAGCTGCAAATCCTGAAGACAAAGAAATTGAAAAGATGTGAACAGCCTAAACATAGTTATTTATACTGAGCAAAAACAATTATCAGTGATAGTCTCCAATCAAAGAAAGAAAAAAACCGTTTCTTTCCAGATTTTCACTGTCAGGGAACATTAAAACCCCATACGCATTTCTCACCTATAACTTAGATGACAACAAAACCCATAGTTCATTCTGATTTTCTAGGGCAGTGGTTCTCAACCTGTGGCTCCACACCCCTTTGGAAGCTGACCAACTTATGAGTTGCATAAGATCATTGGAAAACACAAATATTTACAATATGGTTTATAACAGTAGGGAATTAGTTATAAAGTAGCAATAAAATTAATTTTATGGTTGGGGGGTCACCACAGCATGAGCAACTGTCTTAAAAGGTCACATCATCAGGAAAGTTGAGACCCACTATTCTAGGGTCAGTGACTAGGCATAATGGTAGCCATTAGTAGTTTTCTCCAAATTCCCAAGACTTTGCCAATAATGTCTCAGTCAGATGGATATCTATAAATGAATTGAAAGTATGGTATGGTTTCTTCTTTGTTTTGGTGAAACTTGATATAAACTAGAAGATCTATGGCCAGGGAGTCAGGAAACCCAGGTATTACAGTCTAAAGGGTGTAGAAGGGTCCTTTATTTCTGTTGCTTTCATTGGTTAAATAAAGACTCTGCCTGGCTTGTAAGATAGGTCAGCCCTTAGGTGGGCGGAGTAGACAGAACAGAAATTCTGGGAAGAAAGGAAGTGGGAGAGACACCATAATGCTCCCGCCGCAGATGGATACAGGTTAGACTTTTCTGCTAAGTCACCACCTCGTGGTGACACACGGATTATTAGGAATGGGTTAGTTTATGATGTGAGGGCTAGCCAAGAAGAGGCTTGTGATGATGGGCCAGGCAAAGTTTAAATGAATATAATTGTCATGCGGTTATTTCGAGCATAAGCAAGCAACCAGTGACTGAGTGGGCCGGCGGCTGGGGGCTGGGAGCTGGGTGCCAGGAATACAACCCGCACTTCTCCCCCATTTTAACAACAAAAAAGGTAACCTTTTCTGAGTCCTATGTCTTATCCCTGAGCTTCCATTTCCTCAGACACAATAGGTGAGATCACCTAAGAAATTTTTCTAGATCTGAAACATAACAAAAGTCCCTCTCTATTCATTGGTAACACCATTCTTTCCTAGGTACTAAGGACTGTCTTTGCTTTGCATTTCTTGCTTTCTTTCTTTGGACATCTTTTGTTTGAGATGGTGCCTTATTGTGTCGCCCAAGCTGGCATCATGAACTTTCTGCCCCTGCTCCTCCCACTTTTCTCCTGTGGAGAAGTATTAGAGTATAGACCATCATATTCAGTGTGTTTATTACTGTTCTTAACAAAAAATCCAACAGAAGTGAAGGAAGGAAGGAAGATTTTGTTTTAACTCAGGTTTGAGGTATAGTCTATCAGGGTGTGGAAGTCATGACAACAGGAGGATGGATGTCACGTTGCATCTGCAGTCTCAAAGGTGAGAGTTGACTACTGGCGTCCCCTGTACTTTCTCATTTTTAGTTAGTACAGGAGTCTAGCCCGTGGGATAGTGCTGTTTGTTCCGAGGAAGGGTCTTCTTCCCTCAGTTAACCCTTCATGGAAACGCCCTCATAGACTCATTTAGAATCAGGTCCCTGAGTTGATTCCAGATACCCTCAAGATTAACCCACATAGTTACCTTGCATTGTTTTTCTAACAGTGCAAACAAATATGGAGGTAAATGGTATATAAATGACATTATGCTTGCATTTTATAGGTACAGGGTGCTTGTTGAACAGCCTCCCCAAAGTATACATGGGGGTAGACGTTGGAGTATTGGGCAGCTTTCTTGGACGCCAGAATCTTCAAGTTGCCACTTTTTACAGTTATTCAAAAAAAAGATGGATAACATATATCACACATGGAAAAACAAAAATGGGAACAACATTTAGTCAAAGTATTCCCAGAAACCAAGGCTCCTCTATTCTTGGCATTCACATCTTCTAATGTGTGTTTTTTACATTGCTTTACTCAGAAAGTATGTTTTAATAGGATTTTTAAGCATCCACCTTACTAGAGAGGAATATCTGTGTGTTCCATTTGCACTAAATAGGTGTTTTAAAAAGACTTTAAATTAAGAAGATTGAAAATTAGAATGAGGAGGATGCATCAAGTCTGAGAAGACTGGGATTTTTTAACATAAAATATTATATCAGCTCTAGTTTCAAATCCATTATAGTCAGAAGATCAAGACCTTATTGAATCTGAGAAATGTTTATTTTTCTACAATAATTTCTGCATGCCTGCTATGTCCCAAGTAAGATATTTGGACTCCTGTACAAACCTATTGCACCATCTTCTCACTTCACCAAGGGAGGTGCAGTGATCCTGCACCTGAGGAATCTACAATTTAGATGAAGGCAGAAGAATCAGACATAAGGTTTTTGGATTCTCTTCCCTATTGTAACCATACTGCATGAGGATGCTAATTGCCCATCATTTATTATTTAAAAGGGCCTTCCCCTTCCATTCATGAGGTAGTAAAATCTACTCAATGAATTGAGAATTGGGCATTAAATAGGAAGTGATGAAACCCAGGCAGCCAGTAAGCAAAGTACTTTTGACATGTCTATTAACTCCAGTGGGAAAGCAGGGAAGTTACTAGCAATATGACCCTGAGAATAAAACAATACGAGGCTGAAAACAAGAAAGAAGAATCTTCTAAGGACCTTGAAACTGGATACTTTCCCAAGCCCCACCTGTGGTCAAACATATATCATCAAGGAGAAAAGATGCCAGCTACCAGGAAGTACCATAATTAAACTTGTGTTGGAAGATATGCTGGCACTAACAAGCATGTCAGCAATGGTGGAAGGGTAAAACAAATCAAAGAACAACGAATGAAGAAAGAAACAAAAGCATAGTGAAGGAACAGAAGAAATGGCTCAGTGATGAACAGCTTGTCTTGAAAACATGGGAACCTGCATTCAAAACCAGAACCCACATTTAAAAAGATACTGACATGTGCCGTGGCATGCTTGCAATCCCAGAGCTGAGTAGGCAGAGAAAAAGATCCCTAGGCTCACTGAACAACCTGCCTAGCCTACTTAGGGAGTTCTAGGTCAGTGAAAGATCTTATCCTAGGGAAAAAAAAAGACACCTAAGGTTGTCTTTTACATGCTTATCTATATACATATATGTACATATACAACTGTTCATGCACACGTACACATGCATAGACCTGAACATACACATGTGCGCATACACATTAAGTCTAGTGAAAAGCGTGTTTTAAATCAATGAATAGTCTTTCCACAGCAAATCACAGGAAAATATATGAAGAACTGTATTTTATCTGGAGTTTATTCTCTTTTTCTTCTTCTTTAGTCATATATGTCACAAACGTAGTTTTAAGTAGTTCCAAACCATAGGTTAAAAAAAAGAAACCTATGCACAATTTACCTATTTACCCCATTCACGTCTTCTCTTCGATCGCCTGTTCCTGACCCACACTTAGAGACTCAGGGCACATCAGTTTCGTCTTTGCCTTCTGGTTTCCTCTTAGGCTTAGTCAATGTGATCCATCAGCAGAAGAAATGGATAGCAAAGGGAAAGCCGGCTTTGTGCTGCTCCAACCCCTTGTCTGTCATACCTTGGGATGGATACAGTATTTCCTTAGAAACTGTAGCTTCCTCAAGGCAGTTTTCCCCCAACATCTAATATTTTATATTTGTCCCACCTGAGGGAATTTGCTGTAGGATAAAGATGTTTTCCATCACCTACTTGGGATTTAGATGGTACTTTGTACTTGACTTTGGAGGTAGTCCTCAAATAAGTTAAAACTATGGGGGCTATTGGGATATCCTAGTGCATTTGGCATGCTCTGTATGTGAACTGGATGTGGGGGAGAGAGAGATGGGTATGATTTGTAGGTTTATGACAAAAAAATCATGTGCTGGAAGCTTGATTTTTCAGTATATTAATGGTAAAAGTTTGACAATAAAAGGAGGAATTTGAATCACAGATCTGTAGACCTTATGAGTGTATTAAATTTACTATTATGACTGATAGAGTGGATTGTTGTCAAACAAAATTTCCCCTGTGCTTTCTCTCTTCCACAATGCTGTATTGTCCTTTTACAACGCTCTTGTCCTCAGACCTCCTAGCTTTCAAATTCATGAGATAAGTAATATTTTTCTTCCTTAATTACTTAGCTTGTCCTCTTCTGTTATAGTGATAGTAAATGGACTAAGACATAGGCTTAAAGTGATAATTGCTTACAGCAGTTACTAGCCCTGGATGCTTCAGTGGCCCTTTGAAGTCTCCTTGGCTCTGGCCACATCTTAGTAAGGAACTTTTCTGTTGATTTTTATTGATTCCCTCTTTTGAGTGTATAAAGCTTACTACATTGGGATGGACCTCTCTTGGGGGGACTCCTGACTGATAGTGGATGTAAGACACAGAAAGGTTAGGGAGCTTGGTCAAGATCACATAAAGACAGTGAAACAATCTTAGTTTTTTGACAAATAACATCTAAATCTCTGTGACTTAAAGTGAAGGTTCATTAACTTCATTTTATTATAGCTTCATTCCAGTTTAGAGATTCTCAAATAGACAATAGATCGCCTCTAACTGATGATTAAGTCATCAAACTCTTCCCATTTTCAGGTCCAGTTATACTCAACACAGGATTTTTGACTTCTCCATTCTCAGAAGCAGGCACCTAGCTTAGAGAAGGGAAAAAAAACAGAGAATTGAACATAGAAGGTTGTACACCAGTCCTATCAATCCTCCTTAGCATAGCTTGGGCTCTGCTGCAATAGAGGCCCATAGGGCTTGTTCCAGGAAAATGAGGCAAAGTTTAGAAAAAAGTAGCCAGTCTCTACATGAGGAGCTGAAATGCAGGCAAAAAGAAATCTAGATCTGTCTGATTCTGTGCTATGAGTTCGAAAGTGAAGAGGGAAAAAATCAGGAAAAGACAGTTCTGAATATATACATACTTATATATACATATCTGCATATTTATATTGAAATGTATATATACATAATATATGTGTATATATGTATACTACAATATAAATATACAGAAATATTTACAATTAAATTATATACACATATATGTAATTCTGCATATATAATTTAATTATAAATATCATTGGACCATGTTATCTGGTATAACACATGTTTGGTGAGATACAGATCTGGTTATAATACCTGAGGGTAGTTTTGATTCTTCTATGTGTTCCTGCCACACACTGAACTGAGTACCTGCTCCAATATAACCAGCATCTCCTCTCTAACCAGACTGGAGATGTCACTTTCCAGTTACACTTCTGTGGATTTCTCGCCATTGCATGTGAGTTTTATAGCATTAGTTCACGCCTTCTGAGAACACAGCTGCAGTGGGACTTTTTGCACGGATATGTAAACCTGCAGATTCACAACTCAATAAGTATTGACCTGTTGACTTTGCCTTTTTCAACCTTGTAAGCGTTTCCAGTGATCCAGGAATTTGGACAAAGAATAACGCTCATGTGAAGGTAGCTTTCCCCTAAATGAGTACTCTAGAGAATTCATGTGAAAGTAAGCAGGCTCAAGTGTTATTTCAACGCTTATTAAAAATGTATTTAAGTTTTACATCAATCAGTAAAATATAATGAGCTTTAAGCCTGATTATCTCTGCAGTACTTTTTCTTGTTGTTAGCATGCCAAAATGAACGTGAAGGAAAGAGAACCCCAAATGTTTCATTATTCTCATATTGTTTTTTAAATACCAGTTATTTATTAAGTGTGAACCTCTCTGCAGAAGGAAGTAAAAAAGTCCTTATCCCTGTCCTCAAGCATCTAACCTGGAATAGGTAAAAGGAAATACATGTCCTTTTTTTTATTTATTTACTGACTGATGGAAATAAATAGTATAAAGGAAATCAAAGCTGGGTGCTGTTAGAAAGTATGCTGAGACAGGGGGAAAGCATGCTCCCATAGGTAGGTGATCAGAAATCATCCCCTTGAGTAGGAACCCTACGTGTGTGGCATTAGCCACATTAGGGTGTCAGAGAACCAAGTCTAATAGGATGCAAAGGCCTTGCAATCAGAATAACTTCAGCCTACGATGCTGTGATGGCAAGATTAGAAGTGGGGTACAGAGGTGGCCCGACAAGGTTCTGTAGCTTTCAGGGACTACAGGCTAAGACGGTAAGAGTTGGATTTGTCTTGAGGCTAAATGAATGCTGTGTGGGGAGGGAGTGAGCAGAGGAAAGCCTTGCTTTGCTTTGTCATGGGAAGACTAGTTGAAATGGCTTCACGGACTCCATACTTGTAGGTGGAAAAATGTTCAGATTATGAGTACAGTTGGAAGTGGGGCTGTGAGGACCTTTCGATAGATTGGCCATGAGCTGTGAAAATAGCCCATGTGTACCTCAAAGACTGGATCCTTGGCAACTAACCAAAGACTCATGTTACCATTATTTTTATAATTTCTATTAAAGGCAACTGGAAGAGCCGTTCTGAGCTATTGCTTGAAAACTTTCATCTGCATAGCTACAGTTTTCAAAGGCATGGGAAGTAGAAAAAGACAAGATCTCCTGAGTAAATTAGGAGCATGGGGACCTTGGGAGAGGGTTGAAGGGGAGGGGAGAGGCAGAGAGGGGAGCAGAGAAAAATGTAGAGCTCAATAAAAATCAAAAAAATTAAAAAAATTTCACTCTCATTTGCCTGAGTCTGACATCTCCATGGTTACAGAATGTCAGAGTCTAAGCGGCTTGAAATTCTACCAGTCATTGTTAGTGGTTATCTCCCCCATAACAGATCTCTGGTTTGGTAATCAGCCATGTCTATAGAATCTTGACATGTCCAGAGCTTCAGTTGATAGCTGAGAACCCAAGGGTTCAAGCTCTAGCAAAATAAGTCAGTGTAGTTTATTCCTAGTCCTTCAGTAATTGCTAGGCACCCTGCCAGGATAGCTGTGGGAATTCACAACTGACAACACTGCCAGTACAGAGCATAGGTGACTATTTAGTGCTTATCCCTGAACTAAGCATTCATATCACCCCCTACAAGGCCTAGGGGACATCATAGAAAGAGGATAAGACATAAAGGATGGAAGGAGCTCTAAGAATAACCATCCTCTGTGTGTGATGTTACAACTGTTTCAACCACAAACTCACAGAGCATATAGCGAACAACAAAAACCCTGAGTGACACTGAAAATGAGAGGGACTGCCTAGGAGGAAAAGAGTCCACATGGATGGTAGAGGGTTAAGAGACAATAACGAGGATGTCTATGACCACAGTACACTCTATAAATGTATTTAGTCATCAAGACTTTTAAAAAGTGGGTTCACAAGCCAACTCTAGCTCCACCCATTGCTGATGCATAATTCTTCTCACCCAGTTCTTCATTTAGGAATATTCCAGGAGTCTTTTTTTTTTTCTGAAGGACTCATCCTCTCCCTATGAGTAATAACTCCTGCAAGGGGCGAGTCAGAAATGTCCCGACAGGAAAATCTGGCTGCCTGTCAAAGCAGCTTTTCACTTTTTTTCCTCTTGCTCTCTCTACTTCCACCTTCCCTTCTCCCTCAGGGACAATCTAAAGGTGGGTGTTGAGTTTAGTCACCCAGGGTAAACTGTTTTGACTTGTCAACAGTAAGCAGTGTTCCATCCTTATTCTCCATAACTGATACACTGGCATGGTATTTCAACACCACCTTCTGAAACCTCCATCCAGTTTCCGAAGGCAGGAGTGCAGATCTGTCTCAGTACTCCTATCAGCCCAGCCAAGGCTTTCTGGGACATTGAAAGTGAATGAGACTCCCAGGCATCCACTCCAGCTCTGGGATACAGGCCAAGTTGTTCGACAAGCCTCTTATTCCCCCTCTGTAAGTGAGGATGAGAATGTCAACTGTATTAAATTGTGATTGAAAAACATCATTCAGTTTAAAAGGAATTTACAAGGAGCTCTCTCTCTTTCTCTCTTCCTCCCTCCCTCCCTCCCTCCCTCCCTCTTTTTTTCTTTTTTTCTTTTTGTGTGTGTGCCCATCATTTAATACAAATATTATCAAGGTTCTTCTTTCTACAAAATGCTCAGTCTTAGGCTTGTCAAGAGCCAGTCATGGATCAGGGAAGGGAGTCATGAGGACCTAAGCTGGCCTGCTAAGCTTGTAGGTACTGATAGGTTATTGTGGAGGAATAGTCATTGTCTTCAGTTGTATGCAAAACAGTCAGCCCAATAGGCTCCAGTGATTAGTTCCAAACCTATGATCACCTGGATATTCCTGGTTAGAAATCTGTTAATCACAAAATAAAATAAAGAGAAATAAATATGGAGAAAGAACGGTAAGGAAGAAGGGGAATGACAAGGGTGAGAGAGAGATAAGAAAGAATAGGGGTGAGAGCAAAAGATGATGATGATGATGATGATGTGTGTGTGTGTGTATGAAAATGTCAAAAACCTACTTAATCAACAAAAACACCCAGTCTTAGTCTAGGTGATGAATACACCAAAAATCAACAAAATTTGTAATGTTCTTTCTGCCTTCCAGAATGGGAGACAAATAATAAGCATCTATATGACAGGTGTCAACAGGTGTTGGGAAAGCAAATAAAACAAGATAGAGGAAGTTGTCCTGAAGGAGCTAGGTGCAATTCAGACAGGGTGGTCAGAGGGAGGGTCTGAGAGAGTAGAATTATGAGCGAAGGAGCCATATG
>JAQHUG010000034.1:7356423-7376830 GCA_028555095.1 Dicrostonyx torquatus
CATATGGCTCCTTCGCTCATAATTCTACTCTCTCAGACCCTCCCTCTGACCACCCTGTCTGAATTGCACCTAGCTCCTTCAGGACAACTTCCTCTATCTTGTTTTATTTGCTTTCCCAACACCTGTTGACACCTGTCATATAGATGCTTATTATTTGTCTCCTATTCTGGAAGGCAGAAAGAACATTACAAATTTTGTTGATTTTTGGTGTATTCATCACCTAGACTAAGACTGGGTGTTTTTGTTGATTAAGTAGGTTTTTGACATTTTCATACACACACGCACACACACACACACACACACACACATCATCATCATCATCATCATCATCATCATCTTTTGCTCTCACCCCTATTCTTTCTTATCTCTCTCTCACCCTTGTCATTCACCTTCTTCCTTACCGTTCTTTCTCCATATTTATTTCTCTTTATTTTATTTTGTGATAAATAAAATAGGCTATAGAAATGGATGAGGGAGATTCAAGAACTCATACATCCCATATGTAGGTCATTGACGGGGCATCTCATGACAGGCATGATGCTAAGAATTAAGTTTGCAGTGACAGAATGATTTCTGCACTCACGAAACTAAGACACATAGATATATTCTTATAGTACTATTGGTTTGAGAAAATTTCATCCTGGGTTTCTTAGAAAGACTATAACCAGCTAGAATGGAGAATGGATGTTTCTGGGCTTCTAGCCCACTTACCTGTGTATCACTGGGACAGAGGCAAAAAGGGATAATCCCCTGCATGAGCCCAGACCTTACTTGTTCAGATTCACAGACTTCACCTCAGGCATCAAAAGCTATTTTTCTTCTCTTTTCTCCCTGCATATCTATCCCAGTCAGGCCAGTTCCACAGGAAACCCCACAACCCCAATGGCTTTCCCCTCCACACTTTTATAGAACCCTGCTCTTAGGCTTCCCCTTGCATTTCCAGCCCCACCTGATGTTTCATGACCTATCTTGTCAAGTTCAATTTAGAAATTTTTTTTTTTTGGTTTTTCGAGACAGGGTTTCTCTGTGGCTTTTGGAGCCTGCGCTGGAACTAGCTCTTGAAGAAAATTTAGAAATTTTTATGTTATTATTTATGCCCAGCTAGACTAGGAACTCCTTGAAGACAGGAATAATAGATTATTCTAGTTTTGTATCCGCAATAAAACATACCACAGCACAAAGTGTTCAGGGACTAAATCATAGGTGACCTTGGCACCATCTCAGGGAAGATGTTGGGAAAGATAATTGTCTTGTCAGTGCCCAGATGTCAGTCTGACTCTGGTTAAGCACCATGACATTGAGGTCTAGAGTCATACCAGAAAGTCAGTTTGTTAATTCCAAGGGGAGGGAGAAATAAACCAAAATCTTGAAGTTGGTGTGGCCTCTACTGCTGAGTTTCCTTCCCTGGCACTCAACCAGAGAGAAGCCAGGCCATGACTGGAAGTCATTTGTTTTATTTTATTCAGATGAGAATTAATTTTGTGGGAACCAGAACATAATGCAATTCCTTACAGAAGAGGGTAGCTTCTGTGAGAGGAATCATGGCAACACAAATTGTTGTTTATAACTAAGGGAGTTATTTCTCCAACCCAGATGACCTTATGATACTTCCCAAGTGCTTTATAGGATTGAAATTTGTCTCTAGATAGAACTGCTTTACTATCCATCAAAACTTATCAAATTATGCACATCCGTGTACATCTGCACACACAGCTGTGCTACTCCCTTATTTGAAAGCATCATGTACAAATAGGTATACTATGTATCCACACTTGAGGGACAGTTAAAAGACTCACCTCTCTAGGCTGAAAAGGATGCCAAGTAAATGACATTGACCGTGAAAAAAGCTATCCGCCTAAGCCAGTGCCCAAAGGAGTTAATTTCAGTTCCTTCTAGTGAAAACTGACTTCCATATTAATTTCTGACCCAAGTAGGAAAGCTTGAGGAAGGACCTGACATTATAGAAACAGCCTGTGCCCATACCTAACCAGATTTTCCATAGCCAGTTTGAGAGACTAGTGGAAATATTCTTTAATGAGAATAATCAAGAAACAGAAGAAGTATTTAGAAACCATAATAATTTCAGAGATGAGCATAACACAAACAAACACACACACACACACAAAATCAGATTCAGCCTAGAAGTATTTAGGACCAAACATTCTCTTTTTCTGGCATTCACTGTTCTTTGTGGTATGACAATGCTTTTCTATAAATGTTAGAAGGAAGGAAAATTTGCATACTGAACCAGGATGGAAGTCAGACACATGTGTTCATACTGTGCTCCTTGCAAAAATCTCATATGCTGTGTGTTTCATGCTACACATGAAGAAACTGAGGCTCTTGAAGTTGGTTGCATTGATTATTATTAAAATGCCCAAAGGGAGTCAGCAACTGAAATCAGCAGTTAGGGCGTCTACTATCAGCTTCTCCTACAAACTCATTCTGGCCTCTTGGTGGGGAAATGTCACTCAGCAACTTTGATTTTGCTATGCTGTTGCTGTGGTTTGCACATCAGCCACACATCAAAGGCATGTGATCATGTCAGATGCAAATGTTTAAGCTCTGTCTCTGGGTTTCTGACTCCACAGATATGGAATGCACCCCAGGCATCTAAATTCTTCTATCAAGGGAACATCAGAAAAATGTGAATGTTTCCAGTGCTTCATTCATATAAAGCACATGAAGTAACAGGTATTCAGTGTCCTGATTCTTGTCTCTCTGGCAAATGCTTAGCTCAACTTCAGAAAATAGACTCTTTAAACATTTTGACACTCTGCCTTACTGCATACGTCTTTGAACTTGGAGGGTGAAGATGAGGGTCAGTTCAGTGATGGTCTGCTTTCCCAGGATGTGTCAGGCACAGGCTTTAATTTATAGTAATGAAAGAAAGAGAAAGAGAATGAGAGACAGACAAAGTGGGGGAGAGAGGGGTTGGGTGGAAGGAGGAAGAAGAGGAAAAGGAGGGAGGGAAGAAAGAATTTGGATGGCAATAGAGAAACATACTGACCCTGTCACATATCTGGAGACTTTAATACGTGGAGCTTATAGTAAGTACTATTATGGGGGTTCAAAGAAGAAAATAAGTATATTTTCACTAGATACCCCATGTCAGAACTAAAGGTGAAGTTCATCGTTTCTATAGGCAGACTACTTGGAGTTATATTGCAATGCTTTTATTCTGGTGGGGTCAGGTAGAGGAGTTCCTTGATTTCACTGTGTTTTGGTGCTGCTATCTATAGAATAAGGAACGACAAGAGTAGTACCAACTCAGAGACTTTCGAAAGAAGCAAATCAAACAACACATTGCACGCTTGATTCAGACCTTGTCTTAATATTAATAAGGATATAGTAGCTGTTAACTAGTTCTAATTAAGGGTGCAGCATTTTATTTATTGAGAAGTATTTATTGAAAATGCTTTAAAGATCCCTTTCCTCTTTTATGTCTTATTTCACACTTACCAATGTATTTGCAAAATGTACTATTATTTTGCCCATTTTATAAATGGCAAAACAGAGTCATCAATTTTCCATGGGTCTTATAACCAGCAAACAATGGCATTGAGTCGGAACTCAAGTGGATCCAGAACATAGGAATGCTGAGAAACTACCTCCCAGCCCAGGCCCTTGTGAACTCAATGCAATCCAATCTCTTCTTCCAGCTGTAGACTTCTACAAGGTAGGAAATGAGACACACTGTACTTCCCACTTCAGTAGGGTCCTAGTGATGTTAAGAGATAAAGCTTAAAAACAAAACAAAAAACAAACCAACAAACAAACAAAAAAAAACTCTAGAGAAGGAAGAAGGGAAGAGAGGCCACGTGTACTTTGAGAGCCATTCTTAAAATAAAATTCTGGAGACAGAGGAAGACTGTGGCCAGTGGTTTGCGTGCAAGCATGCATTCGACCACATTTCATTCTTCCCCAGCCAGTGCTTTGAAATGTCTCTCTGGAGCTGTACTGAGGAACTGCATTTTGTGCCCTGCTGTGGAAGGACAGCAATGCATTCTGCTTGCTCCAGAAGCCAGAATGGATTGACTGCATTGCAGTGTAAGAACAGAGGGGCATCAAGAAACATGATCTAAGACTCAAAAGAGACTCTACATAGAAGGTCCTTGCAGTCTTAAAGGCAAGAACTCAATCTGATACCTAGACAGTGTAACTGAGAGAGACACCGAGATGACTTCTGGGTGGTTAGCACCAGGCTGCTGATTCCCAGGAGGGGCCATTTCTTATACTGCCTTTTAATATCATAGCACTTTGGGGAACTCCATTTAAAGTTGTCCTATCACCACCATCAATATTTAAGATTCCAATGTCCCTATTTCACAGAGATTTCTTTGAGACGGTGCCAGCCCATTCCAGTAAGCATATAGCATGGAATGGTGATTTTTCAAGAGTGTAGTCTGGTGGAAACAAAACCCAGACATGTAAAATTTGACACCTTAAGTACTCACATTCCCTGTAAGTTCCCACTTCTTGCCTCACCAACCCCCCCAAACACACCCATAATTCAACACACCCATAATTTTATTCTCAGGAAAACCACAACCAGCACATACCAGCAGAGGCCAAGTTCCTGGCATCAACGTCGCTTTTTAAAAGGGAGACATAAAAAAATATGTCAAGATCTATGGGGGTTTATAAAACATTAGGAAAGCCCCAAAACTGTTACACCAAGTATAATATTATCTTTGTCTTTAGGAGACTTCTTAATTGGTTCCATGAAAGGAGTTTGTAGGTAATGAGTTTTAAATAAATAATACTATTCCAATACTCTGACTGGCCAAGAATGTAAATGTCTTTTGCCCTAACTTCAGTGAGTGTGAGGGTGGGAAAGAGGCCTGTGTTAAAATTGTGGGCCTTTCTGCAAAAGGTAAGATTCATGGATTCTTGAGCTTAGACATAATGTATCCTGGCTTAGTTTCAAAAGTTAAGTGTCAAGCAAGTAGGGTGCTGGGTATTGGGAAATGCATACATGGGCTTCTCAGAATAATTAAGCTACATTAATAATTAACAAGTATATTCATTAATCATAAGTAAGTGAAGTTTGTTTGGGCATCAGTCTTCCTAAGATATTTGTAATCCCTGAAATATAATTTGCGGCACTGGGCCTCTAAAACTTTTCATGCATATATACATATGTGATCAGTAATACCCTACTCCCCTACCTGTCTGTAGATAGTCATTTAGGCTAATCATAAGCTTAAGTAATTTTTTCTTCTACGTTTTTGAACTCAGTCTTAGTTATGGATTTTTCTCTTCACCTTTTTATTTCCTATTAAATAAATAAATGAATGGTATGAAACTTAAAACACACAACAGATATTCTAAAGCTACATTCTAAAGGATATTAAGTATTCTAATATCTCAAATGAAGATAGTATTGAGCAATATGTACATATATGTAGATGTAAGATTCTACCCCACCCATTTCTGCAGCCTTTCAGTCCCAAAGAAACTCAGAGGTTTATAATAATAATAAATTGTTTGGCCTGTTAGCTCAGGTTCATTATTAACTAGCTCTTACAACTTAAATTAACCCATAATTCTTGTCTATATGTTTAGCCATGTGGCTTTCTCATCTTGCTTCTTCTGCATCTGGCTGGTGACTGCATCTCTGCCTTTCCTCTTCCCAGAATTTACTAAGTCTGGTTGCCCCACCTATACTTTCTGCCTGGCTAATGGTCAATCAGCATTTTATTGAACTAACACGAGTAACAAATATTTTACAGTGTATAAGAGCACTATCTTACCCTTTTCTTTTCAAAACAAGAACTCTGAATCTAATGTCTTCATTTAGTTTTTCTCCTGACCATTATCCATAATAACTTGTAACTAACACTCTAAACAACATATATAATGATCTTTCCTTTTGCATATTTTATATGTATATATATTCTCTTTATAGATATAAAGAGACTAAGGAATACATGATAAAGACATGCAAATGAGAGTGGGAGGGAGGGAGAGAAGGGTAATCCTCTATGTTACTATTGACAGTTCCAAGGATACTGTGGTGTAAAGAGATACAAGCCACAGCATACTACAAAGACATAAATCACCTGTTGCTGTTAACTATCTGTTTTTAAATGAGGGTAGCATGTAATACCTAGTAGGCAAAGGTGTGATCATGAATGATGAAATAAAAAAAACTGATGAAGAGATGCTGTGAACAAGCATATCATCCAGCACAAGGAGGATTCTCTGAAAACAGCAGTCCAAACTGAAGTGTGATTGGATGGGAATACCCAACTGAATGAGCTGAACTGAGTTCAATTCCAATGGTTTCATAAGTCTGATAGAATATGGGTTCCATAATGACAGAGATCTTAAGAGCTTTATTTTCTGCTATCTCTTTAGAGCCTGTCACAAAGTAAATTCTGAATGACTTTGAATGAGTGAATGATGAGCAGTCATACAGTGACTGCTAACACAGCAAATCCAGATGCCATGTGGAGGAGCCTCCTAGGATGAAATCAAGGATCCAGAAGCCTTTCCGAGAAAAGAGTGGATTGTGCTTGACCCATGAAGAAGAGGAAGATAAGAGCCTGAGCTTAGCATGTCATCTACACTGAGGAACAGGGACAGAAAGTCAGACAGAGGAAAAATGGAAAGTCACTATTCCACAAAGACTGCCACTGGACCACTTGAGATGACAATCATGCTTCTAGGCTGCATAACTGAAAGTTGTAGTACTGACAATAATGTGAATCGTGAATTATCTAAATGCTTTAACAAAACAACAACAAAATCACTTCAAAGAAATTCCAACCAAACTCCACTTTATAGTTTTCCCCATGCATCTTTATTCTGAAGGGTCTTCATGTTGGAAGGGGCACCCCTAGACACCGACACCACAAGCTGGTGTGTGATCTCCATCTATAAGATTCTGCCATGACTGAAGGAGATGTGCTGGTTCTCACTTCACCCAAAGCAGCATCTTGTAACGCAAGCGTATCACTAAGAAGAACTGAAGATCTGTTTTATTTCCAGTGCAGGGCGGATCTTCTGGATCATCGTGGATGAGTTACAAACCTGCAGAACTGCTGCCGAAAGGATACATCAGATGCAAGCCACCTAAGCCTTTTACCTAAAGAGGAGGCTAGAATGGTGAAAGGGCTTGCCCAGGGACACACAGATGTTTGGTCCCAACCACCACGGCAAGCTCATCCTGCCCTCGCGCTTCTAACCACCCACCAGATGGATCAAAACTGGACTCCAGTAGAGTTAGTATTGGGCGATGTGAGGATGAATTAACTTAATGGAAGTAAGTTGCCATACAAAGCAAATAGAACTGCATGTTATGCTAACGCTTGATTTTAAGAAATCCATTCAGTGTGGCTTCACAATACATCATCACCTCCATTTGGGTACTACAAAGCATAATCCAGATCAATGCACACTTCTCTGTAATCTGACACAAAAATAGGTCAAGGGTCAGGAAAATAATCTGTGAAGTTAAGCAATGTAATGAATGCATGGTTCCACAAACCAAGACCTCCTGATCCTTAAATTTGCATGGTTTCCCTCTTCTTACATCCCATTTCTTCATTCATCCAGAATTGTAAATGATCGGCAGCAAGTTGCCACTTCCAAGTCCAAGTCTGGAGTCAGTATGATTTCTGACCTGCCACACTGGGTGCATTGCAGAGAGGAGGCATGGCATCTGAGAAGAATAGAAGCTTCTCCATCAGAGAATTATCTGGCCCCAAAGTGTCAGCAGTGCAGAGGCTGAGAAGCAACACTCAGAAGTTGGGCAAGTTGCATAAGCTCTTAGCATGAATCATCAGATGAACACCTTGAGAGGAATCTGACATTTGCATAATTTTGTTCCTAAGATTTTCCCCCAGAAAATCCCAGTTATGCTAGTGGACAAGCTCTAGCCCCCACCAGCAGGTATCATTAGTGTCCTGGCACTCTCCTGCTTGCAGGATGCCAGGTACACATCATCAAATATTATATCCTTACAAAAATCCTGGATCAGAAAGCAATACTCTGTTCGTCATCCATAGGAAACTATAGCAGGATACCAGTTCTCAAGGCTATGCTGACAGAAGGAGTCAGATTCTCACTAAAGCCTGTCCTATCACCAGAACGAACACTCCACCACTACCTCACAATTCAGAGAGACAAGTAGTTCTAAAAGATTGAGTGTTCAGGGGCCAGCATTGTTTGTTAAAATAGGCATGCTTGGATACTTACACCCAGGTTAAATGTTATGGGTATAACAAAGGCCCATCCCCACAAAGATGCCCACACTTAACCCCCTGAAACCTGTTAATATGTTACTTTACATGGCAGAAAAGGCTTACAGTTGTGATTAAATCAAAGGCCTTTTGAGCTGGGGACATTAACTGGAATAGCAAGTGGACCCAATAGAATCACAGGATCCTCTAGAGAAAGAGAGTCAGAGCTAGGGCAGGATTCTTTAGGACAGGAGTGGGTCAAGAATGAGGACCCGAAGCCAATGGACAGTTCTCAAAAAGCAGCAAAAAAGCAAGAAAATTGATTCTGTCCCAGAACCCCATAAACAATGCAGCCCTAAGGACACCCTGATTTCATCTCTGTGAAGCTGATCTCGAATATCCATCTCAAGAATGATAAGGACAATAACTGTGTGGTCCTAATCTATTGAGTGGTAATTTTTTATGTTAGAAGAAGCCAACACTAGAACTGGGGTTAAGCAAACTTCAATTTTAGATAAATCGTAAATTGGGGGTGATACATAAGTTCCACGCAATATTTGGGTGTCCTATATTTTATTTTGCCAAGTCTAATTGTCCTAACCAACTTTCCCCTTACCACCGAGCCACTGAATCTTCCCCATTTTCCCCTTTGCTGTCTGCTCAGTCACTACAGTGATGTTATTCCTGCTACCCTGGATGAGTCAGTGGCTCAAAAGAGTGAAACTTGGTAAAGCCTCAGACAAATAGCTCTGGGTAAGAGTTACTATTCCCTATCATTGCCTATCGATTATTTATAGTTTATAAAGTAACACCATCTGTAGTGGGTCATAGACTTTCACACTCTGTTGTAATATCATTGAAATCATCGGAACAATCACAGGGGAGATGGACTGGCTGCGGCAAAACAGCAGAGCCGTTATGTTTTAACAAGGTGTGTGCTCTTCTGAGCTTGAAAACCACTGCTATTTTAGATATGAGAAAAATCTTTTCTGGGTTCAAAGGGAACGAGAGAACCTTCCTTTCCCGACAAATTGATTTCCTAGGAATCGGGGATGAAACTGAGGTAAGGCAAATTTCTTGGGTAGGGTATTATCTGTAAGGAGGCTTCCAAAAGGAGAAACTCAGAGGCCTGCTAAGAAAACTGGCTCCAGCCACCCACAAGCATCAGAGTTAATCTCACATCCTTTCATAGCCTAAAGGAAACTCAGTCGAAGGGAAAGCTGTGGAGAGGCCAAGAGCCAGTTGATAACTGCAGCTGATTTTATGGATGCTACTCCAGAGTGCTTTTGTCCAGTTTCCCCACCGAATTTCAGTAACCTGTCCTTGGGGCCAGGCTTTCTCCTGACTCAATTCAACCTGTCAGTATAATTTCACATTCCTGGCCTTAGTCACTGGGCAGTTAAATCAAACACAAGCCAGTCAGTGGGTGATACACCTCCAGTGGATTGAGGGCATACGCATGGAACTGTGATTTGGGGTTCTGGGGCAGAAAATGCAATTTCTCTTCCCTTTCAGCATGTGTAGACTACAAACGGAAAGCCTGCGAGTGTTATAGCTATTTCAGTACCACGAGACAAAACAAGAGTGAGAAGAAAGCAGTCCCCTCTTGCATCAGAAAGAGGAGCCAGAACCTTCAGAGAAATCTTCCAAAAGGACTTGCACCCAGGGACTCTTCTGTAGCACGTACCAATGAATTCACGCTGCTATCGAGCCCATTTTGAGGCAGAATAATCAATGACTTGCAGAAGATTTCCCAGTGGGTCAATGGACAGATTTTACTAACCTAGAAAAGCCGTGCACTGTCTAGCAGAACTAAGGGTAAATATGAAACCGTTCCGCTTCTGTCTTTCCTTTACCTGAGCCACTACCTGCCTGCAGCTATCACGCTTCCAGAATATAGCTAGCATGAATGAGGATTTGAATTCCATATTCTATCTGCTGTAATTAAGATGTAAATTTACATAGTCGTATGTAGTGAGTGGCCATCGTGCTATACAGTGCAGCCTTGCAAGCCACGTGATCGCACTACATCTGCCATCTTATCCAGGAAGTCTCCTGATACTGGCTTTCTTGCAGGCTTCCTTTTTCTGAGATCCCATGGATACAAGGCATGTTTCTAGCACTGTAGTGTCATTTTTAAGGAAAAAAAATGACATTTTTGCTGTGTCTATGCCTCCTTATGTGTGATAACAAATTAAAATTTGTTATGTGGAAATAGAGTCTAGAGTGGACGTCTCCATTGTGCCCCTCCACTTGGAGATGGGGGATGCCGAGATCGTAGGAGGCAGAGGGGTTGGATGGCACTAGGAAAACGTGGTTCACAGAGACTGAAGCAGCAAGTTTGCGGCCTGCACCAGGTCTTCTGCTTATATGTCACGGCTGTTAGCTTGGTGTTTGCGGGGAGCAGATGTATTTCTGCCTCTTTGCCTGCTCTTGGAACTCTTACTCTTATTGGGTTGCCTCATCCAGTCTTGACAGGAGGGCTATTGCCTTGTCTTGTTAAGTCTTGCTTTGTTCTGTCTGGCAGTCATCTCTTGGAGACCTGCTCTTTTCTGAAGATGAAGTAGAGGAGGAGTGGATCTGGAGGAGAGAGGATGTTGGAGGTGCTAGGAGAAGTGGAGGGAGGGGATAGTGGGGTTGGGATGTATTGTAGGAGAGGTGAATCTACTTTCAATTAAAAAACCAACAAATTAAGCTCTGCCGTACATCCCTGAGGGCAGGCGCTGCACATTGTAACAGTGACTTAGATGTAGCCCAAAATGAGCATGAATTTAAGGCTGTATGGAAATGTCTCTGCTCTCGTTAATGCTGTAATCCATGTTGCGGGCTGAGTGCTATATAGTAAGTCTTAATGAGCTGAGAGTCTTATCTGCTCAGCTCTACAATACCCATAACCGTGGATTTCAGATTCCCTGGGCATCTCTCTCTGCTGCTGCACCAACATTCTAACCCATCAAGTATCACCTATTCTTATTCTTCTGGCTGGCCTCCTTAGTCTGCCCTCTGAGGTGGGTAAAAGATACAGTTTGAACTGAAACCCCCATGGCACATGTGCCAAATCTATCTGTGTGCATGCACATGTATATGCCACATTCTTTACAGTTTAGTATGTACTTGATGGGGGAAAAAGTAGGATAGAGTGATATAAGGGGACGGGGAAATCTTTTTATACAGGTTCTAGAAATAGTTCAGGAAAAGAAATACCAGAGCCAAGGTCCAGCATGGTGACACTTGAGACAATAGAGAGTTGGTTCCAGATTCGGGTCAAGTGGTTTCTGAACAGTCTTTCTTTTCGGGAGTTCTCATGAGTTCTCACTTTGATTCATTCATTCTCTGCCAGATCAGATCCTCGGCTTTGCCCAATCCTCTGCTAACCCTGTGCCTCAACAGTTGTGCTAGTTACTAATTCGCTAGGCTTTCCAGACCTTTCCAGGGAAATGGAATTCTCTCCTAACTAAGCCCACTATCTGAAGCATTACTTAAAGTAGACCATTTTACTTCTCCTTTCTGCATCTGTTCCTTCCTGGGTTAAGAAAATATTGAACAGGACTAGCTACACTATCTGTTTTAATTTAATATTTTGTAACACTGGTATATGTTTGTACAGTAAAAACCATGTCAAGAAAATGAAGAAAGAAAGAGGAGGAGTCAATAAAGAAGGACTGGTAGAAAGGAAAGAAAAAGGGAAAAATTTTATAGGCAAGGCCAAGATTTAAAAAAAAAAAAAACTCTTGCAATAAGAACTTATGAGATTTTTTTTTTTAATTAGGAAAATGGATACTATTCCATGAGGTCACAAGAGAGTCCTGGGTTCCAAGTAGAGCTTTCTAGTTCCTCCACTTCTTGAGCTCAGTCCCTGCTCCCTGCTCCCCTTCTCAATCCTGAATGAAGGGTAGGGAGCTCTCTGCTGCTTTCTTGTCTAGCCTGAGCCTAACCCAGTGCTCAGGACCCTACAGAGGGAATCTGTCTCTCTAATCTGCTCCTGCTGGTCCTGTCTTCAAGACACATTCAGACTATTTTCTCCTGTGTCCTTGGCCTTCAGTGGGCCTCATGCATCTTAAGGAGCAGTTAGGCAGGTAGCCCGAGGCAGCCTGTGTGCCAATGTTCTCATTCCCAGGGCCCAGTCTGAATGTCAATGACCCAAATCCCATTACTGGTTTTCTGCTTCCCTCATTACCATGAGTTTTTCATCTCTTCCGGTACTCAGGGAAATATCATTTCCATTTTCAGGAGAAACAGCCCTGCCTTACAACTTTGCAGGGCAGTTGTTGGCTTTGATTATTGCTGCGAGTTCTTTCTTGTAAGGCATTTTATTCAGTCCTTTACAATTCCTTATTTATGCAGCCCTGGAGAAGGAAAATTCTGACGAAAAGACTGGCCAGAGGACTGTAAAAGATTAAAATTTTCTGAGATTCTCTGTGGGACAAAACTGTCTGTTGCAAGATAGTATTATATTTTGGGGGGGAAATGTTGTCTCTATAGAATGACTTTGATGGGGAAATTATGGCCAATGATAAGGCTCATTTGGAGGCAAAACATGAGCAGAGCCATCACAGTGATCTTTCAGCCTAGTCCTAGGAAGCAGGAGATGAGGGCAAGGCTAGCAGGGCTCTGAGCTGGCTGCTCCCTAAAGTACTCAGGGCTGCCAACAAAGACAGAAGAGAGACATGGAGTTACTTCCTAGTGTGTCCCAGAAGGCAAAGGTGACTAGTCAAGACAGAGGCGAAATGCCTACCACAGGCCTCACATGCATATCCCGTGAAATTCCTTACTGTGAGGTGCACCCCTCCCAAGCCCGAGGTGCTTGAGTGCATGGCCCTCCCCTGATATAGTGCATTTGGGGGAGGTTGTTGACAACAGTCATGGGGCTTTAGGAACAAGAACTGAGCGTGAAGTGTTTCGAGTATTTGCCTCAGAGATGAGACATGTAGAAAACACTGCTAGGTTCTCGGGACAATCAGTTACCTTGGTTTAGAGAGGAGGGAGTAGGGTCTAACTAACCCCAGCCGTCATAAATGAGGAACTATTGAGAGCTAGACTTTTGTATTGGCCTAGCCCAGTTTTAATGCCTTTGTGACCCAGGACTGACTGCTTTTCTTATTGGGGCATACCAAGGTTAAGTTTCCCATGTGACCCATGTGGCGTTTCTAATAGGAACGCATTTCCCACGTGATAAATCAGTGATGTCTTCTAAGACATTTTCACACATATTTTCTTACCATATTATCTTAGTACCTTACGGGGTTAATAGTTCATACCTGCTTGAAAGAAATTAAGACTTAGACTTCCTAAATTGCGTGGAACATGTCCAAGGACACGTGACTTTAGGAGCTCCTCTGAAGTCCCAGAAATTTGGGTTCAAGACTTAATTCTGTGACCTCAGCCAAAATTCACATTTTCTTGCATCTTATTTTCATATTTGCTGACTGGGCAGACTATTCATTCATTCTGCCATTCTTTATTCAGCACCTGCTATATAAAAAGCTATAAAAAGTCAGTGGTCCAGATCACAATCCCAGAGAACCTAGACAACAATGAGGACCCTAAGAGAGACATACATAGATCAAATTTACATGGGAAGTGGAAAAAGACAAGGCCTCCTGAGTAAATTGGGAGCATGGGGACCTTGGGAGAGGGTTAAAGGAGAGGGGAGAGGTAGGGAGTGGAGCAGATAAAAATGTAGAGCTCAATAAAAATAATAAAAAAATACTTTTATATTTAAATTATCCAAAAATTGTCCAAGATATTTGAAATTTGCCTCTATATAATTTCCTAACTGACAAGAATACTGCTGACATTTGATGTAATGAAGCTGCAACTGATGATATTATATTATCTCAATAGCCATGAAAAAAAAAAAAGCCAGTGATCAACAGAACAAAAATCCCATCCTTGTTAGGTCTGATCCAGTGGAAAGAAAGAAGACAGAGTATATTTGAAAATAATGGGTGCTGAGAACTCGACTGGAAAGAGACTGTGTTGGAGACAGGAGCTCATTTCCAGAGTGGTCAGTAAGACTACAAGAGAGTCAAACCAGTGAAAACACCAAAAGGTCTTGAGATGCCTACAGAACTATCTAGGCAAGAGGGAAGAGCAAATAGAGAGGTGACAGACAGGTGTCAGGGAGATTTAACTGCTGTTTCAGGAACAAAGGGACCATGATGACTGCACTGATGTAAGTAAGGGAGAAAGCAAACAAAATCAGAGGCTTCCTTGTAGACACAGAAAATGGGTCAAAAGTCATGCGATGCTTTAGAGGACCTGCGCATGCTTAGCCTTGAAGGGTGCTGTTGCTTTCCTGTAGTAACGAGCAGCCAGTGTTTGCTTTCAGTAAATATCTGTGATAATCTAACTTCGATTTGGCAAGTGGAACCTGTGCTTCTCTCTTAGGCTACACTGAAGAGATCAGGAATGGAGGCCAGTAGTGAGGCTCTGGGGTTTTAACAGCCAGAGAGGATGGAATTAGGGCCACACTGGATATCACTGAGGTGGAGAAAGGGGCAGGAAGTGGACTTTATCATGAAAGAGGAACAACAGGATTTGCCAATAGATTCTGAACTGAATGATTAGGAGACGGTTGCCTTTCACTAAGAATGTAGAGCCTCTTCAGGGGGGTGAGAACAAATGTATCAGTGATTGATGGTTCTATCCAGGTATTCAATGTGTGGAAAGAGGTACATGTGTACTTTGTGATAGTTATGTTATTAGGAGCATCATCGCTCACCTTCAGTCTAACGGTTTCCAGAAAACATTTTCAGTGGCTTTCAACAAATCTTGATCCCGTAAATGATTTCATGGGCCACTCACCACTCAAACCCCTAGGTTACAGTATAGTCATATCATTTTATGCACTAGTCTCTCTACACTCTCACCTTCCTTACACCCTGCTTCTCTGAAAATATGGACATGGATACAATCTGAAAGTCGGTACAGTTCAATCTATCCCTTCACTCATTATCTTTTATTTTCAATATAACATAATTATATTTCTATATATTATTTATAACATAACATTGTTTCTCCTTTCTCTTTAATGTTCAGAGTAAGACTACCCAGCCTCCCATGATACAAAAGAGAAGGCTGAAGCCTAGGAAGCTGGTATGGTAATATTCAGCATCTTCACCTACGTGATGACTTAATGAAGCTATAGATGCCTAGGGATTACCCGGCTCTCATACTTCAAACTCTTCAACAAATGCAAAGCACAATAAAAATCATCTCACAGTAATATCCCAAATCCCAGCAGTCACTCTTACTTTCTCTGTCCTCATTGCTCACATCTAAGCCAAGAAGAAGTCCTCTGCCTTCTACCCCAAAGTACAGCCCACTCCGTGCTTCTCTGTCCACAGTTCCTTTTTCACCTCTGTAGAAGTCAATGTCTCCTTCAAATGAAGAGTGGAAATGGACCATAAATGGTGGCAACTGTCCTTCTAAGCCCCTCTACTCCCATGACCATTTCGGCCTATGTCAGATGGGCTAATGATTATTTGAACAATATAGCAAGTTCCTATAGGACTTTGAGTTGCTCAGTCCTCATGGTCTTGCCCTCCTCTTCTTTTGGATAAGCTCTTGTACCTCATCTGCAACGCTCATATTCAAGGCTTTCTAGTCTTTTCTCTGTACCTTTGTAAGCCTAGATTCTCCATTCTGAAATAGTTAGTGGATGGCTCTAACAATTATTTCTCTTCATGTTCACACCCTTCAGGAATTCTTACCTCTGAGCCTAGTGACTTGCTTCTCAAGAATAGACTATATTATGCACAGGTGATGATATATAACATCCAGGGTTAAGTTTCGAGAGGCAGTACCCCCATTTTGTTCTCTCTCTCTCTCTCTCTCTCTCTCTCTCTCTCTCTCTCTCTCTCTCCTTTCTTGCTCATTCTGATGAAGTAAACTCCCAGACTCAAGCTGCCGCTTGTTCAGAGCAAAGGGTGTCCTGCCAAGGAGGAAATATGTATGTCTCTCAGATCAATAGCTCTACAAAAACTGAATTGTGCCACTGATAATATAAAGAAACCCCAAGCCATACCATCTCCATCCTCAGCCAGTGTCTTCATCATAGCTTCAAAGCAACTCTAATTCAGAGCTTCCAGCTAAGCCTTGCCAGTATCTCTGACCCAGAGAAACTGCAAGACAACAGTGTCATAAAATAATGTGTTATGCAAAAATAGACACCACCTCTGAACATTTTCTTTTATTATTCCCTCAGCCAGGAGCTCTCTTTCTTTAGATCTTGAAGGACTGGCTCTAGCTCTCAGTCTCTCGGTCTCTGAATCCTTCCCTCTCTCAGAATTCCTTCCCTGCCCAACAACATCCCCAATCCATCCTCTGCTTCATTATTTTTATCCTCTTTCTGTAAGTGGGGAAAGACTTTGCTTATTTGTTTGCCTGTTGCTCCTATCACACAGAGACTGCTTAAAGAGTGAAACCCTCTCTGATCTGTTCATACCTGACTCTGAGAACCAAAGTAGAACCTGATACATAACACTTGGTCAGTAACCTTGTGTTGACTATATGACAATGGACAATGACTGAATGGAGTTGTAAAAGAGAGCTGGAAAGAAGGAACAGGCTAAAGTATGGTTTACTGTAAAGCTTAGACAACTCCTGGCATGTGTTCGCACAAGTCATCCCACCTATAGGAGTAGACTGAAATCTGACAGGACCCCACAGTTGTTTGTTTCTTTCAAAGATCACCTCAAGCCTTCATAGTTTCCTTGCATGAGTTTCCTGCAGATTTCAGCTGAATTTTAAGGCAACAAAAACCCACATCCTCTTCCTTCTGGTTTCCTCGCCCATCTCTTCCTCCTCTTTAAATCCACCACCCAGTTTGATGGCCGCCCCTCCCATGTGAAGAACAGTCAATAGGTTGTCAAAATTACCAAGCTCCTAAGGCGGCATGATTATGTTTGTTAAATGTCCAAGATTCAAAAACAGATAAAGCTCTTCTGAAATCCATGTGTTGTTATTTTTTTAATTATGGAGAAGTTTCTAGGCTTAGAGTAGTCTGCCAACTTGTGAAAACATATTCTTTTTACAAGGCTGGTTCCTTCTTTCCTGCTTTCATTTAATCAGCAGCTTAAGGCAAGAGGCTAAATTATATCCCCTGACTTCTACTGCAAACAGAAGACAGAAGATTATCTCCCTTATAAGGAAAAACCTGAGGAATTCATCCTTGCTTTAATCTTGAATTCAACATATAGATCAGTGTATACATTAGTTCAACACCAAAATACCAGAAAGAGGGGGACATTATTAAAATAGGTTAATAATCTTCCATGGCCATTTTTGGGTAAACTTGGTTTAAAATTATATAAAATCCTGTCAGACATTTATACATCATAAAATTAACATAAAACTCCTTTTGATTTAGAAGTTCAACAAAAGAATAATGTTTAAATCCATAATGGTGTACACTATAATATTACACAAACTGTGAAGTCATGCTCTTGAAGACATTTGGAAAATGCTAGTAACGGTAAATGACATTCATTTTAGCAGATCTAAGGAATTCAACCCTACTTTTACTTGTCTACATTTTCAAGCAAGAATATTGTCTTTTCTGGATCTTTCCCTTCCATTTTTATTGTAGGTCCTTCCTTCCTCTCCATTATTCTCCAAAAGAAATCTAATTCTTGCCAGCTGTGAGTCCGGCATTTCTGCAAGATGCAATCAGGAAAGTGAGAGGGAAACAGCTGAAATGGAAAGGCTAGTGAAACTTGAAATATGATTCTTTTCTGCCGAGTGTGGGTTCTAGCTCTTCTCTGTTATGAAGAGTTCAGGTAATGGGCAAAGAAGTGAGAAAATTAAAACAAATGTCACAAAAAGATAAGAATAAAGGAAAAGAGGCTCTAGGAAGGATATGCTATGATGTTATGATATGATGAGGATATTGCTGGTTTGGGGATAAATAGAAAATTTTGAAGTTCTGGTGTAGGGATTGGAGAGGTGCCCTCGTGGTTGAGAGCACTTGTTGTTCTTTCAGAAGATGGGAGGGAGTTTCCCAGCACTCCCCTCAAGATTATGAATACCTGTAATTACAGCTTCAGAGGACCCCTCACACTCTTCTGGCTTATAATGGTCACACACACACACACACACACACACACACACCACATACATAATGTGAGCCTGTGCACACAAGTACTAAATAAATAAAGTTGTGGTGTATGCTTAGAATATTAAAAATTAGTAAAATGATGAGAAGAAAGATCTAGAAAACTTCCTCATGGGCTCTGAATAAAATTCTACTTAACAGTTTTTTAAGATCTTGTCTAAAGCTCTCATTTCCCCTTATAATTTTATGTGTCTAATGGATGGTGACCCTTTAGTATAATATTAGTCAAGATTGGGCTGCACAGATCCTAGATTATAATGATGGCATAGAAGAAGATGCTAAGATCCTCAGAAAGGTCTATCCATCAAAACCCTACCACTCATTATTTTTCCACAATGAAAATGTGATTCATTTACTTTTTGTTCTTTCTATTTGTCTGAATTTTTCCCTAAATTCCTTACATGAAAAGTGCATTGCTCAGAAATAATATGTTTCAATGGGAAAAAAATTTTTAAACAAGTTTTCTATGATCTAGTCCTTCAATTACAGAAGAAAAGAATATCAATAATAAAAGAAGACAAAGGGGAGAGCTCTGTAAATATACAGGGTAGAGCTTGACAAACACCTAAAATCCCTCCCACTGAGACCTTTTCCATGTTCACAAGTCAGGTGGCAAAACTATCTCATGATACAAGATTCCAGCCATTTCCTTAACCCAGTTCCCCACCATACAGAACTATGTAGAAGACAGATTTCTAAATTGCTTCTTTAAAACAGAAAATCACAGTAGAGAGTTATGATGGTCTATTTTACATATGTCAGTGCATCTTTGTACATAATTTGGCATAGCTATTGGACTGAAAGCAAGTTAGTAATTAAAGAACCCCATTTTCCAGACAGTCTGTATTGTGATGGTGTCCAGGCCCAACCACAAATAAACTAAGAAAGGCGTATAAACCTAATGGGTACTTGGCCTATACCATCTGTAGTGGCTGTTCAGCTCTGCTTGCTCTTGCCTAGCCTCTTCCTGAGAGTCTACAGTCTCCCTGAGAATTTTAGTCTGTTCTCACACTTGCTTCTCCAATACTCCCCATCTTCCCTGGAGAGGGATTCCCCAAAGCCTCTGTATGTTATAAAGCTGCAGATCTACCTTGCTCCTCTTTGCTTAAATACTTAGCTGTAGGCTGTAGGCCAAACATCCAGAGATGATTGCTGTCTTAGAGCACACATCTCTCCATTCATGCACATGAAAAAGCCTGGATTTGGATTTCTAGAATTTAGCACACTCTGGATCTGAATCACACTTTTGACACTCATTGGCTGTGTCATCTTAGTCTTTTTTGCGCCTCTGCTTCTCCAGGAGTATTATGTGACTAATTAAATATGACTTTGAGCTAAGCACAGTCATTTTCAAAAATGAAATCATACATATTAAAATACCAAAGATTTCTGAAACTAGCATTACCCTACACAACTTTGTGCCATGCCACAAAGTTCTCGAAGCCTTGGGGTACTCTGGATGAGGGAGTGAATAGATAAAAGCATTTTATCATGAAATAACTTTCCCACCTAGCTCCTCACATAATCCTAGATGTATTTTTTGCTTTTGTCTGTGGATCTCTCAAAAAAAAAAGGTGGGGGGCAGCCTCCCTTGGCCTAACCTTGTTCATCTTATTTTCTGGATTATGAGACAGTATTTCTAAGTCATCCTATGTCATAGTTTTTAAGATACCCACTGTCGTATGATTTTTTTAAATTTTCTTTTCTTTTTGGTTTCATTGAGCTCTACATTTTTCTCTGCTCCCCTTCCTGCTTCTCCCGTCCACTTCAATCCTTTCCCAAGGTCCCCATGCACCAAATTTACTCAGGAGATCTTCTCTTTTTCTACTTCCCATGTAAATTAGATTCATGTATGTCTCTCTTAGAGTCCTCATTGTTGTCTAGGTTCTCTGGGATTGTTATTTGTAGTCTGATTTTCTTTGCTTTATATTTAAAAAACACTTTTGAGTACATGTGATAATTGTCTTTCTGGGTCTGGGTTACCTCACTCAAAATCATGTTTTCTAGTTCCATCCATTTGCCCACAAAATTCAAGATGTTATTTTTTCTGCTGTGTAGTACTCCATTGTGTAAATGTACCACATTTCCTTATCCATTCTTC
>JAQHUG010000034.1:7380814-7402078 GCA_028555095.1 Dicrostonyx torquatus
AGACAGAAAACCAGCCTACAAATCACAATCCCAGAGAACTAGACAACAAAGAGAACCCTAAGAGAGACATACATGGATCTATTCTACATGGGAAGTAGAAAAACACAAGATCTCCTGAGTAAATTAGGAGCATGGGGACCATTGGAGAAGGTTGAAGGGAAGGGGAGAGGCAGAGAGGAGAGCAGAGAAAAATGTATAGCTCAATAAAATTAATAAATATATTATTGATATAACAAAGGGAGGGAGCATTGTTATCTCATGGACAAACAAGGATGCTGTCAGATATTCTGCAATATATTGCATAGTACCTCACTACTTAACTTGAGAAGCTATGAGATAGAGTTGGGGTCTAATTTCTAAATCCAAGCATCAGTTATACATATTTCTCCAAGTAGCATATCAGATTTATCTTCCATTCCAAGTACCACAGATTACATATGTTTAGTAGCCACTTAAAGTTTTCTGGCTGATTGGCACATTCTCCTTGGCACTGCTTGATGTTAATGTTAGTACCACAATGAAAAGGAGAGGAAGAATCACTGAGAACAGTGTAGCTTGAGAGAGCAGCAACTGGAAGAAAATCAGTTTGGGGTTAGAAAAGGCAATGGCGGCTGATTTCTGGAAACAGAAAAAGTGATATTTCTAGCATCTGCATCCAAGATATGAGCTGTGGTCATGGTCCCCAATTGTATGAAGTGGGGTATTTGCTTGAAACTTCTTTGATCCCATCTGTATGTGACCTTCATCCTTGGAGCCTCTAAGTGTGACTGTCTAGTGTTCTTGGGAACCCGGAACACTTCCTAGCATCCTATGATACTCTTTCCCCAGCTTCAGTCTCTGCAAACCCAGTGAAGCAGTTCTGTTTACACTGTCTGATAATAATGAACAAAAAATGTGCACAGCACATCTGGAATCTGAAAGGGGTGGATTCGCATCCTTTTAGACCTCATTTACTGGCTGACACCCATCATCTTATTTTGGAATGAAAATTACTCGGGCTGTTAACATAATAAAACACACTAGTGTGCATTGCATGAAAAAAAACACAAAGACTTAATAACTTCATCAACAGCAAAGGAAAAAACTTGTTCTCTGCCGCCATAAAAAAGTAGCCAATGTCTCTATCCAGACAAGATTTTACCCATGGTTGTAAATACCTTGTGTCTCTGTTTTGCAAGCAGAGAAAACTGGAATCATAGCCCCTTGTTCCTTTCGAATCAAATTAAAGGGAGAGAAGGAGAATAAAAGAATAAACATAAAAAACACCACCTTCATAAAGATTTTAAAGCCAGACTGCCTTTGAGCTACCTTGAAGGTTACGCTTAGTGCCCTGCAATGCCCAATTTGCAAAGCATCTACACACCATGGGAAAGGAAGAGGAGATTATCTTGCAAGGTCCTGCGCTTTGCTACATTGAGGAAGCCTACATCTTCAGCTGTTTCTTCTCAACAATCCACTTCCTGCTAGAAGAGAGAATCCTAGAGCTTGAGGAACTCTTACTACCCGCAAGATTTTGTTTTGTTTTAAGGAAAATCCCCCAAATGGCTGCAAATGTACATAGACTTTGTGTTTTGGTGGCACTCGAGTCACCCAAAAAGTGGAAGCCAAGGTTATAGTTACACTCAAATTAGTGACAGTCATTTATCTCATGCCCCATATGTGCTATAGCCTTCCCTTCACTATCTCTGATCTCTACGGTAATGTTTTAAGTTGGATCACATGCAGAAATGAAGAACTTGGGGCTTCTGGAAAACATATGCTTTACTCCAGATCTCATAACATCATGTTGGGGTTTTCTAGAGTCATGATTGTTCTCCAACTTCAGCATGTGTTATCGCTGGCTCCCTCTAACCCCACCATGGCATAAATAAAAACATTATCCTTTCAGTCAAAGGTTCTATATATTCTATATATTCTCTCTTCACCACCCCTTCCCTCCACCCACCCCCTGACACCTATCTCTCTGTATGTCATTTCCCACTGAAACTATAGTATTTTGGAAATACAAGATCAGTAAGGTCTTGTCACATAAGATCCAATCCAGTTTCTTACCTTGGCTCCAATATCAAGCCAGCAACCAAATAAATGTGCACATTCTCTTCATTTTCCTAGGTCTTTTTTATCTATAAAGCAAAATCCTGGTCGAAACACTCCATAAGTAAGTAACACAGAACTTTATTTCATGTGTTTCTATTTAAAGATACCTTATTCAATATATACCATTGATTTGTTAAAACTGAAGTAATGACCAACACAATGGGGGAGTTTGTCTGTAGATCCCACAGATGATACATAAGGCACACCCCAACCTTTTTGTACTTAGGAACATCACACCATACTATGCTAAAATGTCATTAAAACAGAGAAAAACATCACCAATCAAAGCATAAAATATAGAAACAAGACACTAAAGAAGCTGAAAACGGATCTGAATAAGAAGGTGGCATGTCACCTCATTCAACCTTGGCCAGAAATGTATGTGCAGTGATTGATTCAAATACCTGACATTTGCGCAATCAGATAATTACTGCATAAAAGATGTGAGGTAGGTTCATGAAAGTGGAATCCAAGAGTAGTGAAGACTCACAATACTTTCCTGCATCACATTACTTAATCCTCAAAACAATCCCATAGGATATTTTTGTCATATATTTTTCTTTCTTTTTATTAGGAATTTTTTAAATACAGTCTTTACTCATTTTACATAGATATCCCCATTCTCATTTCCTCCCCTTCTCCCACCCTACCCTACCCTCATCCACTCCTCGGAGAGTGTAAGGTTTTTGATGAGGGGGCAACAAAGTCCAACATATCACTTTGAGGCAAGAAAGACCCAGGCCCTCCCACCTATATCTAGGGTGAGCAAGGTTTCCCTCCAAAACAAATGTGCTCTTAGATATCAGTGCAAGCACTAGGGATAAATTCTATAAAATATTTTCATCCACATTCTGCAGGAAGCCTAAAATGAGAATCTGAAGGTGGAATGAATTGCCCAAAGCCAGGATTGCTTAATGGTGGGGCCAGGTTTTAAACCTGGCCACTGTACCCTTAACTCCATGAGGTTATTTTTGGTGTGACATATTGTTTCTTAGAAGAAGGCTAAGTGTGACCCACCCCCCAGTCCTCAGCTTTTCTGATGGTTCCTGAGTCCTGCCTAACCTGTTTGTTTTTTCCAACCTACATTCCTCCCCACAGACACCCTCCCTACAACTGAATAAATTGACTCCTGTTTGCCATCTGCTGCTAAATTATTAGTTCAAATGTACACATTTGCACGCTCAGTGATAGCCATCTGGTCCTCACTCTCAAGCTGCCTAGTAACTTGGTGATCATCCAGTCTGCCTTTGGGACATTCAGCTCAGACCTAGAGAAGGTCAGAGATCTGCCCAGTGTTTGTCAGAATCAGACAAGACTTGAACCGAAGACTTAAGGACCATGAGTGATTGTTCTCATAATCCGTTTGACATCCCTCCTGCTTCTTCAAAAAAGTTGCCTTCGGTCTCAGAGCAAACAACTGGAACCACGATGGGGAAGGAAGAAAGGAAAAGCAAGGCAATGCCCCTAACCCAAGGTGCTTTCAAGCTGTTTCAAAAGAGTTTTAGGAAGGAGACAGAGCTGTCTGTGGATCAGGGAGCCTCGTGCACTAACAGATTCTAACAAGCCAGTGAATAGCAGCACAGAACCTCCAGTCTATGAATTTATACAGTTCCTTTCATCTCTAAGTCTCAAGTCTTTTTCCAGACATTATCTCACTCTTCCCAAAGCACCAGTAGAGAACAGATGTAAGTGCTATACCCATCCTATTGACACAAAACTTAAATCCCAAAGACATTAAGGAATTTTCTGAGAAGAAGATGTATCAATAGCTTTATTTTTCAGCAACAAAGTCAAAGCTTTGAACTAGCAACAAAACTAAGCCGTTTCAAGGGCTCAGGGTGGGAGGATACTCTGACAGCAAAGTCTTTGAATTACAAGTGTGGAGACGTGAGTTCAAGCCTTAGACACCACACCTAAGAACGTCCTGCTGGCGTGCATTTATAATCCCAGTGTCAGGGAAGTGGGGACAGGTAGGTTCCAGAGGCTCACTAGACAGCTTAGGCAAATTGATAAGATCCAGGCCAGGAAGAGACTATCCCCAAAAGTAATGCAGAAGCTACTACCAAGGTCCAGTGGAAGAGCAGAAGGAGGGAGAAGAGGAGCAAGGAAGTCAGGACCGTGAGGGACTGGCCCACCAACAGAGACAGTGTGCTCGATCTATTGGGAGCTCATCAAATCCAGCTGGACCAGGACTGAAGGAGCATATGACCAAACCGGACTCTCTGAATGTGACTGCCAATGGGGACTGACTGAGAAGCCAATGATAATGGCACAGGGACCTATCTATCTCTTCTGCATGTATTGGCTTTTTGGGAACCTATTCTATATGGATGCACACCTTCTTAGACCGAGATGGAGGGGGGAGGGCCTTGGGCTTTCCACAGGGCAGGGTACCCTGCCCCATCTTAAGGAAGCAGGGGGAGGGTGGTGGGATAGTGCGGGAGCGGGAGGGCCTGGGACAAGGGGAGTAAATGTAAATTTTTCTTTTAACAATAAAAAAAAGTAATGCAGATGATGCCTGAGGAATAGCACCCAAGGTTATCCTCTGGCATACATATGCACACACACCACATATACATAAACATAGAAATGCGCGCGCACACACACACACACACAGTCTTTTCCAATCCTATTCCACTTCACATAAATTATTGTCTAGGAATGAATTGAAGCATGAAATAGAGAATTAACACTTATTGAAGATTTACCATGTGTCAAGATCTTACGTAAAACATTTCATTGATTCTTGGCACCTATTGTATAAATTAAGAATTGTAATCTGTATTTTACAGACATGAAAGTGACTCTGAGTGGTGAGCATGAGAGGCAAGATTTGATCATAGGTCTCCGTGACTCATAGCTGACTTCATTTATAAAAATGCAAAAGAGACTTGCTGCACTATGCATGAAATGAACGTGTAGCAAGAACTGACTATGTGCCAGACTCCAGGGCTCCAAGGATGACAAAAACACTTCCTGTAGTACTTTATACTCACTTAAAGAAAGAAGAGAATATGAATATTAATTAAGAAAATACTAGATTATATAGATTGTATATCCAGTTAGCACATTCTCTGTAACAGGCACTGCAGGCTGTGCTAAACTAGACTTCTCACCCTGTTGTGGCTCACTGTGTGATGCAACCCAAGAATCACAGTTTGTCCAGCAACCCAGGGAAGATTGAGAAGAGGTAGGACCTTGACTTCATGAATTGTGTCTGAAAATTTATGCAAATCCAACACTCATTCTTTAACCTATTGGGGTTCATTCTAACAATACTGCACATTTTTTTGTAAATCAACAGTAAAGGTCTATTTTCTATTTTCATCCTCATTTCCTGGAGACTTCAGTATTCTCAGTGTTTACTAACAAATACAAATGACCCATTACATACTGAAACTACACCACTAGAGTACACAAACTCAGTTTAGAAGTATCTGGCCCAAAGCCAATCCCATTAAGACTACTTTGATTCAATATCTATCTTCAGTGTCTTCCAACTATTATTCTGAACTGTACAAGAACAGGAAAAAACAGTAAGAGAGATAAATTATTTACAACTAACAAAGTTAAAATCATGTCTTAGAATAGTCGCAGGAGAGCCAGGGCATTAAACCAACTAACTATGATCCATAGATCTAAGTCCCTTTCATAGTTGTATATAAGAAGCACACACGAGCTGCGTGGTGGTGGCACTCACCTTTAATCCCAGCACTTGCCTGGGAGGCAGAGGCAGGCGGATCTCCATAAATTCAAGGCCAGCCTGGTCTACAAGAGCTAGTTCCATGACAGGCTCCAAGGCTCCAAAGCTATAAAGAAACCCTGTGTTGGGAAGAAAACACACACACACACACACACACACACACACGATCTGGTCTAATAGACTCAAGTCCATTTAGTCTACATCTAGCAAAGCACAAAATGAGAACTAACCTCATAGCTGGGTGAGAGAGAGCACATACAGGGTGGGCTTTTCTTTGGACACAGGTGCCTGCTGCTGCTGCTCTGCAAGCCAGCCTGGGCCATGGTCCCTTTCTGCTCCATTCCATACCCTGGGAGGTGCCTTTTAGTGGTATCCACAGGAATGACCCCCACTTGCTCCCTGAAATTTCCGGGATGGTGATCTACATTTCCCTGATCATGACTCCCCTAGAACTTAATACCTTTAGGGTTAGATGACAATTGCCAGAGAAGGATTTCTTCATGCCCTTGGGAAATAAAACCCTCACGTTAGCGCTTCTTTCTTCATTGCTATAGCCTGATGAATATCACACAACAAATGACTCACCACGTTTAGCCACATCCAAGTTCTTTAGGTGTCCCCCTCATCCTGAACTGCTTCCAGAGCCTTGACCTTTCTGCCTGTCTACGAGCAGATTCGAGTAGCATTTATCAAGAATCTACTATACATATGTCAGGCTTATAAATGGTATTTAATCATATTTGCTGGATAGCCCTAAGAAGCAGATTATTTTTGACATTTTGAAGATGGATTCCCTAGAGCTTAAGAAAAAAAAAATGAGTAACCAAACCCAGTTACTAATTGGAGGGAAAGATCTAGCTTCCTAAGCCGCAGCTCCAAACACTAGTTACAGTCCTCTGTCCCTTAACAGTGCTGAACAAATGTTTGCGTGGTTGGGGGCGGGAAAGAAATTAAGGTAAAGTGAGAAAAGAGGAAAGAGGAGGTGAAAATACACTACAATTTTCTCCATTCCATGGGCCCACCCCGAAACTCCTGAATAGAATCTCTGCAGATTCTTAGGCAGCTCGCCCAGCTGTTTCTGCCAAGTGGAATTTATGAGCCACTGCAGGACACCACATGTAGTTTCAGCTGAGACAAATTCCTCCTAAGCACACAGAATGTGCAGAATGGAAGGGGAGAGAACCCTCACTTACCACATCCCCATATCCTTCTCCCTAGGCATGTCCTTCGTAGAGACAATGATCACAGGAAGTGCGCACACACTACCCACCGCTGACAGTTTTTTTCAGCAAATGATCATTTTCTCAGCTGTCTCTCAGACCCTTCAGTACGTGGAAGAGCAGCAAGTAATAATGAGTAATAATTTGATTATAATTGTAAAGGAGTCAATAGGGAGATGTGTACAAAGTACTATAGATGAGAGACGGAGATGCCTTTTTAAAGAAATGTTTGCTTATGTCCTTCAGACAGGAGCATGGGAAACTGAATGAGATGGAACTTCAAAAGAGAACTACAATATTCCTTGGGTCAATTTCTTAACATACTGCTCCCTCTGACTCTGGGAAGCATAGGATGGAGAAAGGAGAATACACAGAGACGGTGATAGGTTTTCTTTTGTTTGTTTGGATGAGTGTGCAGTATACATGTGGAGGGTGCCCATGCAGAGTCCATAACAGAACATTTTCCTCTGCTGCTCTCGGTCTAGTAATCTCGAGATGAGGTCTCTTGGTGAACTAGAAATCCTTTGATTAAGCGAGGCTAGTCGGTCAGTGAGTCCTTGGGTTTCATTGCTCTCTGCCTTCCAATACTGGGATTATGGGCATGTGCAGCCATGCTTGGCTTCACATGGATCTTAAAGATTCAAATTCAGGTCTTCTAGCTTGGATAAAAAGTGCCCTTATCCGTGGAGCCATCTTCATAGCCCCACTTAATATTAATACACGAAATTTGGAGGGATTTGGTGGTTTTTATTTTCCAATTTTCTCCATCAACAACAAAGCAATCTTAATTCAGTCCTGGTTGGACTGCTTGAGGCATCCTCAGATACCATAAAAAATATCCCACTATAAAAACTTGGAATGAACATCAGTAAACCAAGCCCACTCCATATTCCTAGAGGTCAAGTGAGTCCCTGCAGAGGGGAAATGCTGGGGGTCTGCACCTCACTGAAATGGACCCCCATGTCCACCAACCTCACAATTATGTCCCCGGCAAGTTGTGAAGTAAAAAATACCTCCTTCTCACCCCGAGTCTCCCTCTTCCGCTACTCAGTAGCTCATTGCCCTTCTCCAGCAGCTAGTCTTCTTTACTCTGGCTCATACAGAGCCCTGTAGCATCTTGCCTTCTGTCGTCAAGCCCCTTGCTTCCCCCGGGAACCTCTCTTCCCGCCATTGACTTTTCTAAAGTGGCTAGCTCTCTCTCTCTCACTTCATCACAGTTTCTCAGACAGAGCCAGCTCTCAGAACTCCAGTTCATGTGCACCAAACTCCTCACTCTAAAATTGGTTTGGGCCATCCCACTTTCCCACTCATGTTTACTTTCCTTGCCTGTGACATCCTGACAGCCTCAGTCCCCAAAAACACACGGTCCAGGCGCTATCCATGCTTTTCCTATTAAGCCATTTGTGCAAATCTCTTGCTTGCTTTAATTGACGCATGCGTTTGTGTTCCAGGTTATTTTCTATGTCCATGAACACTAAGAGGTCCTTGTGAAACTCTAAAGATCATGATTAAGGATGTTGTACCATCCATTTACCTAGGACCCAGTGCAATACTTAACAGATTAACAGGCATCCAAAGATATGCATTTAGTGGAGAAACGAGTGACCTTATAAAAACGCAAAAGAAAATGAGCAGATACAGGAGGAGCCAGGAACTGTGAACCCTCAGGGTGCCTGAGAGCACTTTCCCTCTTCAGTATACCACAGCGTATCAGTCCTCCCAAAACACACAGAGACACACACACAGACACAGACACAGACACACACACACACACACACACACACACACACTGTTATCCTTCTCTCTCATAAGATACTTGGTATCAGCCTCAGTCTCCCTTTTTAGGTAAGTAGTCTTTGTCGTATTTCTCAATCCACAGGATCTAATAGCTATGCGATACAACATCAACCAACAACTCAATTTGAGTGACAAATCTGACCACCTAGTTTTCTTCCACCTTCTTATCTTTTCCTATAGTTTTGCCTGACTCCCCTGCGTGAATTCTACATGTTCTTCTTTCAGAGCATCACTCCTGTGTCTCCAAAGTTACACACAGACACAGACATGTACACACACACACACACACACACACGGCATAGTACAACTGCACAAAGGCAATAAAAATCATTGTCTGCAGTGAGAATGAATGACATGCATTTTTGTGTAGTTGAAACATATTCGTTCAATCTGCTCATAATTTAGAAAGGCAAGAAACTGAGGAACAACCAGATTAAACAGCTGCACTGAAGCTGGGCAACCTGGTGAAAGATAAAGCCAGTGCTTGAACTTGGGCTCTTTTTCATTCATCTGTCCCATCGTTTATTCACTGAACAAATATTTGCCCTATGAAGTCGTGCTTCCAGACTGTAGCACTTTAGGGGAGAATCATTCATTTGGCAGACATAATCAATTCTGTCACCTAGACAAAGTGAAGGCAGACAAAGGCGGGAACCAGAGGGATTACAGAATAATTGACATCTAATCAAGGGGAGGGGAGGGGCAGGGAGGTAGCTTTTAGTTTCTGGTGAGATCTTGGAGAAGAAGCCCACTGCTCCAATGCAGTGTCCCTCCTCCAGGGCTCTGGATTGAATGAATTCCCTGAATGGAGGGGATGGGTGTTGAGACTTGTTTTATTGGTATTTACAAAAGTTGGTTTTAAAGGATCAGCGATTTGCAGATTCCATTTGGGTGTGTCATACCCACGTTTCATTCATCACATCCGGGGGGGGGGGTGCTACGGGCACTCATCAGTGAGTAAAGATTTTCAGCAGGGGTGAACCATCCTCTGAACCTGGTGGCTGCTGAATTGTTCTTCCACCACTAAGTGAATTGTTCTTCCACCACTAAGGTGGCAACAGTCCCTTGGACAGGGATGTATCTGCCTTTCCCATCTTGCACCAGTGAGGTGTTTCTATCTATTAACCCTTATGGGCTGTGCTCAATGGGGCTGGTGCTTAATAAAGGCCATATGCATTTCAGTTACCTCTGGACCTGTAAACCCTCCTCAGTGTACTCTGCACAGAGGCTGCCTTAGTCATTTTTGCTTTATTCAGTTCCAAGCCTGGCAGTTAGATGGATGTTAAATCAGATTCTGAGTCTGTGAGTCCATTGCTCCCCCCCCAAAAAAAGTCCAAAAGCAACTTAAAGAAGCATATTGAAGAAGAAGAAGAAGAAGAAGAAGAAGAAGAAGAAGAAGAAGAAGAAGAAGCATTTATTTCAGCTTGCAATTCTAGAGGGCTAGATATTCAAAATAGTGGGGAAGGCATGGCAGCAGACTACAAGAGCAGTAAGCTGGCCCATCACATGTCAACTATACTCGGGAAGCAGAGAGCGTGAATCAGAAGTAGGTCACAACTCTAAACTCTCAAAGTCTGCCTCCCTCCCACCCTCCAGTGACATACTTCTTCCACAGGTCTCCACGTCCTAAAAGTTCCTCAATCTCTCTCTCTCCCAAGCAGTGCTACCAACTGGGAACCAAGTGCTCAAATACATAATCCTCTGTGAAACATTTTTCATCCAAATTAGTACAGAAAAAAAAATCAAGCTAAAAAGGGATGAAGAGAAAGATCAAAAGATGTCTATTTTGTTTCTAGAAGTCTCTTGGATAGCCCTGTCTAAAAACCCAAAAGAGGATTCACACGCCTTGTCTTAGGTTTTTTTTAGGTTGTCTTTGGCTCTTGGAAAGAGTGTTAGCTGTCCAGATGAGAAAGATGAACTAATACAAGTAGTTACATATATTATAATGCTATTTTGTTCCCTCCACTGATGTGGGATTTCCCTCTGTATGCTGTAAATAACAGCGGTTAATAAAGAAACTGCTTTGAGCCCATTGCAGCACAGAATAGGGCTAAGCAGGAATTCTAAGCAAATAGAGGAGAAGAGATTAAGAGGAGTCAAGGAGACGACAGGTAGCCACCCCAGGAAACAGACACCGGATGCCAGAACCACATGGTGATACACAGATTAATAGAAATGGGTTAATTTAAGATATAAGAGCTAGCCAATAAGAAGTGTTATAATATAGTTTCTGTGTGATTATTTTGGGTTTGGGCCGGGAAACAAATGAGCGGCCTCTGCCTACACTCCTCCTTTTTTAAATAGATAATACTATGATTTCTTGTGGCTTTCCCCAAGCATCTTTATTCCTCTTTTACCCACCTTCCTTCTTCTTCTGTATTTACCCCTCCCCTTTCCTAAATGACCCTCTCTCTCTTTCCCCATTTTCCCTATCAGATAACTTGTATCAGTAGAGGAGATGGAGAGATCTGGGCTTTGAGACAGAAGAGATGGCTGGCCGGTTAAGAGACCTGCTCTCCCAGAGGTCCCTAGTGAGGTTCCTAGCACCCATATTTGGCATCTCAACATCACTTGTAACTACAGCCCCAGGGAATCTGACAACTTCCTCTGACTTCAGAAGACACATACATACATACATACTTACACGCACACACACACACATGCACGCACAGTCATACACACACATAAAATAAAATCAGAGGCAGAGGTAGAGGCAGAGACATACGTCCTGGCTTATGTTCTAATTGAAATAGTTTATTGTGCTCACTGCTGGCATCTCTTACTCACTGAGACTCTCGGAGCATCAGTTTTCTGTTCTTGAGGAATGAAAATAGTATTGCCTGCATGTCCATATTGTGGTAAGAATTTAATTATTAATTTAAGGATTAAATGCATTTGCAAGATACAGAGCTTAAAATTGTTTCGCTGGTACAATAAGAAAGAAACATTTTTCCAAGATTTCAAAGAGCTGTGACTGACTTTATGTGAGCCATGCATATGCTACAATACTTTATCAATCAGTAAGTTTATCAATCAGATGGCTTGATGTGTATTTATTTGTATGTATATATGTGTGTATTTGTCACATGTGGGAGTACTTGCAGAGGCCCAAAGTGGGCATTGGTGTTACTAGTCCCCTGGAGCTGGAGTTACAGAGAGTTGTGAGCCACTGGTGTGGGATCTGGGGACCAAACTCTGGTCCTCTGGAAGAACAGTGAGCGCTATTGGATTCTGAGCCGTCTCTCTAGCTCCAGGTTTAATATTTAAATAAGAGATGTTGGAATACAGATCTGAAGAGGAAAACCTAAGCTGCCACCGTCAGCAGCGACAGTGATGGCATCAACATGGCTGAGTCCTGTTCTTGCAGCAGCATTTTGGAGCACCTCATGTGTGTGGTGCATTCTAAGAAAAATTCATGGACAATGAGCAGGTGAGATTAGAATTGTCTCCAAAGATGTTATCTCACAGCCTACTTTGCTTCCCTGAGTCTCAGTTTCTCCATCTGCCAAGTAAGCTGCTTGACAGAGACATTCCCAAGATAGTTTCCACTCTGACCTTTTGTATTTCGTAACTCTCTAATACCAAAGTTGAGGTGGTAACTCTGACTCCCCCATTCTGGGCAATTCTTTTCAAGAAAAAAAATCTCAGCTGGTTAAGCTTGCCAAATAATAATACCTGAAGGTCATCCCCAAATTTTGTTTGTGCCCCAGGAATCCCAAATTGATGTCATCCCCAAAAACTGATTCTCAGACCATTCACGAATGATTTTGTACCACACTCACCTGCTTTAGCCTCGATACCGTCCTTCAAGGGGCCATTGCCAGATTCATTTTACCAGAGAGATCATCTACTCTTAAAGGGATTAGACCATTTGCAACACTAAAAGGAATTAGCTTGCCAAAGGCATAAAATCAGACTTTCTGTTTTCACCATTTCCCCTCCCCTTGCAAGTACATTCATGATAGTGATAGGGAAAGGCAGGTTCAGGGAAGCGGAATTTAACCAAAGAAGCTGGTGGGTCATTCCAAAGCTCCTCCTTCGGTCCTGAGAACCTCAGAATGGGTTAAGTCCTCCCTGGCTCAGTCCCAACAGACATTAAATTCACCTGTGCTTGCTCTGGAATAAATCAGTGTCCCTTTCTGCTCTGCTGTTGTCTGGAAATAATGCAAATGCAACGGTCTGCATGGGCTTTGTGCTTCCCTGGAAGGATGCACATAATAAATTGTCCCTTAATACTGTTAAAGAGACATTTTCCTCTTACTCAGGAGCTTTTGAGGTTGGATGCGGCTACTCACCCAGTGAGGAGGACATGTGTCTTGTCACTGGGTCCACTTATTCATGTGGCTTCTCATTGCTCCTTGGCTCCTCACTGTTACTGAGTACAAGGATACATCTCCAGCCTCCTCGTTGAGGCGCAGGACTCGCTGGTAATCTAGGTGCGCTTCCTTGTTTGTGCTTTGAATTTGCTTCACGTGTTTTATATGTTTATTTATTCGGGGGCTTGGAAGCTGAGGGAAAATTGGTGCTCTCAGTCCATGCCATTCGTCATTTGGAAGAATGCCAAGATGTTCCCACCGAGGACAGAAGGCATTGGTCTCCCCTGCAGGAAGCCACTGCTGCTCCTTAATTGTTTGCTGGAGGAAGAATCAAGGGTAAAATTTAAAGTAAA
Source organism: Dicrostonyx torquatus (assembly GCA_028555095.1). NCBI lineage: Eukaryota > Metazoa > Chordata > Mammalia > Rodentia > Cricetidae > Dicrostonyx > Dicrostonyx torquatus. The sequence goes on from JAQHUG010000034.1 coordinate 7,394,301, forward strand.
TGGCTGGCCATCTTGCGCTAATTCATCAAAGCGTGTTTCGAGTCAGTAGTCAGGGCATGCATCAGCCCCTGGCGCCACCACCTTCCACGAGAGTGGAAACGTTAGCAGACCTCCAAGCCGACAAAATCCTTAGGAGGCATTCAGCAGTGCTTGAAAAGCAGAGGAAGAAGAGGCGGTGATTTCTATGCATGCTTGTGTTCTGTTTGCCACATGGGAAACACCAGTTGTCTGTGACCTAGTTATCAGAGAGAGGAAGCAGGAAAGAAAATCCACAAAGCTGGTTGCTGTGTGGGAATCCCATTCTCCAAGGCACGCTGCTGCGTGTCGAGAAAATAATTAGCATCACCTAGTTTGATTCTTGTCCTTTTTGCATAGACTTTTTTTGGCATTAATAAAAAATGAATCCCTATAAGGTGGGTCGAAATGAAGGACAGGGATGGGGTTAGGAATCGACCACATGAAACCCAGGTTTATGAAAATCTGGAAGTGGAACCTGGGGTGATTTTAAGAAATCTGTCAGCACCGCCTCCAGTACACACACACACACTCTCCCTTGCCTTTCTCTGTATTACGTGAGTGACTCTGAAATGATCTGTGCTCTTCTATCAACACTATGAAGATCTTTATTTTTGTTTTTCAGTGCGCAGGCATTCACCTATTCTGCAAGTATTTGTTGAATCCTACCCAGTAGCTGGCACTGTTCAAGATGCCAACGATATATCAGCGAACAGAGCAGACAACACCCATGCCCTTGTGGAATGTACCTCTTATTAAGGAGCTAGACGGTAAACAATAAGTAAAAGGTACTTTTGGAGGGCAGGTGGAGGGCAAGGGAGATGAATTGAAATGTCGGGAAGGCAGCTGAGATCTCAAATAAGATGACTGAGCAAGATCCTATTGAGATGGGTATTTTTTTTAGTAAAGACCCGATCCATGTCAGAGAACAGCCCTGCTATGGCTGGGGCAATGCAAAACATTCTGAGGACAAGAACAAGCCGGTCTGCAGGGAACCTGGGGTGGTCGAAGAACAGTGAGGTGCAGCCCAGAGGAGTCAAGGGGCCCAGTTGAAGCCGGAGAGCTGGACAGACATATCGCAATGAACCTTGGAAATTATACTGAGGAGCTGTTTTTACAGTGATTAGATGAGGTGGCAAAACCCACCTCAACTTGATTGACTTTGAAAGTCAAAATCTCCTAGTCACACAAAGAAGGAATCTAAGCAGTAGTGGCCTGGGCCCAGTCTGTTTCCAGAACCATCCTAAATTCCCAGGCTTCCCAAACACCAGTCGAGCTAATTAATTAGCTTCCTCAAACTGCTTGAACAGTGGAACAGGTGGGAAGACAGGTGAGGTCGCCAATGCCTTCCTACATTTGCGTCTCCCCTACATCTGTTCTAAGGAAATGTGTTGACTGACATGATCAGATCTTTAGAATCAGGGAAAATTGTAATCTCCTGAGAGACTCTGATAGCTGTAAGACCTCCAAATTAGAAAGCATTTTCTTTCCTAATCCCTTATCCAGAGAGTTCCTTGATCTGACAGGACCCAGGAGAGCTATCAGGAGTGGCTGTGAGCATGCCAGTCATGTTACTAATGATAGATGCCGTGTGAAACTGAACATATTTTTAAATAAATTAGAGTGAATTACATATTAACCCAAAATATCATTATTCCCCATCCCTAGAATTCCGGCATGTACTTTTTTTGAAACAGCGTTTGACTCTGTAGCCAAATGAGTTTGGGTTGACCCAAAACTCATTATGTAGACTAGGTAAGCCTTGAACTTGTAGCCACCTTCGTGCCTATGCCTTCCAGGGTTGAGATCACAGGTGGATGCTTCCACAGCTGACCCAGTGTGTCTTTTTCAGCAGAAAAGAAGAGTGACAGAGGGTCAGAATGTCAGAGCCACACAAAATCTAGACACGCCCCACTAAAGTTTTTCTTTTATGCCCCTTGGCCGCATACAGGCTGAAAACCACTTCCATGGGGAACGAGGCTGGAGTGGAAGAACCCTTGTCTGGGAAATCGCTGTCATTTCTTCTCCGTTTGCCTCCTGCAAGGATAGAACTTATTTAGACTCTTTTTCCTCAGCTCAAAGAGCAGTGAACTCATGGCAAGTGCCAGACAAAGGTCTTTTTCTGGGGACAATTTCAGAATGAATTATTGTGCTGTTCTCTTAATTAAACGCAAGGAAGTTGCCATCTGTAGATCAGACATGGCTCTTCACACGAGAGAGGAAATTACTAAATATATATTTACATAGTTCTCATGAATATGCAGCTCGTAAATGCACAAATATGTACAATTACTTGATAGACTGTTTTGGTTCCTATCTTCCGAATATTTAATACAACTGTAAATGTTTAATTCATATTTACGGGGGATGATTGAACAGTTTCAGAATTATCCCAAGTCTTGTTGGAAACAAGAATTGGTGTTTCTAATGTATCTGTGCACCATGAATTGGCTACTGGAATCCACACTAACTGATTTAACAATGATTTTCTTACAAAGCCTATTGAATAAGGCAGTGGGGAAAGCCGACTTATGTTCTGTAGCAGACATACTGGGATTCTAGTCCTACGGTGGCCTATAGAGCCCTAATCTAGACTCCCCGTTGTCTTAAAGTATTTCTTTCTGCTACACCCTTCATCACTGACCTCAACTCATGAACAATTCACACTCCACCTTTGGTCCTTACTCCCTATTCTCAGAACACTCTTAAGATTAACAGCAACATTTTGTTACTCCATCACTTGTCTATAAGGTCTGGCTCAACTTCCCACTACAAATTTCTGGGGCCTCTGGTGCTTGTGATGTGCCCTGGCCCCTTTGTGCTTTCTCAAAGCCCTTACCACTCACATACAATGTCACAAATTTATGTTTATGATTTGTTCTCTGTCTGCACGCTTACTCAGAGGAGCACTCCAAATCCTAGGACAGAGCTGGCACTTAGCAGACAGCAGACAGAAAGGAAAGGAGAGAACTCAAGTTCACAACGCAGCACTGGTCAGTAAAACAGAAGAGTGCTGCAAACCTCGATGATGCTTAACTAGCCAGATCGCCAGTGCTGTGCCCATTTTGTCTAGAAGCTAGCTCTTAGGTGCAGCTCTCATGTGGATACCGTGTCCTTGATACCGTGTCGCATACACGTAAACGGTTAGTGTTTGAATTTCCTCCTGAGAATAATCTGAAAATCAAACAACTGAAATATATGAAAAGTATGCATTAGAGTGGGAGAGAAAAAATACATGGTTTTGTATTAATCCTGGCTTATTTGTAGGTGATGCTTACCTAGAAATTATTCACATGAGCCAAAAGGGAAGAGAGTCTACAAAATATGGGCCATCGTTTTAGTATTAAGATATGGGACTTACAAAGGGGATGATTAAAGCATGCAGAGTTTCATAAATATAAAGAAAACTAAATCTTGGGGTAAAGTATTTCATGGACACCAAACATCGAATTACAAAAAAAGAAAACAAACAAACAAAGAAAAGCTCATACAACTTCCAAGGCACTAGAGGCTAAAATGTGTATTTTGAGCAACTTGGAACAGAATACATCTAGTTTATGACTAAGAATTAATCTAGTGATATTAACCTATTAACCTACCTCCAGATCGAAGATCGCTGCAATTCAGGTGGGAAACAATAGCAGTGCGATGAGAAGACAATGTGAGGACAGCTGAAATCCAAAGGACAAAGGGACGAGGGGGAAGGGGAAGGAGGAAAAGAGGAGGAGGAGGAAGAGAAAGTCAGAGAATAAGAGACCCATTCTAATTCTCCTATCCACAGATGTCACCAACATTCTGGCAAAGAAAATTGCTGGTAATTACCAGAACCACATTCTTGTTCTATGTGAACAGTATTTCTGGCTTGCCATACATATGTGGATGCTTAAGGGAATGCTTAGTGAACTGTAAATAGCGTGGGTTCAGTTCTGTTCAACTAATCCTATAGACAGTAATTACACAGTCACAAGTCTATGCAAACCCTTCAATTATCGGGAAGATTCTCTGAACCATGGGGAGCCAACTGACAGTAGTTATCAAAGCCCTGTTGCCCCCACTGGTGTGGTGAAAGAAGTAGAGAACTTCTAAATCCTCAGTATTGTGATAAACCAGCTAGAGGAAAACAGCACACAGCTAGGAAGTTGTTTGAAATGATGTCTCTGTGGCTATGGAAATGTCCATGACATTTATCTGTTCTTCTCCATGCACCCAGGAATATTATTTCTGGATAGTTTTGTTATAGATCTAACATAGGGACCCGGGAAACAGTTTTGTTGGCTCAAAGGCATTTGTAGCCAGATTGTTTTTAAATGGTGCAAATGGAAAAACAATATCAATATTCAACTATTTTGAATATGGAGAGATCTTTGCACTTTATTAAATTGGGTGTATAGAGGCATAATATAGAGTTTCATGCATGTTTTAAATAGTTGTATAGCTGCCATCATTAAGATAAACACACCACCTGAATTTTCCCATTCCCAAAAATGCACTGTTCTTTCCCGATGTTTTGGTCTTTTCCAGGTGATCCTAAAGCGCTGACAGATAGCACCTAACTTTATGTGTATGTGTGTGTGTGTGTGTGTATGTGTGTGTGTTTCACTCAGCACAGTGCTTGTGAAAGCCATCAGAGATGCTGTTGAATATTTTATTCAATCATTATCCAAATACATATTTTTTTCTATTGGTCACATTGCTATAGTTTGTTTTCTGTTGTTGTGCTAAGCACTATGAGTTAAAACAATCTGAAGTGGAAGGGTGTATTTCAGATTGCAGGTGGCAATCCATCATCTCCATCCTCGTGTCCATCATAGAGGAAGGCTAAGGCAGGAACTCAAGGAAGGGACCTGGAGACAGGAATTCAGAGATCACACCACAGAGAAGATTACTTCTCAACTCACTTCTGGACTAATAATCAAATATCTTATACAAGCCAGGCCCACGTGTTCAGGGCTGGCACTGCCTGCAGTGAGCTGTGCACTCATCCATCACTTAAAACCAGGAAAGTGTTCCCAAGGTATGTCCACAGACCAGTCTGATGGAAGCAATTTCTAAACTGAGGTTCCTTCTTTTCAGATATCTCTATATTGTATCATTGGCAAAATAAAATAAAAATAAAAGACAAAACCCAAAACCAGCACTGACTTCTATGCATTGTACAGAACAATGGGCCTTTGTGACATTTTCAATATTTGCTCAGGCCTACCATCCATTATTCTCTTTGAACATTTCTCTCTTATTGAACTCCTTTATATTTCTGAGGGATGTGTGTGTGTGTGTGTTTCTAGATGTCATGCATGTAGGAACACATGTAATATTTGCCTTTCTGAGTCTTGCTCTTTTTGCTTAATGTGATGATATACAATTCCATTCACTTTCCTGCAAATATCATAATTTATGATAATTCATCTTTATGGCTTAATAATACTTTCTTGTGAACATGTACACGTCTTCTTTTCTTTTCAAGTGACTAAAAATTGATTAAGCCAAGTAAATAACAGAGGTACATTTTTATCTCTGCAGAAGCAATAGTGGAGGAAGAGACCTAGTCAGTCATCCTCATCAACTTAGACCATGAAGCCCAATATTGACAAGTTCAACTGAACTGCCATGTATGGGCTGCCCATGTATGGGAAGAAGGAGGAGGAAGAGGCGAAGCAGGAGGAGGAGGAGAAGGAGAAGGAGAAGAAGAAGAAATAGTGACAGTGTAGCAATGTGCAAGTTCATTCCTGCTTCTTTAGTGGAGCTTACTTTTAAATCACCAAGTATTTGAACATAAGAATGTAGTAACAGTAAAGTAATAAATACCAATATTTCCTGCCTAAGATATAAAGTATTTTTCATAGTAATCACTTTGTAGAATGTGATTTTATCTTGGCGATGCGTTTTTCCTTCTTAATATTTTTATTAGCACATGATAATTGTACTTAATAATGGGTTACATTGTGACATTTTTGTATGTGAACATTATGTATTTCTGTCATATTTACCTCGTTACATTCTCTGCCCACTTCCCTCTCCTGCTGATTGCTTTTCTCTTCCCATATAGGCTTCTTTCTACTTTCCTGTCTTTTTTCAGTGATCCAATATGTTCCATTAGAGTTGCTTATAGGTTCATGGATGAGGGTTTGTTTACAGAATTATTGACAACTTACCAGTGGCTACACCACTATAGAAAATGTCTTTCCCTCCACCATCAACTATGAACTGTGTAAGTCTTCATGAAGAGGTGGGGTCTCCTAAGCACCTCCCTGTTCCATGACAAGATGCCAATGAGCTAAAAAGTTTGTTCAGAGTCTGTGCAGTTGATGTCAGGTGTTGTGAGTTTAAGAGGATAATAGGCAGCCATGTCATGCCCAATAGCTACCACTCAATACCATTCCCCTTCCCCATTCCAGCTTCTTCTGGCTCTTCTATCTTGTCACCCCTTATTTCTTTTGTAATAGGCCCTGAGCTTTGAAGAAGGAGAAGTTCACATTGCGTGTAGGACTGAGCACTCAGCAGTTACATTTTCTCAGCCTTTAACCAGTTGAGTCTCTGAAGTTGCTGCTATCCAGTATCAAAGGAAACTTGTCCAACCAAAGCTGACAGCAGCACTAGTCTATGGACATAAAGATAATGACTTAGAAAACAATTTTATAGGCACACCGTGTTCGCATAATAAAAGAGCAGTAGCTACTACTAAAGCCGTGACCGTCCCAGCTGTATCCAAATGTAAATTCCATCCTCTGGAACAGGTCTCAGATAAAATCCAATCAAAAGGTGCTAGTTACCCCCATAACAGGCTTGCCAATATTGTACCAATAAGTGCCTCTTGCCTGGCCAGTCAGTACTGCTCCACACAGAGTTCACAGCTAAGGAGCACTAATGACAATTCTCCCCCATCAGCTTGCATCATACAATCTACCAAGAACAAAGCTAGAAAACAAGTAGGAAAATTACAGATATACCACATTTTCCTTATCCTTCTATCAATATATATTGCTCAGGGCTTTCTTCCTTGCTGTAGATCTAATTTCCAAAGCATTTTGGATACTGATCTAAAGGAAAATGGACAAGTATTCTGTTTATTTTTGAAGGTGTTTAAGTTCCCATGATGCAGCACAGGGAAAATGGCATGGCGTTGAATTAGGAAAAATTAAATTTTCTGCTGACTGTGGATACTACTGCACATATCTTCACTGATTGCAAGTGTGCAAGAAAAAAGACTGAAATATTCAACGTGTAGTAAATATTGAGTTAATAAAACAGAATAATGAATAAAACACTATTTCTCTATTTTCCAGTGCTTTGTAGGGTGGTAATAAATGTACAAAAATAAATTGTGCAGTAAATGTACAAAATAGAAGAAAACAGAAAAGATTTTGACAGGTAAGGACCTTAGTGGGGGAAGGGTACTATGCAGAGTTGTATTCCAAGGACTCTTTGGATGGCACATGCTCACAAAACTGAATCATAATCTACGGAGTCTCTGACAGTCAGAATAGTACTGCATTGCTGACGTTGAGGAAATCAGATATTTAAATAAAGATAGAAGTGTGATCATGAGAAACCTTACATGCAAGAAGAGTTGTTTGCTGTTTAGGGAAAAGATAACAATAAATTGAAATTGACATCCACAATTATCTTAACAATCAACTATAAATTTAATCACTGTATATGCATTTTGTTTTGTTTTGTTTTTTAATTCTCTATTTTATTTTCTTTTTTTATTATTATTACAAGAAAAATTTACATTTACTCCCTTGTTCCCGGCCCTCCCGCTC
>JAQHUG010000034.1:7405633-7415896 GCA_028555095.1 Dicrostonyx torquatus
TTTCAACAGAATTCAAAGGATGTACTGGGTTGCTACTAACACATCTTTGGAAGTCACCAGAAATGGTTCAAGCTAAAATAATAGAGGGAGATACAAGTTAATTACATAGCTCCTGGCAAAATCACATACTTTTTTGTGATAATAATGTGGTAAATAAATACATGCTCACTCCATGGGAAATGGTGGCAATTACTAAGAGCATATGTTCATACCACCATATTGCTCACTGATAATTGTGCAATTAAACAATGGTAGTGCACAAAGTGGATATTTCTGCTTCTCTGTTTTCCTCATGCTATGTGAGATGCCTGTGAAAGCCATGTATGGGGAGTTTCAAGCAGGAATCTCACTGTGTGAACATTTTTTGTTGTCGTTGTGCAGTCTCACTCCTGAAATACTCCAAGAATGAGGCTCTGAATTTTAGAAATGCGCATCTATTTTTAAGTAACTGCCACCATATAATTAAGGCCCAATGAACTGTTTGTTCATTAGATTCATAAAAGTTGATGAAAGTCTTGTGAGCCATAAGCAATCTAAAGGGACAGGTCAATCTTGACAGCTTCATGTCTGTGCTATATTGCCCAAGAGTTCAGATTTCATCCAAGAAGTTTTTCATCCAAATATCAAATAAGGGGGCCTCATGACATGCATGAGGACTTGAACTTAAACCTCCTAGTACTCAAGTCAAAGCTAAGCATGGCCATAAATGCCTGTACTCCCAATACGGTGGGGCAGATACGGTGGTTCCCAGGGGCGCTTGCTGGCCAGCCAGCCTAACCAAAAATGGTGAACTTCTGGTTTCTAGTTTGATGAGAGAACTGTCTCAAGACAAGAAAACAGGAAACTGTAGAGAAGATGACCAATGTCCTTCTCTGGTCTACACATGTGTGTACAGACACACAGACACATAGAAACACACACACATATACTCACACAAACTCTTAGATCAACAAATATCAAGTGATCAGGTCTGTGCCCACAGAGACAAGAGGAGCATCAGATCATTCTGAGCTGGAGATATAAACAGTTGGGGATTTCTGGGCTTATTACTTGAGTACTGAGATTTGAACTCTGATCTTCTTGATTGCACAGCAAGTACTCTGAACTGCTGAGCCGTCTTTCCAGTCAACTTCAGTCTTTGATTTTCAGTTTTCTCAACTGTAAAAAATTTGTAAAGGGTTTATTATGAGGCTAGAGTGAAATAATATATGTGAGAACACTTGTAAACCGAGCGAGCACCATGCTCAGAAGGAACATTCTTATTAAAGAGCTGCTCTTTCAACAGAAGCAAATGAAGACATTGCTTCAAAGATGTCAGCATTGTCTCAGGGCCTATCATCAGTAGCTGGGGAAAGAATGAAAGAGTCACTGAGATTCTTTCTCAGAAGCAGGGAGAGTGATCTAAGACAAACCATCACGAGCAACATTCAGAGTGAGAAACGAAAAACAAAAGAACCAGCGAGGAGCAAGTCCCAGACAGAGTGGTTCACCCCTAGAATCAAACCTCCATGAAGAAGCTCCCATAAACACAACAGCATGGGAGGTTTATGAGCTTTCACACCTCTGTGACATACCTCAGCTTAAATAAGTTTACTTTTTTTTTTCATTTTACCTGACCTATTTGTAGAAAAAAATACATATCCAGTGACAAGACTTAAGATAAAATATGAACAAAATCAATATAAAGTATAGAGAACCAACAACTTCAAAACAAGATTTCTCTGTTTCTCCAGATCTCTGATTTACACCATCAAATGCAACACATTCATTCCTAAGGCAATTTTCAGTAGAGAAAATGCATCAGATTTTGAAGAACATTTTCAAAGAAGGGGAAAAAATCTCAACAATTAGGTCTTTTTATTTACTATAATTACCTAGCCCAATAGAAACTTTTTACTCAGCATGAAGGGATTTTAAAGTTGGTTCATTAATTGAAAAAGTTTAAATGGGTAAGCATCGTATTTTGCTTCAATATACGTAATTGGTTATGCAATTGTCGATCTTTTAATGGAAGATCCAGGTTGGCACGTTTGGTCATGGATCAAGTGTCTGGAGTTTAACTGTGTCTTGTGTGAAACAAACACAGCTGACACTTCCTAAAGACTCCCTGCAGTGGAATAGGAGCTTAACACACAGGGGAATGAATCTCAGTTCAGACCCCAGTTTCCACCTCTGATGTTTTCTTGACCATTTGATTTCCTCTTCCCAGTCATTTTTTTATATGGATTTTGTTAGCAAGCTGTCTTTATCAAGTCTTTTTTAAAATATTTAGCTTACACTTCACAGATGCAAAACTCTGTTTTGCACTCATATTTCATTAGTCTGTGTAGTAATATGATTGTACAAAACATTACAGATGAATACATGAGTAAAATTATATACAAGTAAAACTAAAGTATGGCTTAAATCCTGCTTCTACCTACAAGGATGGAAGTACAGAGTGAAAAGAGACATTTTAAGGTCTAACTTCATCTTAACAGTTCTATTTCTACCACAATTCTGCCAAAAAAAAAAAAGGAGTTTGCTCTAAGTGTATTGTAATCTTCAAAGAAGAGCTGCTCTCTATTTCTGCCCCGTCGAGGTGTGTAACTTTGTCTATTTTCTCTGAGAGCAGTGTAATGCAACTTGGAGCTGTAAGAATGTATTGATTATATATGATAAGACAAATTTCATACTTGCGATCTACATCTAAAAGCAGTTTTAGATTTACAAAAAGAAAACATCATAATGGTACAGATTTCTCATTTGTTCCAAAGCACAGCTCCTTTCCCATCAACACTTGGTTGACTTTTTTATTTAACGTTAAAAGCATTTACTTGGACAAATAGTTATATCCCATCTTATAGAAGCTATTCAAATGTGCAATTTGTCTTCTGTAATGTGTTCACGCCTCTTATATTCCTCACTACAATCTATGACTACAGGGAGGCTCCATTAAGGATCTGCAATGCATTTGTTTTCACTGTTAAGCATGCTTTCCTTTGAACAGGGTATAAGCACTTGATTTAGAGTTTGGGGAGTTATCCCACTCCCGTTCAATACCTGGTATATAAGTAAATTAATTCCATAGGTAGCCAGCCACATGGGTCAGATAAGGCTAGTGAAAACAACCTATGCTGTGGCCCCAGTAACTAAGAAGTGACTGAAGGAGGTCTTTTCTACCTGGTAGGATCGATCTAACTAAGAACAGAATCAAACAGAAGTAAAAGGGAGGGGGAGAGAGAATGAAAGCTAGAACCGGCAGGGAGAGGCAGGGGATATTGGTGGGAAGCTTTTCCTTTGCCAGGGGCACCTGTTGTTTTTAACTTCTGTCCTGGTGTGATTTTCAATGGAGTTCTCCTTTACTTTGAAAAGTAGTAAATGAGAGAAAATTCCTCTATTGAAGCTCCTCAGGTTGTCTCTCTGTAAGCACAGCTACTTTCCCAATTATACAACAGACAAGTACTTTCAGCAGAAGCAGATATAACTTGAATGTTGTGATATGATGTTATGCTCTCGACTCTTTGGGGGCCCACCATCCAGCTCCCACATAAATCACACAAGGAGACTTTTTTCTTAGTTATAAATGTCAGGACTTAGTTTGGCTTGTTTCTTGCTGGATTTTCTTAAATTATCCTAACTCCCTTGTGCCTCTCAGCTTTTATCTTTCTCTATTTCTGAATACCTTTCTTTACTTCTTTCTCCCTAGCTTGATGTGTAGCTGGATGACTGGTCCCTGCTGTCCACCTCTCTTCCTTCTCTTGCTCCTCCTTCTCTCTCCTCCCAGAGTTCTCCATTTATTTATACTCTTTTCCTGCTAGCCCTGCCTATCCTTGCTCCTGCCTCACTATTGGCCATTCATCTCTTTATTAGGACCATCAGGTGTTTTAGGCAGGCAAAGAATCACAGCTTCACAGAGTTAAGCAAATGCAGTGGAAACAAAAGTCACACACCTGAAAATAATATTTCAAAACACTTGACCATCCTCAGCACCATGTAAAAATTTGGAAGTAAAATGTAGCAGGATGTTTAAGAGACTGTAGGAAAAGCAACCGGGAAGCAGAAGTGAGGGAGGATGACATCAGACAGGAGTGCTAAGCAGGGTGGCATGGTCTTGTGTGGAAAGCTGGTCTTTATTCTAAGGTCAATGTGAAACCCAGAATATCATCCATCCATCGGAAGATCAGGTGTCTGTACTCGTGTTGCAAAGATCGTCTAATGTACCAGGGGAAAATGGAGGACAGATCTGAAGGCAGAAAATTGGCCCAGGAAGCAACAGTGGCACCTCTGGTTGGGGTCATGGAAGAAGTAGGCGTGGTTGACATGCATCTATGTAACCCTGCACATGTCCAGCTTGGAGTCCTATTAAGAAAATTTTCCACATAACTCTGGTATCCTTCCCTTATTCAGATCAAGCTCCCACGGTCTAGAATGCAACTTGGGAAAATAGGAATTTGTTCAATCAATGAATCTCAGCAATTTGATGGCTGAGTACAAATAGAGAGACAAGCCATCTTCAAATTCTCTATTAAAGAAGTCTGTCTTGGTCCCCAGGTGTTATGTGTTCGTGGAGGTCAAACTCAACCATTATATGTTTTATTGCCACATTACACATGACAGCCTTAACTTACTAACACAGATGTCAACCTTGAAAGGTTTTATAAAGTTTACATACAAAGTCTTCTCCCACAAGTTTATGGGTTGAGTCTGGGATCCTAGTAAGCGGAACTACTTTCTGAGTGGGAAAACTGGGAGGTGAAGCTGAGCTGGAGGGAAGAAGTCACTGGTGATGTGACTTCAGCTGTACCTGGTCTACAGTCTGCCCGCCACCTCTCTGATGTCTATCTCTCATAACGGGAAGAGCCTCCTTCACAGGCTCCCAATCCCATGCTGTTCTGCTCAATTGAATAATGTCAGTCCAGTTTGCACCACACCCTCTAAGATCATGAGCAACCTAAATCCTTCCGCCGCTTTAAGTTGTTCTAAATAAACAGTATTGTAGTCACAGCTACAGAAGGTTAACTAACATGACTTTCAACTATTTTCTTGTGGAATACTTTCCTTATCCTCTTGTTCTCCAGACAATAGCAAATACGGAAAGTATTTATTCATTTTGTTTGTATTAGATAGAACTTGACTTTCCTTGTCTTCTGTTGTAATTACTGGTTCACTGAAATAAAGGTTGACTTTGCAAGTGAGCAATCAGAGTCAATGCTTCTTACAGACTCTCCAAAATCCTAGGCATTTTTTTAATGGAATTGTTTTAAGAACCAATTAACTATCCTTTTTAGAAGATTCATTGGGTCAAAACTGACTTTTGTGTACACACACACACACACACACACACTCATACACACACACACTGAGGAGGAAAAAGTATACCATGTATGCATGCATAATTAGCTTTCTCCTAAACTAAAAATTTTGTTCCAGTTCCAGTTTCCACCAGAAATGGTCTTTTTTCATTTTCATTACCTCCATGCAGAAAAGTCATCAACTACAAATGCTGCTTTCTTATTTCATGAGACTTAGAGAAGAGTTTTTCTTCTAACAGTAAAGGAAAACTTAATAACTTTCTTCTATGGCTGGAGACGGCCCAGATGATGTAGATGGCCCCAGAAAAGTGTTTAGTGGAGGGGTGTTAGCTCAGGACATTTACACTGTAGTTTCTTCAGCCCTTAGAGCATTTGCAATTGAGTAAGATAGTGAAGGAAGACTTGACGACTGTGATTACTCAGAAAGAGAGATGTCCTTAGAAAGAGACTCTTGATTCAGAAGTTCCTGGCTTGAGTTCTCTTAGAACCACTTCCTAGCTGTGTGTTCAGACAGCATGCTCTGTCTCCCTTAAGCCCTGTTTTCCACATCTGAAAAATTAGGGACGACAAGCATAGGAGGTAAATGACAACATCCCTCACTCTGTTGTGGAGCCCATCCCAGGAGAGACTGACATACAAACGTATCTGAGGGTGATAAACATCACGACTAAGTGTGTTATTATTGCTCTCCAGGCTGGCTTTTCCCTAAAAGTAGGAAAGAGAAACCCTAGGACCACAAAGTCACTATGAAAGGTGGCCTGGCTGCTATTCAGAGTAAGGATCTTCCGCATTAAGCAGGACCTTCATGTCATTCAAATCCTTTTCAGACTCAATCTTTGGATCTTTGCCCTGGTTAATGCTCTTATAGTCAGCATTTGAATGAAGAAGCATGGAGTAACCTGGTATTTTTTCTTGTTTCCCATTTAAGGTCAAATCACTTCACCAAAGAATAAGAAGAGTCCCCCTGTCAAGCCTCCCCTGGGGGGGCATATCTTAGAATCATAGAAATTAATATTGTCCCAATAACCAACCACTTCCATTTTGCCTATAATTGTCCCTCTCTTAACTCTGAAAGTACCCTACCCTAGAAACTAATTCAGTCCAACATGGCAAAGACAATCAATCCTTAATGGTCACATGTCACTGAATTCCTGTAGTATGCCAGGTGCCATGATGCATGCTTAATTTTCTGTATTCTACCTAATCATTTTGAAATATGTAATGTAGATATTACCTCCATTTTATAAGATGCAGAAAACCAATTCAGAGTCACTAAGCACCTTGCTAGGATCACAAAGTTAATGTTTCTTGAAGCCAGGACTCCAGAATGCTCTGAAATCCCTCTCTTGTTACTTAGCATATGATATCAATTCTCAGCATATCCTTAACTCTCTTGGGAAGAGGAGTCACAAGCTGCTTTTGAGCTGGGCCATTTTACTGGCTGTCAGTCATGGGATATCTATACTAGTAGGAAAATAACTCTGGTATTTAAGCTGTCCTGTGCTGATGAAAAGATAACCAAGGAAACCCAAAGACCTTAAGTCAACTTCTTACCAAAATGCTTCCTGTCTTTACTGCTTGGTTTTGGACTTGCTTGTGTTCTTCTGTTTATGTCATTGTGTCTGTGTGTGTGTGTGTCTAGGAGTGTGTCTATGAGCAAATCTGTAGCTGTAAGCATCTGTGAGAGTGCAAGTATGAGTGTGTGTGTGTGTGTTGTAATCTCTATGTATGTGTGAGTGTGTTTTGTGTGAATATGTGTGTATGAGAGTGTGTGCGTGTTTGTATGTGTGTATGCATACATGTATGTGTGCGTGAAGGTGTGTATTAGTTGGGGAATGTTTGGTTCTGGGTATCAAACCCATACACTTCCCCATGTTTAAGTAGGTACTGTATCAATAAGCTGCAGCCACAGCCTGTGGCTCCAAAAACCTTTTTTTCTTGTTTTTTATTATGTGTCATGGAGACAATACATCCTATATCAATGTGATAGAAGCTGTGTGACTCTATGTTCCAAACATTTGCAACCTGAAAACCTAATACATTGCTAGAGTGATATTTAATTTATTTACATCAAGTAAGCTATAGTTTTACGGTGTGGGAAGTTCTTCTGTATATGTGTTGCTTTTATTGGCTAATGAATAAAGCTGCTTTTGGCCAGTGACTTAACAGAGTAAAGCCAAGTGGGAAATCAAAACAGAGATGTAAAGAGAGAGTAGGCAGAGTCAGGGAGAAGTCATCTAGCCACCACAGGAGACAGATGCCTCTGACAGAGCCTGCCAAAACTTCGCCAGTAGACCATGTCCTAGGGGTGGTGATGCGTGGGTTAATGGGGATTATTTAATTTAGATATAAGATTAGATATAAGGGCTAGCTAAAAATACAATTAAGCTGTTGGCCAAATAATACAGTTTCTTTGTGATTACTTCAGGTCTGAGTAGCTGGGAACGAACAAATAGCCTCTAACTACAGTTTTTATTTCATTTTATTTTATTGAACTCTGCATTTTTCTCTTTTCACCTCTCTCCCTCTCCCCTCCCCTTCAACCTTCTCCCAAGGTCCGCATGCTCCCAATTTACTCAGGAGATCTTGTCTTTTCCCATGTAGATTAGATCCATGTATGTGACTCTTAGGGTCCTCATTGTTGTCTAGGTTCTCTGGGATTGTGATTTGTAGACTGGTTTACTCTGTTTTATGTCTAAAAACCACTATGCGTGAGTGCATATAATTGTCTTTCTGGATCTGGGTTGATCTCCCTCACTACAGTTTTAAATCTTCATGTGGTAATAACTATACAGACTCAATGGCTATGTTAGCCTCTATTTTTTTTTATTTATTTCTGAAAATGTCTTTCGAACATCTCTATCTTCTAAATACTTCTGGATGCCTAAGCAGAGAGCAACCCTACAACCCTCCTCACCTCCTTCTACAATCCCAGATTCCATATGAGACCATCGCCTTGTCTCTAGTCTCCAATAAGGACTTTTGCCAATGACTCCATGAGCCAGTCAATTTCTGTCGAAAATGTCAGTGTTAGCCTCGGTGAGGTAGAACGACCTTTCTCTCCTAGTGTGTCTTTTTCTCATGTGGTGTCACAGCACTGAACTTGTCAGTCATGGCTGAGGAGTTTCAATAATGGGAAAGAACCCAACCATCGTGGTCCAAAGAATGAAGAAGAAAGAGGGCATTGTTCATATCAAGTCAGCCTTAAGTGGTGACATTAAGCCAACTCTAGATCTGTCTGCCTCCATTAGCTGTGAGCTCCTCAGGCACACCTACTAACTTCTCTGATGTTTCATTTCGTCATTTGCAAAGTAACAAAAGTAACAGCATATTCCTCGGATTGTTTAGGTGAAATTTCAAATGTCTAGCAGTTGTCCCCAGCCTAAAACAAGACCTGGAAACTAGAGAACCCTGAGTTAATGGTGGCTTCCTCTCGTTTGACGAAGAGGACAGGGAAGGGACAACACAAGGCAAGAGTCAAATGTAGGACGCTGTTAAAGTTTGGTAAGACTCCAGAAGTTCACTCACATTGCTTAGTTCAATGATACACCATGTCAAAGAAGAGGCTTAATTGTTTGTTATTTTCTTCTTTGTCTGTGTGATTCATTTTACATTTTCATTTTAATTACTTTCCAAGAACAAATAAGTGGAGACCAAAAGCAGTGACAATATAGTGCCCTCTCTTTGAATGCATACGTGTGTGCGTGTGTGTGTGTGTGTGTGTGTGTGTGTGTGTGTGCTCATGTGCCTGTGTGTGCATGTGTTCAAAGCAAATGGAAGGATGATTTGGGGGAAACAACAGCCATGAGCCCCATTCCTTCAGTGATGGTCATCCTACTTCATCATCCCTTCCACATCCTTTTACGATGAATACTCCTCAGTTCCCTGGTCTCACTCAGTGTAGGATTGCCTGGTTTCAACGCAAACTGCATGGGCAGAGTATCTTTCTAATGAGAGGCGACTTCGTCCTGTCTTGCCATCTAGATGCATCTGGGAAACCCACAGGCCCAGCTGGCTCCTCTTCAACAACAGCAGTAGATAAGGAAGTAACACGTCTGACCCATCTGAACGCCATCCAAAAGGAAATCCTCTCTGAGCTGGCAGGAAACTCCAGATCTGCGGCTGGCAGGAGAACAGAGGGAATAAAGTGGCAGCTATATTTGAGGGCAGCAACTGAAACTCAGCAATTTACAGCCAGCTCTGCCCCCACTGCTTATTTCCCTCTCTCTGAGCCTCAAGGTCCCCACCTGTAAAATGGGCTGCCAGAAATCAGGAAGAGTAAGAACCCTCCCGACATCTGACAAGCTACCACCAGCAGCATCTTGTAGGCACTAGCTCCGGACCTGTGGGATAAGGAAAGGATGGAAGACGGCACTGTAGACAAGAGACACTCCCCAGGGACCTTTTTAAAACTTCCTCCTGTTTCCTGGCAAGGCCAGCATCGGCTCTCAGTTCCCATTTTTTCCTTGTGTAAGCGTCTGCAGTTTGCATTCCCAGGCAAACAATCATTCCCTACTCTTGATCCCACAATGCCCAGTCTACACCACTCTAAAAGATATCAGTGCAATGCTGCTCCTGTGTCTGTCTCCTCTGCAAGTCTTTTCCAGAGGATCAGAGTCTAAGCGGAAGCAGATACGACACTCACACTCTTAGAGAAGCACACAGGTTCAGGAGGACACAGATAGAAAAACAAAATCACTAAAGAAATTCAGCACAGATGAGATCACAGGGGAAGCAGAGGCGAGGGGCTTCATTTGAACAGGGAAGGAGGTCCAGCAAACCTTCACACAGGGAAGAGCCCTCAAGAGGCAGAGCCACACCTTCTTAATCCCCATGTGCCATGATCTCCTGCAGCATCTGTCACACTGTGCTCTGAATAAATCGTATCAGCTCCCGGTTTCCCTGTTTCATTCTCTCTCTCTCTCTCTCTCTCTCTCTCTCTCTCTCTCTCTCTCTCTCTCTCTCTCTC
>JAQHUG010000034.1:7419254-7437302 GCA_028555095.1 Dicrostonyx torquatus
TGACTTGATGTGACGAGCAGCAAGCCTCAGAAATCCTCCTGTCTCTGTGTCCTCAGCACTCAAGGGACAGACACTTGACTCTATTCCTGGGTTTTCCGTAGGTGACAGGGTCCAAACTCAGGACCTCATGCTTGTATGGCGAGTTGACCAAATGAGCTATCTTCCGGGCCCCAGAAATACTTCTTACGAACGACACACTTGGCTTGAGATGTGAAGACTTAGCTCTAGATTTACATTTCCTCACCCAAATGGAGGCTTCCATGCGGTCACCCCTTCGTCTGTCAAAGGCAGACAGGATCTCCGTGCTGCATTAAGATGCTGAAACGGGAGATTATATAAACACGGGGAGCTACATTCCGACAATGCAGACCTTTTCTTTCCAACTACAGACCTTACGGGAATTCTGGTGGCAGAAGAAAAGAAATGCTTGAGAGAACTAAGGCAATGAAGATAGAACAAATGAAAATGCTTTCCCTGTCACCAAGCTGGAGGATCCCGGAGGCCAACGACCATGTTGGGATTGATGGCTCCAGCATCTGCAAGGCTGAGTAGTTCCTGCTGATTGCGTGCCTTTAGGGAGTGAGAGGCAGCTCACCAAGACAGATTAATGTAACGGAAAGGACTGTGGAGACCGAGGCAGGAGGGAAAATGTAGGGTAAAAAAAAAAAATACATAGACCTTGCAAACTCTGCTCCCCAAAGAAACAAAAGGTGCCCAGAGAAAAAGATAAACGCAACACCTAGAAGGGAATAAGCAGAACTCAGAATGGCTTCCCTCTGGATGACAGAATAATGAGATATTTACGATTGTTCTGCCCCCATTCAGCATTTGTCTAAAGTCTCCAAATTTTCTACAATGATCGACTGTTAGCTGATAATGGGGGTAGGGGTGCTAAAGCTACACAGAGCCTGGCTAAAACACAGATCATGACAGAATAAGGGGTGTCTCTGAGTGTGAGCAGATTGGATTTGAAGCATGAAGCTGTGAGCTATTTGACTTCACACCAGCTCTGGGGGCATACTACACAGCCAGATTATAAACTTAGATTTGCCTTCCCCAGCCTTCCAAAAGCACAGCACATCTGAGAAAGTCCCATGCTCCATCAGTGCAGGTTTTTACAGGGATCATTGCCAGCAGCAAGACTGTCGGGGATGTGGGGAGTTGGAGATGCACAGCAGGTGCTTGGCACCAGAAACCTCTTGCTGTGGTTGTGGATCCAGGCACACAGGACGGCAAAGGGATGAGCGCACCTTGAAGGTCCATCCTCCCACTTTGTCTCCGTTCCCGGCTCCTTTGCTTTGTTGATTATATAAATAAGTCTGAATTTGGAATTCTCATCATATTTCTTATTAGGTAAAGAGGATAAGAGGGGATTATATAGATGAGTGAGAAGGGAGATGTAGATACGCAGATACATTCTTCCAGGTGACGCATAGGAATTGCGTGGATTCTGTGGGACACTGAATTGTCACAAGACCTGGTTAGCATCCCACAAATACTCACCTTTTCAGTGAAGGTCTGGACACAACTGCTGTCCCCTTTGTGTGGCCTGATCTGATTTATGTTCCTGTCTGTGTTTCTGTCTAAGTCTGTCTATTAATGTGAGCTAATGCCACATTTGGTAACCTACAACATTTCAACAGAAAGCAGCTATTCTCAGGACGGAAGGAGCACCCACTGACAGAGGGAATAGCAATGTACAGGGTGTGCCTCTTTGTCTTTTCTGGCACCTTACCCAAATAGAATGTGACAGCTCTTCCAATGCCAGCACTTCTTTTCAGGGAGCCCTTAAAATACAGCACTGCTCCTCTGCCTCCACGCTCATCACCAAGCACAAGCCCAGCACCTTTGCTAGCGACTGCTTGTGCTGTCTGCATCTACCCTTGACCCTGGTTTCCTCCACAGGTAGTCAGAGGAGGCTCGCCGAATTATAAAGGTCAGCACATGACATTCTGTCTAAAGCAGTGGGTCTCAACCTTCCTAATGCTGCAGTTCTTTAACACAGTACCCCATGTTGTAGTGACCCCCCCAACCTGAATATTATTTTCGTTGCTACTTCACAACTGTAATCTTGCTACTGTTATGAGTCACCATGAAATGATCTGTGTTTTCAGATGGTCTTAGGCAACCCCAGGAAAAGGGCTGTTCAACCCTCTTCCCAAGGGGTCTCAGCCCACAGGTTGAGAACTCCTGGAAAGCAACTCAGTAGCCTTCCATCACAGAATAAAATCCATACTCTGCATTCAGAGGGCATGGCTGAGCCTCTCCCTATGCTATGCTATTCCCATAGATCCTGACAACTTCATTTAAAGCTGTAGCTCTAGGACCTAGGACTCAGAGCCGCAATGTCAATCAACTTTTCTTCAATGTATCTTGAAATGGATGAGCAAACCAAACTCCAGTTTAAATAGAATCCAAAAAAAAAATCACAGCTCTTCAATGCAGACCCTGGCTGCTGCTCGCTCATGGGGACCCAGACATGGCCCCAGTTACAGCTTGACCCATATGATATCCAGGCCCCAGCTGGGAGCTTGTGAGGCTCCTATTATTATAGAGAGCCATACAGTTGTCGGGGATCTGGGTCACCTCCTAAGACCATGCTGGTATTCTAGAACTGTGCAGTTGCTGAGTCCATCCTAAACTGAGTGAACTGCACTGACAACCAGGGCAATGGTGATGCCCTGGCCTGGGCTGTCTGGGTCTGTAATGATATCCATGGCCCATGTTCCCACCAAGAACCATTCAGATGACTGATACCTGGTCTGTCACCTAAGTTCATGTTCGTATTTGAGGGCTGTGCAGCTGCCAAGACAATACAGTTCTGAGTGGCCCATGCTGCCACCTGGGGCCATGGTGTCATCTGGGCCTGGTCTGCTTCCGAGGTCTATGTCTGGATCCAAGGCCTCAGTCTGTTTTGATGTCTATGGCTTTTATTACCACCTAAGATAGTGAGGTGCGCTGCACAGAGTTGGCCCCACTCCTCACTGGCTGCACCACTAAGGAGAACTGATCCTCCCTGGCCACCAACTGCAGCACTTAGTAGAGCAGGCCCTGCACCTCGCCTGGACAGCACAGTGGAGTTGAACCCCTTGGCAAAGGTGTAGGTGAGCTGTCCCTGAAGGCACAAGAGTGGGAGAGTTGGCCCCACTATCTGTCTGTCACGAGGTGGTGTAGACAAGAGAGAGATGTCTCCCTTACCCCCACTGCAGGATGGAAAGCTGGTCCCAGGGCCAAAAGAGTGGAAGAATTGATCATGTACCTTGCCTGAACCTGTAGACAGGTAGAGGTGATCTGGGCCCAGGAATGTGAATGAGAGATCTGATCCCCACCCCTCATCTGCCAGATGATGGAGAGGGTGAGAGAGAGATGCCCAGCACTTGGAAAGTGGAGATGGAACGTGATATAGCTGAGCAGAGAGAGGGATATAAGGTGGGAGGAGATAGGAGCTCAGGATTCAGCCTGAGGTTTTGTAGAGACGGCATTCAATCTGAGAACTTGTAGAGACAGGATGCCCTATTAGGTCTGAGAATTTTGTAGAAGTAATAACTAGTGGTTGACTGTTCCTCTCTAATTTTTTAGCATTTACCACAATATCTGACTTCAGGTTTTTATTATTAAGACCAATTAGAATTCAAGCAGAAGCAGCCACATGGAGATCTGGCCCTGGAGTCATGAGAGTGGGAAAGAGGTCCTGTCCTACATTGGCTGCAGAACTCGAGAGCATGGGTCTTGCACCTTGCCTGGGCAAAGCAATAGAGCTAATCCTGGTGGTATAGGTGAGTTAGCCCTGAGAACATGAAATCAAGAGAACTGGCCCCTCTCCTTGCCGCCTGCTGCAGTGGGTGAACTAGTCAGAGAAATACTGGAGAGACTGCCCTGTTGGTGTTGATGAGGGAAAGCTAACAGGCTGACAAACCCAGTTACCATCCAAGCCCAGAACCGGGGCTATGAGTTGGCCCACCCGACATCCACCTCATCTATGAACTGCCGGAGTATGTGAAGGACCTGGACCTGCAGATCCAAAGCTGCAGGATCTCCATGACAGAAGATAACAATAGAATAGCCAATAGGAGTCCCAGTGAGGTCCCAGTATTAAGGGCATAGTAGAAGCCAGAGGCCCCAAACCAGACCAATCACTGACTTTTTGCAATGAACACTCACAAATAAAGATGTTTGGATTATATACTGTCTGTGTCACACTGTAGCTTCCATGCCAAGACTTTTATTGTAGCTATTGGTGGTTTTTTTTGTCTTTCTTTTGAATCTTCTTTTGTTTTGTGTAGGAGATTGCAAGAGCAAAGGGTAAATATGGGGGCATGAGAAGGTGGATGGGGTCTGGATGCATGACGTGAAACCTACAAAGAATTAATTTTAAAAATCCCTGTTCTTTAACAATTCCCTAAGCTCAGTTCCCCACCCCCACCCCCAATCATCAAAAGGTAAAGAGAAACTTCTTCAAGCTGTAATTTCGTCTCACCAGAAACTGTATGATTCTGGACATGCCTATCAGGTTCCCCGTCATCTTTTTCTGAAGGAGAAGAGCAAGGGAGAGTAAAAACAGCTACCACAAAGAGCTGTGCTGCTGACTTGATGAGTGCATATGAGTTGAGTTATTTGAGTTATATCTGGCACACACAAGAAGTCCTGTAGACATAGCAGACCTTATCATCACTGTAGTTCTATTTGTATCACATCAGCTGCATTGTGAAACAGCTCTAGAATCTACCACTGGGAGGGAACATCATTTGCACTGCAGTAAAGGTGTTGAAATGCAAGCAGGCAATGAAACCAACCATCTCCCGATCGAGTGATAATGAGCCTGGTCCGTGGAAGGAACACTGTGACCAAAGGTGACCTGGAGGATTTACAGTGCAGTACAGGAAGATTTGAACAGTGCTCAATGGTTGTTTCAAATATTAGAGGCAAGAGTCCTAGACAGCATGAGGAGCCAGGCCTGGTCAATTACAGTAACAAGGAAGAAATAACAAAAATCAAAAGCTGTGAAGAGTGTTGCCCTGAAAATGCAACCTGAGGAGTGTGGGAGCACACACAAGAGTCCTCCCTTCAAAGTGGGATCCTCCCACTCGTTAACGCGTGCCTTGCAGTGTTCCCTGAAATGGTGTGACAATTCCTGTGTGCATTGCCATACTCTGCCTGGTGGGTTGTCTGTTTCTCTCCAGTTCCTCCAATTTGAGACAGTGTCCAATATTTCATATGCCTTTCTCTTTTTCCTCAGCCAGTCACCCAGGAAGTTATATTGTTGGCCTCTTATAAGCATTCCTAGTCCTTAAGCAAAAAAAAAAAAAAGCTTTCCAACATTTTTTTGTGTGTGTGTGTAAAGGAAACTGTGTTTTTCTATGATGGCAATGCAAAGAGATAGTGTGGGAAATATTTTGCCCTGGACTTATCCTCCTGCATGTCCATCAAGCATCACATAGTAGATAAAAAAGAAATACAGATACCCTAGGAGCACAGTGGAAGGAGCCTCAGAAGTAAAGAGAAATCCATGATGCAACAATAATTAGCCCAGGTACCCTAAGAACTCTATTTCCCACTCTAGAACTGCCTAGGGACCTCACTACCAATCCTATAGCTAAGCATTTGCTCTTGAATCAGATATTTGTCAGTCTGAGATCTCCTGAATGAAACCAGCCAGATTTAAAACTAATGTTAAACTCAACTGAATCAAGAGGAGGACATGTTCTAGTGAGAAAGTTGGGGAAGCACGACTCAGACCCTGAGCTCAAATGTTGACGTTCGGGGGTAGAAAATGCCCTCTCTGGGAATATCAATTATTTTATCCAACAAGACTTAATTTAACAAAGTATCTTTATTCTTTCCGTTTATTAGAGGACGTGAAGCTCCACTGTGTATACCAAGTTCAGATGCTATCTGCAGTCATGAGACACCATTAATGATCAAGACATTGTTGGGAAGAAACATGAAAAGACAGAACATTCAGAATTCTTTGAAAAGTGCTCAATTTCGGAAACATTTATAACTGAATGGTTGGAAAAGAAGCCTCTTCTGGGTGTTGAATTGTTAGAGCCCCCCCCAAGACTCACTTAATATAAAGAATCTGCTCTTGAAGGCTGCTGATGCTGATAGCTACGTGATTCTTTGATATGGGAAATGACTGTGTTCACAGGGATACTGAGTTGTATCCTTGGACTCTTTGAATGAGACCCCACTGACACTCTCATAGCCGTAACAACCAGAACCATCTCAGACACTGTTAGAAGTACTCAGAGCCGAAGTTCTCCTCTTTGAACCCATACGATGGCATGCCTCAAGAGGGAGATGATTCAAATGACTTGATGAGTTGAGTATCAGAAAGGTGGCTGGCCTCCAGCTATGTGCTGGGAGATTCTTTCTATACATATTTATCTACATGTCTTTCAGATGGTGGGCTTGCAAGAGACCACGGTAGGCCAGGGACTCTTGCAGTCCTGTTCATGGCAAATAAAGGGCTTCCCTTGAAAGTAGAAGTAGAGATGAGACGGAGATGTAGAAAGTATTTTAATGAGGAAATTGGCAAGAACTATGGAGCTAAGAGGATTCTACAATATTAAGTATAAATTATAATTAAAAACATCATCCTTTTGACAAATCATCTAAATATCTTAGCAGCTTGATGTTTGATCCGTCATCCGTGTCAGTCTCATCCGGTGTGGCCAGAGGCTCCCAATGAGATGGGTGACTTGGGTGATTGTGGTATCACCATGCTCTACACCAGGGCTCAGTAAAATACTGCCTGTGAGTCAAACCCAGACATTACCTGTTTTTGTAAATTGTAGGTTTGGGGTATGTTGGCATCTTGTCATATCTTCTTGGTGGTGTCTAACTGCAACAGAAACTGCATCATCCACAAGACCTCACACACTCCTGGGTGCTTTCCTAGAGAGATTGGTGTCATTGTTCCATAGTGTTTTCCTTGCAGCCTCGTGCTGAATTCTGTTTCTTCCAACCAATGAGTTGTAAGAGAAAGTGTGAATACTCACAAAAAAAAAAAAAAAAGAATAAAAAGGCTCTAATAGGCAAGGAAAGAAGTGCTCCATATCTTCCCTGTGGCCATTTCCTTCCCCTGGCTAGAATTCAAGTAACATGGCCAGCTTTGCTTTAGGAAGGCCAGCAGACATAAAGAGACTGGCGGGGTGGGGGGGGCAATGGAAATAACTACCAATCTCCATTCCACGTCCATGACTCTAGGCAGACTTCCCTTTGATGATTATCATCCTGTGGTTCTCTTAGAATAGAAAGCCCACACATTCCTGCAAAGCACTGTAAACAATCATATGTCAGTGAGCCGCATTAATGACCAATATAAACCCCTG
This sequence comes from Dicrostonyx torquatus, assembly GCA_028555095.1. NCBI lineage: Eukaryota > Metazoa > Chordata > Mammalia > Rodentia > Cricetidae > Dicrostonyx > Dicrostonyx torquatus. The sequence continues at coordinate 7,426,589 of JAQHUG010000034.1, forward strand.
AGCTCTGAGTTTAAACAAAGGCATTATATAGTTGGTAATCATGGAATAAACATGATCCTAGTTAATAAATTTTCTCGGTTGCTATATGCTCTTATTTTAATTCAAGTGAGATCAGTTAAGTAAAGCTTTTGTTTTTTAAGGCTGCAAATGGAAATTCAGTTAAAGTTGATAAAATAGGCTGTGTTCCTTACACTCCGTGTCACACCAAGCAGAAAGGAAAATAAAGACATACCGGATACCTGCAGGGGCTTCATCCTATGTATGAGATACATAAATACTGAGATCACAAAAGAAGCATTATGTCTAAGTTCAAAAAGTTGAAGCTTTATCTTTCCATCAGCCCAAAGGGAAAAAATATCCCAAAAGACTAGAGTAGTTGGGATGTGTTTACTGGAAAGGGGGGAGGGAAGCCATTACAATCCTTAGCTCTTTTAGGCAAAAACCTGGCAGTCAAAGTTGAACAAATCCAAAAAACACTTTGCAACCTAGAAGTCTTTCTCATTATCTGATCTCTAATATTCAACAAAGTTCTGTGAATTTGGGGGTCATCTGGAATAAGCCAGTTTCCGAAGACTGAGACATCATGACCCGGGACACTGTGGGAGAAGAACAATGAGTCTGAGATAAATGTCAGGTTTTTCTTTCTCCTTTCTTTCTCTCTTCTTTCCTTTGCCTGCTTTCTAATCCAGGGCTCTTTACTCTTCCCCCACTGTCATTGAAAATGAAAAGTGTCCTTCGAAAGACACACAGAAGTAGCCACAGAGAGTTCCTGGTGCACTCCAAAGTGAACAGCAGCCAGGAAAAGGTTTTCCTCACCCAGACACCAAAAACCTCTCCACTGGCTCCATGGTGGATTCTCCATGGCTGTGGAAAACACAGAAGCCACAAGTTGAACACTCTTCCCGAGATTACTCCAGCAGCTCAGAGGTGTACAGCAGCTTTGGAGTGACAACACAGCCACACCAACAGGTAGAGGACGAGGCTTGTGAACGCTGTTGGCTCTGCCAAGCTTAATAATTGAATTAGACACGGAAGAACTGGTCAAGAATACAGCAGTCCTTTGTGGACAGCCCTAGAGAATGCTGGCTCCTCTCCGGGGGTCATGTTCCCTAATACCCACAGTCCGTGTCATTTGTCATCCTGACTCTTAGAACAGGCAGCCAGCTGCAGAAGGACGGAAGACACGTGGGCATATGATATACATATGGACACAGCACTCCTCCTGCCCAGCAGAAGGCTCCTGCAGGAGCTAGGACGTAAGGTGGAGTACACACTTCCTAGGCCTCAGAGGAGTCACCCATTTCTGAAAGGTGGAGGAAGGACAGTTGTCACAGCACATTTGGCAAGGGGATTTCCTTTCAGGTAACAAGGCCACTAATGGAAGTGGGGAAGCAAACGAAGTCCAATTTGCCTTGGTCCTAATGGATTATGTCCACACCCCTAACATGACATATCTGTGTCTAGTTCCTAGCCGCTGAAATACACTTTGAATATCCACCCCTCTTCTTTATATCCCACCAATAAGAGGCTTTCGGTATGCCATTCACCGTGTGTCGGGGCTTGTCCATGATTCCCATTTCTGCCTTTTGGTGTGTCTCAGCCCTGTTCCACCCGACACTCTCCCATTCATCCATCTTCATGTTCCATTGCTCATCCAATGCTGTGACAATTTCCTCCAGTGTCAAGAGGCTGCTCCCATCCCTCCGCAGCTGGAACACTCTGTATATATTATTGCTAAGCGCAAATCACATGAAGTAATCTGTTTTTGTTACCCCAACTGGTCTTGGAAGTTGCACGGACAGGAAACACACCTAATTCTTCTCCTTCCTCTGCAGGCAACTGTTACGGGGACTGACAAGGGACAGACATTCAACAGACGATTTTAGAGTTGCTGAATCTCAGCTGTAAATTTGGATTCCAGGAAAAGAGAGACTGGAAGAAACCTAGACTCGTAGCTGAAGTATCTTAAAGCCATTACCATGTGTCCTTTGGACCCTGGATATATAAATAACCATTGGGATGTTTCTGTCTTCTTCTTTAGAAAGTAAGGACACTTTAGATACATATAAATAAAGTCATGATTAAAAAATAGGACATTAGCTTAGACTATTGTTCAGTTACAGAGTATTCACATAGTGTGTGTGAGACCATAGGTTTATTTCCCAACCACTTGCCTCCCTAAGTCCCCTTACTTCTGTAACTAATTGTGTCAATGGTGAATCAATGAAAACCTGAAATAAATCTGTACTATATACTGATTCAATGCTGTGTAATAACAATGGTAGTGATGGTGTGAGAAATGTGGTCAACCATGTTGTGGAAATGGACATTTACATTTACAGAAGAGGACTGGCAGCTTTATCCTAGCCAGAAAGTTAGCCCACGGCCCATTAATATTTAAAACCAAGCTGGAAGTGACTGCTACCTTTAATCCAAAAATGTTTGATGGTTCTTCTGTGTACTGTGACAGGGCAATAAAGACACCGGCATGATCACCAGTCTCATACCAATCATGATGGCTGGTGGGACAAGAAAAGAAAAAGATGCACATACACAAGGAACAACTATTTTTGATCATAATCTCCTAAGGATTTATAACCAAAAAGCAACTGAAAGGCGACTTTATGACCAAGGAAGTTATTCTTAATCCAATCTACCAATGAGGCAATAAAGCCTCAGGGAAGTTACATAGCTTCAGCTCACATAGCCACACAATGAGAGAGCCAGGCTCAAGTCCACCTAAATGAAACACATGAAAGAGCCACATAGTAGAATAGAGCCAAAAATAAGCAGATTGTACCCTAAACCTTTGTTTATTAGCTTCTTAAGAACGGGACAAAAGCCAGCATTTTGCTGAAAAATGTTATAGAATAATTTCACATGGCTGGACAAACTTGAGCTGATCTAAAGGTGTGATTAAGGTTTGGACAGGTAGGGAGGAAGAAGGGAGATTCAAGTAGGGAAAAACCTGTAGTTTCAGTGGGCTTAAGTGGCAAGGATTAGGGAAGACATTTTTAGTATGATATTTCAGGAAATTCTTAGAATTTTTAAATGGACAGATATAAAATAAATATTCAAAGTTTTATTTTAAATGAGAAAACTTAGATCCAGGGTGATTAAGTGTGCATTTGAGGTGACACAGTTGGTAACTGGTAACAAAGAACATTAAGCATGCAAGCAAAAATTTCAAAGCATTCTCTAACCTTAACCTTCTTGCCTTGAAGTCATCCTTCCCAAGTCTGGCTCCCCAAGCATGTTCTTGGTGCTACTTTAGAATTGCTGACGTCTCTTTTCTGCCAGGCTGGCTGTCCAATAACACAAACTATGCCATTCAAATCCCTATATCCTCTCGACACTTCTTACAAGACCAGGCACAAAGGGCCCAGTTATAGCTGGAAAGAAAATGGCAATTATTAGAAAGATTCTGACTCATCTAGAGCATGGGTGACAAAACTGAACCTCTAGACTAAGCTTGAATTCCTTGCTCTAGGGGTTGAACTTTCTTTTGTAGGCAAAGAAGAGTCACCTGAATACCTTTACGTATAAAACCATTCTCTGTAAATGTATAAAAGGTAAAGAACTGAAGAGTTTCTACCAATGCAACCCTTGAATAATACGATAAATATGTAAATCATCTAAGTTCTTTTCTGACTTCAACTCAATAAGAATTAGGAACCATACCTACGAGTCTACCCACTTGAAGTATTGAGTCACCACTGTAGATGTTAGTCCTCTCATGTCCAAAGAAAACAAACACATTCTACCCATTGGTTTGTGGTGAGCACAACGCAGTCTACTAGAAGGCACAGCACACCATACAAATGCTGGAAATTGTCTAGTTACTTGCTTATTAGCACAAACAAAATTGACCTAAGCGGCATGTATATGGAAGGGAATTCAGAGCTGAGTGAAATTGATGCATATAATCCAAAAATACAGTGGGCAGGCAACTGCACCATATCCACATAAAAAAAACCAAGCAGATAAATACTCATTCTGTTTGGGGATAACTGGAGGCACCAAGAAAGCTTCCATAGGAAAGGAGAAGCTCCTAAAAGAAAAAAAAAATGGCCACTCTGAGAAGATCAAGCTTCACACACAGCATGTGCAAAGGCCCCAGTTTAACATAAGTCAACTATGAATGCAAACATAAATGAGTGAATGTATGGAAAAAATGAGCAGACACAGAAGCTGCTAGTGTGGGGCATAAATAGTTTGGTCAACCAGGCTGCTAGCTGAGTTTTTAGGAAGGGATATAATGTATGGACATGGGAAACTTGCTGTGATCTTCTCTTTCCTGGCAAGGGACGATTACCTTCACTCATCGTCCTTCAGACCCCTGGGAAAAAGCAGCTGGACCAGAGACAAGAATGACAGCACATGAAAGACTCTGGGATAATCCCCCTAGCTTGACCCTAACTCTGAGACACCTGTCAGAAAAGGGACAGCACCTATGTCTGTGCCAAGTGTCACATTCCTCAAGCCTGGACCTTCTCCAGAAATGATGTGGAAAGCTGATATCTATACAATAGCAGGAAGTAGACTAGTGGTTGGCAAGAGGATGCAGAGAGATAGCTTTCTGGTTTGCACTGCGTGGTTGATTATCGTTTATGTTGTTCTCTCATCTACCCTGTTTTCAATGGCATCTCTCCCTTTTACAGAGTCCCAGGAAATGACTCTGGAAAGTGATATACATATAAAGATGCCACTGGGAGGGTGGTCACATGACTCACTGTCAATTCTTGATCAAAAGGAACAGTTTCTGACTTTTGTTCCTGAAACCTGGGATTGTCATAGAAGAGAAAATAAAGCTAGATTGCAGTTTGATCTGAATAGAAGTCCAAGACAGATATAACACCAATTGAAAGTGTTGTCAGCTAATATGACAATATGGCCCTCATAGATAGATAGATATGAGTCTAAAACTAGACTCTAATGCCTACCTCCCCTGTGACCTTAGGACACATACCACATCTCTCTGAGTCTCCTTTTCTCATCTATAAAATGAATACCAAAATTTAATTAATAGGTAAAATATATTACTGATAATTATAGTATTTATAACAAAATTTCTACTGTTAAACTTATGCATAGGTTAAATGCACAAGATAAACTAACAGGTCTTTATTTAATCAAATATGATTCTCTTTAAAAAACAGTATTTAAGACTCTCCATGTGAAAATCTTAATATACTAAAAGAAATGCTTAAAATGCCTATTTATAAACAGTATTTAAGACTCTCCATGTGAAAATCTTAATATACTAAAAGAAATGCTTAAAATGCCTATTTATAAAATAAAATACACTGCAGGAAGAGGGCCCACTTTTTCACCCCATCCACCTGGCTAGCTTATAAAACTCTGCTTGGCCCATTAGCTCTAGTTTCTTATTGGCTAATCCTTACATCTTAATTTAACCCATTTCTATTAATCTGTGTATTGTCATGTGGCTGTGGCTTACCGGCAAGATTCTAACCGGCATCTGTCTCAGGCAGAGGATCCATGGCTTCTTTCACTCCACCATTCTTCCAGCATTCAGTTCTATTTTCCCCACCTACCTAAGTTCTGCCCTATCAAAAGGCCAAGGCAGTTTCTTTATTCATTAACCAATGAAAGCAACATATAAACAAAAGGACCTGCTACACCAAAAATATTTACTAAAGATTTACAAAAGTTTTTTGATTGATACAGTAGTTTTTGGAAAATTTTGTTACATATGGATAAAGATCATTTAATTGATTTACTAATAGGGATGTGTGGGTCTAAAATTATAAATATAAAACTATAAACAAAAGCATTTCAATAACTGAATAGTTCATACAGACCAGCAAGTGAATAGTGAAGTCAACAAAGGAATAGAAAACACTTCCTAAAAAAGTATATGTCAGAGTTAGTCCATTTTAATGATTATATTATGGGCACCTATGAGGCAATAGAGGGAACTGAGTGAACAGTCTGTAAAGACTATACTGTGTTTCAGTTCTTATATGAGCCTTGATTTATTACAGAATGAACTTTTAAAAAGACAGACAAGTATCCTACTTCATATCTGTCTTCCTACCTACCATGAGCTGGGGGCAGAATCAATACCAGTTCTAGGAAGAAAGTGAGAAGGAGCTAAGAAAGAAGGGAAGGAAGGAAGAAACGAAGGAAGAAAAGAAAGAAGGAAGGATGGATTTATTTGATATTACTCATTATTATCTGAACAAAGCAGTATTGAGCCAATCTATAACTGTACAAACAAATACAGACCAATTATAGATTAAATCACTAATTAGTAGAAAGCTGGAAAATATTTTTAAGCTAATATCATTTATGATGACATAAGTGTGGTAAAATGAAATGATTCATAATACTGTTCAAAATGTGCACGTATTACATACACACACAAATTTTAAAAACACAACCCAATGAAAGTAACTATATATTTTAATACATAATTCTTCCTCTATAGTTCAGAAACTTCAGAGCAGTGGACAAAGATTTCTCTGTAAGAAAAAAAGAGTTTTTAACAATAATGAAAGAAAGAAAGAAAGGAGGGAGGGAGGGAAGGAGGGAGAGAGAGAGGGAGGGAAAGAAAAAATGAAATAGTAAATGTTTAAGAAGACAGATGCATTGCCTCTGACTTAAACATTATCCAGTGGGTATGAGTGCTGAACTGTTGCATGACATCTGTAATGACGAATCTTCATTGTCAGCTTGGTCACTGTATTTCAAATCATGGAAACTTGCCTGTATGCAGGTCTGTGAGAGTCTGTGGCTTTAACTGAAGTGGAAGAAAAGACCCTGAACATGGCTATAGGGTTACATGGCCTGGGGTTGCCAGATGAAATTTTAAATAGAGACAAGAGGACTAGCCTCATCACTCTCTGCTACCAAAGTGTAGGTGCATCCTGACTAGATATGTGATGTGGTGACCAGGAAGTGCTGTCTTCCCTCAAGCTGTAAAACGATGCCTATCTTCAAGTTGCTTCTTGTGAGATGCTTGACCACAGCTCTGAGAATGACAACGAATGTAGCATTCCACGATAAAAATGAAAATGGTCATGTTTTAGTGGATCAGCTACAAATAAAGGGTGATTTGAAGTATTAATTCCAAATGTATCCCTTGAACATCAAAATATACCAATAATAATGATGCCAGTATTCTCAGGTTCGAATGAAGACATTCATCCCAGCTAGCAGAAGATTGCTGTTGGCTGAGAGAGCACACAGGCTTTCCTTGCTCTGTGTGTTGAGGTGGTTAGAGAGATAAGTGGTACTGAACAACAAAAAAGAATAACTATAAGCCAATGTTTAGAGTTTTTAGAAGTTTTGTTTATTGTGCAGAGACGTTCACTCCTGTCTCAATCCTACCTACTGCACAGCACAAATGAGTCTTGTTTTGTTGAAGACAAGCACACGTTACAAGAGTAGAGACTTACTGTGTTTTATTAGTCAGGGTTCTCTAAAGGAATAGAACTGGTGTGTGTGTGTGTGTGTGTGTGTGTGTGTGTGTGTTACAGTTGTTTACAGGCTACAGGTCCACATAGGACAACAATAACTGTCTCACAATGGCTAGTCCAAGAATCCAGTAGCTATTCAGTCTGTGATCTTGGATGTCTCAGCAGTTCCCATCTGTTTCTGGGGTCCTGGAGGACAAATAGAGAGCTGCTGGTCATCAGGTTACATTGGAATCCTAAAGAAGTAGGTTCTTATATCACAAAAAGAATACCTAACAGTAAGACAGATGAATTTGTCATTGGGAGTAAAAGCAAGCAGAAGAAAAGCAAAAGCTTCCTTCTTCCTTGCCTTTTTTGTTTCTTGAGATTAATATGATTGCAACATTTCTCCTTCTCTTTCCTCCAGCCAAACCCTCCTATATACCTCACCCTACTCTCCTTCAAATTCATGGCCTCTGTTTTCATTAATTGTTATTATATGCATATATGAATATGTATATACATATATTACTAAATATAAGCTATTCAGCCTAAATATGTATGTATGTTTTCAGGGCTACTTGGCACTGGACAGTAAATTAGTATGTTCTTTCCTGGGAAGGACATCTATTCCTTCGCAGCATTCCTCATTTGGGTATAGTTCTTTGTGTAGGGTTGAGGCCACCAGAAGATGTGGCCCAGATTTAGGGTGCATCTTCCCACCTCCCATAATACAGTCAAGAACACCCTTCACAGGAGTACCATTTAGTTGACTCCAGGTATAATCAAGTTAGCAACCAAGATTAGCCATCATAATGTTTGTAAAACTGGAATCCATCCCTTACATTGTTGTTACAATAATGCCATGTCATGTTCCAGTCAGTCTGTTTTTCTAAGAAAGATGAGAGACATGAGCAACTGACAAGCACTTAATGAATGAGTTGGGGAAAATTAAGTGGTCCCAGTGTAGATTGCCTCATTCCAGATAACCCACTGTGTGTATCAGAATGAACCACAGGGTGCTGCAGCAACTCTCTCACAGAATGTCTAGTTACCACTGATCTGTAGAGGATACTGTTGTGAACTTCTGTGTGCCAACCCTCAAAACACTCACACACATATGACTAAGTCACTGAGAGATGAAGTATTGAAGGATAGCTATGATACTTACAGATTAACTTCCCTATGTCAAAGAAAGAAAAAAATAATACATTTAGAAAAACTACAAAATAACATTCAAAAACAGAATAATTGCAAAATGAGAAAGAACATAGGTATATAAAAGTTGATTTTAACATAAACTGATAAGAAATACTATCATAATAAAATTGATCAAAAACATAAATGAAGAGAGAAAAACTTTTTAAAAAAAACCTAAATGTAAACACATACTATAAATTGAACAAAAGAGGAATAGAGAGAAGCATAATCTTAAAAGAGAAAAGATACGAGGGTGTGGGGATGCTGTAATTGTATCATTGTCACAAAGGGATTTCTTCTAAAAAAAATAAAGATTACAAAACATCTCAGCAGTATGTAAAAAACACAAGGGAAGATTTAAAGTTTATATTTGACAAAGTATGTCAGCTAATAAATTCAAACTAATAACAACGTAAACTCTCTTAACTATCCAAGAACCATCTGTTAAATATAAGACAGAACAAAAACTTGTAACTACATTAAATGTTGTGAGAGAGTGCTGGTCATTCATTCTGAGATAAAATAAGATAAAGACACCCATATAATTTCTGTAAAAACAAGACATAGTATAAATAATAAGATCTATTTATAATAGTGTGATAAAATATAACACACATAACAATTAGTAAGTAAAATATGCAAATCATCCATGGCTAGCATAAAATTCCATATAAATACTAAAGAAATTGGTACAAATGGTAAGTTCTATAGGGTTCTAAATCCAAACAATGTCTGAACGATAGTAATTTCCCCCAACTAATCTATGAACTTAATGTAATAACAATGAACATTTAATAGCACTCTTCATAAAACTTCATCAACTGAATGTAGAATTCACATAAGAACAAAAATCCAAGAATAACCAAGATGTGCCTCAGTTCACATTTATGAAATATTCCCTGCTAGGTGTCAAGACTTGACCTAGAGTACAGAAAATTCACAGACTGCAGGAGCAAAGACTTACCTAAAAGCAAATAAGGGGAAATAGAAACCCATAAACAAACAGCGATCTAAAAAATAAAGACTTCATTGTGACAGAATTGAGGAAACGATAAACTATTTGACAAGCTGCTTTGGAATAATGTGTATTTGCCAGTTCTAAAATGATATGGGATCTGAACAAGACACCAGCTTCAACTTCAGAAGGAATCAAGATATAAATGTAAAAAGCCTAGCTATAAAGCCATTAGAAGCCATTTAAAAGAGTGTATTTATGACTTTATGATTTACAAAAGTATAAAAGCACACATCTTAAAAGAAAAGATTGACCCCTTTGACTACATTCAACTTAAGACTTTTGCTCATTTAAAGATACAACAAGGAAGCAAAAAAGACAAGCTAAATGAAGACTTTTTGAGCAAAACTAAAGAGGATTTCATATTTGACATTTATGAATGTTTTTCACCGAGCTAAATTTTACAAAGACAGTCTGATAGAGGCAGAAAAAATTTTATAGATGGGGACAAAGATGAGACCATTAAAATGGTCCAGACCCATAAGACGTTCAACTTATTTAGTAATGAGAAATGTGAAACCTAAAATAATGAATATGCAAGTATAACCCCCCCCTTTCTGGATGAGTTGCCATTTCAATCATAAAAGAATGGAAAAACTGTGTCCATGAAACGGGAAGGCAATTAAACCTCTCATTTGTAGCTGGGGAGTCCAACAGGATTCCTACAGATGTATCACACAAGCAAATGAATTGCCATGGAGAAGCTAAAGTTCTTCGTAGATAGTGATCATCAATAAAGTCAAGTGCATTCATAACAGCATTATTTGTCAGTAACCAACCTGAGAGCAATCCAAGTGCACATCATCAATGAAACATGCTACGGTCAAATCCATGCCCTGGAATATACCACCACAGTGACAGGGAATCAATACCACTGTGAGCGTTAATATAGAGAGGCCCCTGACACTTAAAATGAAAAGAAAAAGGTCACGGAAAAAATATGCACAATATGATCCTGCTCATGTAAAGATGGAACTAGACAAAACTGAGCATTTCACCAAGGGACTTCCATATAAGTGGAAAAAATGCAAAATTATACCATGAGAGATCCACCCGCCCAACTGGACTGTTGATCCAC
>JAQHUG010000034.1:7443387-7455176 GCA_028555095.1 Dicrostonyx torquatus
GGGAGCAGGAGGGCCGGGAACAAGGGGAGTAAATGTAAATTTTTCTTGTAATAACAATAATAATAATAAATTCTACCATGAAATGATTAAGTTGAAGGGGAGCTGGGTAGGTGGGCAGGAAGAAACATTGTTCTCCCCCTGAGGAAGTGCTGATTATTTCCAAAGATCACTATCAGTTAGTTAAATAGTATTTGTTATTTAATCATGCATGAAAATAATTACATAATTCAATAGACAATGAAATCAAAAAAAGCTTTTATGTTTGCCTGAAGTTTGGTTGTATCAACATGGGGCCGAGGCTAAAAGAGAGTAGCATTGAAGAAACAAGCAGAGAGAGTAGAACGGATAGACAAATTGAAGTCACTTATTTTTAGAATAAATTCCTTAATGTCTTCTTTACTGAGTCCTATGTAAGCTCTAATCACCTTTGCCCTAGGTTCTTAGAATTCCAATTTGCATGTTGATAAGAACTCCTCAAATCACACTCTTCTAAAAGCAAAATGCTATTTTAGAGGAATAAGCCTGTTACCAAAATCCATTCTGCACCAAGGCATGTAAACACTCCCCTGTGTGAAAGACGGCTTTAAAAATGGAAGAGTTCTTAAGAGGTGAATTGGGTGAAGAAATGAACTTCCAGATGAGTGAAGAAAAGGCATTGTGATGTATAATTTACCCCATACACGCCGGTGTCTTTATCTACCTCTTTCCATTGCTCTGAATCTCCATGATGCCGACCATCATAGCACCTGCGCCATTAGATGGGAGATATTGCATTGCAAGGAAGCTGTTAAATAAATGGGGCTTCAGTGAGTCTAATGAAATGTACTTTCCGTACAGAACAGGCCCTCGGAGGGAAGAATAGGCAGTTTGCAGGATGATTTATGTGCATCCTGGGGTTGGACCTATGCCAGGTTTTTCAACACTGGGTAAATTCATTTAATAATATATTTATTAAGTGGAGGTTAATAATTTCCAACAGTTTTACGTGACTACTAGAGAACAAGGCAGGAAAAATAGAAGAAATGGGTGCTAGAATAAAAACAATCACAGTCATTTGGACACGACACCAGTCCCAGCTACTCCAGACATAATACAAACAGTGCCTGCCCCACTGGTTTATGCTTTTGTGTGCACGTCAGTTGTTTATTATAATATATGAAAACATGAATAGGTTGCAATAAAATCCACGGTTGAATGAGCAATTGTGTGTATTCATTCTTAAGCTTCAAGACAAAATTCTAAGGCAGAGTTCTTTCCCAAACCAATACCCAAAGGGTAAAAATGAAAACGTTTGAGACACATAATTTTTCTGTCACAATAAGATCAAATTCATATTCAGGCCAACCAAGGTATCTAATTCTAATGAGTCCATATGCTTATCTTACAGAAAGGATGGAAGTTACATTGAGGTCGACGGCCCTTTATATCCAAGATGAGACTGAATAAAGCCCAAAATATAGGGTGAAATAATCTACTCATAACTGCATTCCCCACACCACGCAGGGAAGGGAGGTGAAAGTAGGTTGAGCGTTGTGTGGTCTGTGAGCAGAATACTTAATGTCCTAGACAGACAAGCACACATACACATGTACACACACACACACACACACACACACACACACACACACACGCACATATAGTTTTAAGAGATTAAACTCAGGACCAAATGCAAGCTTGACAACCACTGAGCCGGATCTCTTGTCCCATTGCATATGATTATATAATCTTTAGCCTATCCAGAACCTTAAGATACTTGTGTCCATGCCCATTAGATAGATCAGAAACTGGGGCCCTAAGCTAGTGACTCCCAAGCAGTTTATCTAAAAATTCAAGCCTAGAGTGACTCCCCTATGATTTCTTGCTATTACTCTCTGGATGGCGAACTCTGTGAAGGGTTCAGGGGTAGGGGGTCACGTGAAGCCAGACGATGTACTGAGTGTGTTCTATAAGCCCCTTCACCACTACCTTATCTTCACCTGCTCTCAGTAGAGTCCTCTTTACCCTTGACTTTCTCACAGTCATGAGGTGTTGAGACATGCTGTGAAAGAGAGAGATGGTGGAGTCGGGTATTTGGTTAAACCTGTGTGTATATGTTCTCTCTCTAATATTCTGAACGCATTCTTCCCGTCATTAAGGCCACTTAATGACACTGAACCTCATAAAGTTTAGGGTGCTGCACTATCGCTGTGGCCTCCCCTCATAGTTTCACATATTTAAATAGATATTCCTTTGATGAAATTCTATGCCATTGCAGAATTAGCATGTGTTTTCTCACTGGTACTTGTTCAGACTCTGAACATGATGTGAAGAATGGGAAAATCCAAACATCAGGAGAGTAGGAATCAGGATAAAGCCAGGTCTCGGTAAAACTGCAGTTGGGTGAAGTCTTAAATAAGACCAATTATGCCTCAAGCCAGTCTTGCTCCACCGAGGCCATGTCACACAGATTTATTGCTCCTCTGTGTTCTGGTCTAAATAGCTGTCACATATATTACCTTCATTTAGGTACTTCACAGAGCACTAGACACACAATAGTAAGATTGAGATAGACATGATGGTATTCATAAATGTCTGTGGGAGAGAAAGGTCTAACCCAGCCTTGCATGCAGCACCTTTGAATAAGAGGTGGCATTTGAGGCAGGAGTAGAATTCTGCAGGCAGAGAGTGAAAGAATACCCAGCCAGCAGGAAGCAACAAGAATCAATGCCACTTAGAGGACTCTGTGTGTGTGTGTGTGTGTGTGTATGTGTGTTACTGAATGGGTACATGCCCATATGTGTGTGTGTGTGTTTTACTGAATGAGTGCATGTTTGTGAGTGTGTATGTGTGTGTGTGCATGTGTATGTGTGTGTGTGTGTTACTGAATGGGTACATATTCATGAGTGTGTGAGTGTGTGTGTGTGTATGTGTGTGTGTTATTGAATGAGTGCATGTTCATGAGTGTGCGAGTGTGTGTGTGTCCATGTGTGTTTTACTGAATGAGTACATGCCCGTGAGTGTGTGTGTGTGTGTGTGTGTGTGTGTGTGTGTGTGTGTGTGGTACTGAATGGGTGCATGCCCGTGAGTTGGGGTAACATACACCCATGCATGTACATGTGGAGATGAGAGCAAGTATGTTGCTATCCACCTTATTAACTTAAAGTGGCCTCTCACCTAACCAGAAACTCCTTATTTTCAACTGAGCCATCTGGCTAGCATACTCTGCAGAGCCTCCTGCTGCTGCACCCCAGTGCTGGGGTTGCAGGCACATGCAGCCATGCCTAAACCTTTGTATTGGTGTCAGAGATTAGAACTCAGGTTCTCATGCTTGCAAACAAAGTACTCTTACCCATGTCCCTGGATGTCTAAAGGGTTCATTTTAATCTCTCCTTCTCATGGGTCAATTGTGAGGTTGATTTCTCAAAACCCTGAGATGCATACCCAGCTGGTGAGCATAGCTCAACAATTAGGTTTAATACAGCTTCAAGCCTTGAAGACAAATCTCTGCAACATGGTGTTTCCTGGGAGCAAAGCTCTACTGAATTCCCCACCAATTAACACATAACCCACCCATTGGTGTCCTAATGAGTGAGACGTGCAAGGCCAGTTCAGTTTTCCAACACACTGAAACACCTTCTCCCCTGACTGATTCTTCCCATAATGGCAGGCAGATCACTGCACTTTAGAAGCACAAGATTAGCCAACGGCAAAGCAGTAAAAGGCTTCTTAAACAACTAAGAAGTTGAAATTCTCCGGTGGATGAGCATAGCCGCATAGTGTGGCTTGTCCTGGTGTGATTTCGCTCCCAGGGTCTCTATTCCAGAAGCTTAATTAAAACCCTCCGTCTTCTGACCTAGTTCCCAGCGAGACTGTAACCCTTCCCTCACACTTCTACAGATGCTGTGATTTGAATGGACTTAATCCCATAATATTTACCCAGGAAGTGGTAATATTAGTCTAATGAATGTGGCTGGCATTTTGGACCAAGAACAGAATTGTGATGCAAGAGGCTGTAGTCTCAGGTCCTTGATTCACCAGCGGACCCGGGGCAAGCCACTTAACAAATCCATTCCTCAGTTTCTCCAGCCATAAAACGGTGATAATCATAGTTCCCACCGGAGATACTCTTTGTCAGGACCTTTGATGTTAGGTTCCACAGACAAAGGGCTGTTTTAATTATTCCGAGTGTAGTAACAAGGAAGGCACAATGCCAGAATGACTTTTATAAGACTTCTCAGGTACCAGGTTCCGGCCGCGGTCAATGACTCATCTTGGACCACAGACTCGCCTAGCTCATGAAGCATAGCCCAGGTCACTGGCAGGGAGCAGAGAGAGGCCAGTGGGGGTAAACTTGATTACTTCACAGATGTCACTACTGAGAGGAGGCAGGCACAGATTTCAGCACCGGATCAGAGTGGACTCATGTCCCTGCCTACTGACTTTTCTTGGCCACCTTGAAAGGGCTGCTTCAGCTTTCGGGGTTTGGGTTCTTTAACCCGACACTAAAGAAGCTAGATTTGGTGAAATGGGTAATGGCATACGTGAAGTGCCAACTCAACATTGACCTCTTTTCTCTACTTCTGATATGAACTTTATTCTTTGACCTGTTTCAGCTTCAGAGCAAAACCGAATGGAAAGCACCGAGTTCTATATAACCCTTGCCCCTGCATACACCTGAAGCCGCCCAACTATCTGTGTCTGGCCCGAGTGTTCCATTTGCTGTAGTTAAGTCTACATTGACTCAGGCTTAGCACACTGAATCTCTTCTTTAGGATTCACCTGAAGCTGTCCATTCACTGAGCTTGGGCAAATGTATACTGTCATGTACCCAGAATTTTTGTGTCGTGAATAATTTCACTATTCAAGAACAATCCTCTGTGTGCCAGGTATGTTCCCCATTTTACCCCGAGCCCCTGGCCTCTTCTGGTCTTTGTACTGTCTCTCTATTTTCCTTTTCCAAGGCGCCATTCAGATGAAATCATACATCTTCACTTTTTCACCTGACAATACTGGAGGAAGGTGCTCCCACACGCTTTCATGACTTGAGAGTTCATGTCATTCTAGTATCAAGCAGTTTTCCATTGTCTGCAAGAACCATTGTCAACCCACTCACCAAGTGAAGGACATCTTGCTTCTCAATTTTGGGAATTCTAGGCAAAGCTTTTGTGTGCACCCAAGGGCAACTTTTTTGAGTTGAGATCAAGTTCCGACTTACTGGAATAGAGAGCAAGCAAAGAACACATGGGAACAGCCTAGTTACTTTTGGAAGACACTGCAAAATAATCTTCTAAAGTGTTCATAGTGTTTTGCATTCCCACAGCCAATATATGAGAGTCCTTCTCATTTTGTATCTTTATCAACATGTAACCCTTTAAGAGCTTTGGGTCACAGCTATTATAATAGAAGGGTACTTTGTGTATGAATTACAGTTTCTGAAAGGTCTACCTGCTAAACTCAAGCAGACTTTGACCTGAAATCAACAAGGATGGTAGCAGCCCCTCCAGACAGTAAAGCCCCGACCCCTACAGTTTGCAGAATATTTCTACCCATTATCTGCCATATTATCTGCTCCTAGCTCATATGCATCACGTCTTCTGCCCAAGTACTTATAATGGCCTTATAAAGCGTTTCTAACTAAATAGTCTCTGTCCAGTATGGTGGAAAGTCCCTAGAGCTGCAAGCCAAAAGTGAAGAAGAATTTAAAATCAGAGTCATTTATTTTCCATTCATCCCAGCCACACATATTTCACCCGTATCCCGTTAGATTCTCAAAGGCTTTACAAACACAGAGACAGGTCTACAGACATGAGATCAGATATCTTCAGAGTAAGATCTAGGTTGCGATTGGAAGAGAGTGGGAGAGCGTCTACCTTGAGAAACCCACACATGCTAAAATTCTGAGAAATGTCTGCTCTTGGGGGCAGAATGATGAGGAGGAAAGTGTCAGAAACTCTAGCATGTCTAGACTAGATTTCGATCCTAACTGGCACAAACTGACTGGTGATGGTAAGGTCCTTATGTATGATCAAATGTGATGGGGGAAGGGGACACTTTGCCGTGGCCACTATACTGTGCATAAGGACACTTGCTGACTCTTCAGGAAGCATACTTCAGTCTCTTTTGTCACCATGCAGTTGTCTTTGTTGGCCTGTGACAAATCCATCCTGAAGTTCAATTAAATAACTCTATGCCATTTAGCCAAATATCAAGTGGACTTATGTGGCAATCATGCTGGTTTTTCTTCTTTGTGTTATTTTTTAATGTGTTCCTTGTGTCTCATAGTGAGGATATTCCGCAAACTAAGTTCTTAAGTTCTTGATGTTCTGTGCTGTATAATATTTTTGGCCTATGACAGGACTAAAATAATTGTACTTTATTTCATTGCTCAGTATTTTAGGAGTTCATATGTCAATTAAGAGTTATATGCTCCTCAAGATCACAAAGACATATCTAGGACAAAATCATAAGTGTCGTGCTTGCTTGCTCTATAGAATACCCGAGGCAAAAACAGTAAATTATAACAGGAAAGATAACTACTGATTTCTACTGACAGAGGAGGGAACATAAGAGAAAGGGGGACAGAGAAAGAGAGGGAGAAAACTGAAATCTGTTTTACCCAGACCATCAGAGTAATTTGCCATGTTTTATTAATGGGTATTTTCAAATCCTGGGCTAGCTTAATTGCTAATTAATTAAAAGATGATTGGATAAACAATGGATTCTACTATAGAATGAAGGTAGCACAATTTCCTGTCATGGTGTGTAATGAACACTCTTTATCCTATTGCCCTACCAATCATTCAGCTCTTTAATTCCTGAAGAACCCCAGGAGCCATTTCTTGAAGATGAGAATTAAATTGGATCAACGTTAGAGGACTTTGGGGTCAAACTATATTAAAGCAATCATAATTAATTAAATCAGAATAGAAAAAACATACCACGTAAGAGAGTCTAAAATAGCAACAATAGCATTAGCATCACAATCAAAATACTTACGTCTGAAGCATTTACAATAGTGTACATGATTGACACACACACAACCCCTTTCTTCATCCTGTTTTCATCTTCTGTAAATGGAAATGACTGGTTTTGCAGCTATTAACAGAATCCCCAAAATAATAGTGGTCTAAGCAAGATAGACGATTATTTTTCTAACTTGTAAAATATTCAAATGTAGCTATCCAAGAACTTGTGGGAGCTCTACTTGATCAAGATTTCAGAACCTGGGACATATATATATATATATATCTTAAATTTTTATTTAAATATCAATATTTTATTTTTATATTTTTAAAATATTTATATTTTATAAAATATCTATATTTTAAATATCTATATTTTATATTTTATTTTATATATATTAAATATATATAAATATCTTTAATTTTTTTCATGTTGTAGGCTTCTAGTTCCTAATGATCACTTCATAATCTAGGAAGGCTGCACTGAAATCAACTTTCACATACCCATCTAAACCAACAGAAACATTTGTTTTTATTTTTCGAGACAGGGTTTCTCTGTAGCTTTGGAGCCTGTCCTGGAACTAGCTCTTGTAGACCAGGCTGGCCCTGAACTCACAAAAATCCACCTGCCTCTGCCTCCCCAGTGCTGGGATTAGAGGCGTGCGCCACCACTGCCCCGCCATTTTTTAAAGAAAGAAAGCAAAGCTTCAGCACAAAAATCTATGTTACATAAAGTATCTAAAAGCTTTTCCATAACACTTCGCCCCATAGCTCATTAGCCAGAATTCAGTCATATAGTCAGATATAGCTGCAAAGGAGGATGGGAATTTAAGGACTTTTGTAGACTGCCAAGAGTCCACCATGGAAAATTCTGTCATTGTGTAAGAAACGGAGGGTAGAAATTTGAGATACCTACCAATCTCTAATCCAAGATACAACAAAAGTTTGTTATGAGAACACAGGGAAATCATGGATGTGAGACAGATTGAAAGGCAGTTCATACTTATGAGAATATGTGTATTCTGATATAACGTCTGTTACGTTAAAAAAACAACCTGTTTTTATGAAAATGCAGAATTCTCTTGAACACAATGGCAGCAGCCTCCCTCAGAATGCACACCTAGACCAGGGTCCAAAGGCCAGGAAATGGCTGCTGGTCAAGCTTCTGTTGAAGATGGCCATGAGTCTTAGTTATTGTTACTAGGACTGTGATAAAACACCACAAGCAAAAGCATTATGAGGAGAAAAGGCTTAATTTTGCTTATGCTTCCAAATCACAGTTCACCAACAGAGGCAGCCAGAGCAGGAACCAGGAGGCAGGAGCTGCTGTAGAGGCCAAAGACGAATACTAGTTACTAACTTGCTCCTTTTAGCTTCTCAGTCTGTTTTCTTTCTTAATTTAGGATGAACAACCCTATAGTGGTCCCACTCACAATAGGCTGCTTCCACATCAATCACTAATTAAGAAAATGTCGTACAGGCTTGCCTATAGCCTGATCTTATGGAGGCTTTTTCTCAATTAAGGGTCTCACTTTTCAGATGCCTCGGCTTGTATCAAGTTGACATAAGAACTAGCCAGCATTGCACACAATTGTCTTCTACATTCAATTTCTTGAAGGCTTTGATAAAATAGGACTCTGTCCCCTGGCATCTTGATCATTGTTGGTTCATTTTTCTCGGACTAAGTACAGATAGCACTACCTTCTAGAATCTTCCCTGGCATTTGCCGATTAATCAGGTGCTTGTCTGCTGAGTTATCACAAAATCAGATGCTTACAGCCTTCATGTAAACTTATTTTTTTAAATATTTTTATGGTTTATTTAACTTGATTTTATGTGCATTGGTGTGAAGGTGTCAGATCCCCCAGATTTGGATTTTCAGACAGTTGTGAGCTGTCATGTGGGTGCTGGGAATTGAACCTGGGTCCTCTGGAAGAGCAGTCAAATGGTCTTAACTGCTGAGCCATCTCTCCAGCCCCATAAACTTGTTTTTGGTTCTAAGCTTGTCTGTCTTCGTGTCTCCATCACTGAACTGTGAGCAACCCAAGTAAAAGGATGCACAGCATCCTAAGCCCAAAGCAAAGCAAAGCCTCAGGCCTCGCTCCCTTATCCCACAGAGAAAACTAAAATGTTTTTGAATTAACGTTGTATATAAAGATTTTGTCAAAAAATGGTATAAAGTTTTCTGTAGGACCCAGTAATATAATACATATTTAAGAATCTGAGGACATGGGCCAGCAACATGCCTCAAGAGGTAAAGGCAATTGTTGTCAGGCCTGATAACTAACTTAGGTTTGATCCCTGGACCCACATGATAAATGGAGAGCATTGACTCCTATAAGCTCTCCTCTGGCTTTCACATAAACACACCATGGCAAGTGCACACCTCCACACACAGATAGATAGATAGATAGATAGATAGATAGATAGATAGATAGATAGATAGATAGACTTTTAATAATTAACGAGTCTGAGAACAGTATCTGGCATGTATTGATTGGGTCCTTAGTGAATGTTTATTCAACTAAATAGACGAAATCAATATTCATCAAGAAGCCAGTATTAGTGTCAAGAATGGGAATGATTGTGTTCTTGTGCATTAATTTAAAGGGAAAATGATAACAGAGATTAAAACAAAAGATAAATGATTTTATTTTACCTCCTTGACCCAGGAAGCAGCAACTTCCTGCTTAGATACAGCATTAGAAAAGCAACAAAAAGGTTGAAGCTGAAAGACAGAGCATTCATTCTGTTGCCAGCACTGATAAATATGTCACCTAAGAAACTTGTGTAATTTCTACTGAGCATTTTGAAGTGGTGAGAGGCAACTTCAACTCTTAAACACACTTAACTTTGACGCTGTCGACGGTTTGAACCAGATGGTTCTTGGTTGTAGGACTTTCCTGTGGACTCTACAATGTGTAGTAGCATCCAAGGCCTCGACTCACAAAATGCTAGTGGGAGCCCCAATATAAATTTAAATATTATACAACCAAAATTCTCAGCAAGCCTCTCCAAATAGTCCTCAAGAGACTAAGATTACTTACTAATTGAGAAGTTTAGGGACAAAGGAAAAAGAGAGAGAGGAGGAGAAATTAGTACCATAAAATCACTGAAGAGCATTCCATAGAAACTAATGATAGTGTAGTAAGTTACAGAAAACGAGCAACTTTCAACATAACATGTTTTATATCTCATTATCAGTTTTCTTCCACCTCCCCCCAAAATGAAAAGAGAATAATAGACATTAGAATAGTACATCTAGAAACTACTCAAAAACATCCACAGATTAATTAAGCACAAAACAGAGAGGTACAGGGAGCAAAGTACATGAAAAAAAAAGTCCTTAGATTTTTTTTTTAACTTGGAATATTTTCAATTAAAAAATGCCACATGGACAATCTAATATAATCATTAATTTGATCTTAGGTTGATCTCATTAATGTGAAGAATTCAGGAAAGAGGGGATGATCCTGTTCCTTGGCTCTTTATCAACACATCACAATACAGTGGGAGGAACTGAATCCAATTCTAGGAGACTTATTTGAAAAGTAACAGGAAGGGAAATGATCAACTAAAGTGGAGGAGGGTCATCAAAGTTAGGTTGACCATTGCCCAAATATAAGAAATGTTATGACTCGCTGCCTACAGTGAGCTATGAAGACAGCGATAGAGGATGCCTTTAGAAACTCTTAGCCCAGTGGAAGAAACAATGCCAATGAACAGGGTGAGACGAGGTAAAAGATGGAATGTAATAAAAGTATCATGTTGCACAGCAAACATTAAGCAAGGATGGTGTAGTGGGTTTGAATAAGAAATATGACCCAATGGCTAAAGGTGTGAATGCTTAGTCATCAGAGAGTGGCACTACTTAGGAGCGATTAGGAGCCTTGGCTTTGTTGGAAGTGTGCTACGGGGGAATCAGTGTTGACATTTTAAAAGCCCAAGCCAGGCCTTTTGCTTCCCTCTCTTCTTGCTTCCTGTGCATCCAGATGTAGAACTCTTAGCTACTTCTTCAACACCACATCTGCCTGTGTACCACCATACTCCCTGTCATAATGAAAATGGACTAAACCTCCCCCAATTAAATGCTCTCTTTTATGAGTTGCCATGGTGATGGTGTCTCTTCACAGTAATAAAACACTGACTAAGACAGATTATGTCTGAATTTGGAGCACCATAATGTGCCTGAACAGCGTTGTTCTGAAGCAGTAACTCAGAATAAATTCAGTAAGACCAAAATTTGACATTGTGGAAATGGGGGTGGGTGGTAGAATCGGTGAGAACCTCTTGAGGTGGTTTCTGTTAAGAATATAAGAACAATAATCTGAGGCATTTACAATGGAAGCAGAATACAAAATATTCCCAAGGAAGGAGAAAGTGGAATCATAAAAACTCAGTCATTCAAAATACAATATCCCTTCATGATAAAGGCCTTGGAGAGAGCAGGGATATAAGAAACATACATAAACATAATAAAGGCAATATACAGCAAGCCAACAGCTAACATCAGACTAAATGGAGAGAAATTTAAAGTGATCCCACTGAAATCAGGAACAAGACAAGGTTGTCCACTCTCTCCATATCTATTCAATATAGTTCTTGAGATCCTAGCTAGAGCAATAAGACAACAAAAGGAAATCAAAGAGATACAAATCGGAAAAGAAGTCAAATTCTCACTATTTGCTGATGATATGATAGTTTACATAAGCAACCCAAAAAATTTTACCAAGGAAAGTCTACAACTCATAAACACCTTCAGTAATGTATCAGGATAAAAGATTAACTCAAAAAAAATCAGTATCCCTCCTTTACACAGATGATAAATGGGCTGAGAAAGAAATCAGA
>JAQHUG010000034.1:7470918-7489515 GCA_028555095.1 Dicrostonyx torquatus
TGGGGAGAGCTTAACCCTAATTTTTTAAAAAATTTCTTCCTTCTTTTTTTCCCTCATTCCTCCCTCCCTCCATCCCCTCCTTACTTCCATCCTTCCTTCCTCCATCCGTCCATCTCCTCCTTCCTTTCTTCCTTCCTTCCTCCCTTCCTCCTTCATTCCTTTCTTCCTTCTCATCCTTGCTTATGTTACCCTCTCTTTCTCTCTGTCTCTGCTCTTCTCTTGATAAGTTAAGTTCTGGAGTTAGTGCCATGGGTACCACGTTAGATCATAGATGACTTTCTTTGATACTTTCCATGGTAAGCTGAGACTCAGCCAGATCAGAGAAAGAAAAGTTGCCACTGCTAAGTTCCACCTACATGTACGTGAGAAAGCCAGGCCTCCTGGACAGGAGGATAAATGATGCCTGCCCTCTGAGCATGCCTGTCAAATATCTACTTCAGTCTCATGACATAACTGATAGAGACCTCCTGGCAGATCACCCACCCATCTTCTCACCTTCTTCCCAGAACTGCAGGTCTGAAAAACTCACATCATCCTCAGTTTCCCCTCCTGACAGCTGGTTCCAGTCCCAGTACAGCCTCTGCAGCTTGGCAGCCAGGCCAATCAATACATCTGCAGATCTTCGGGGACACTCTGAATCTACATCAGCGTCGAGCTGATTAACTACTGGGTGCATCACAAGCACGTCTCTCTCTGATTCTCGGGGGACATGACAAATACGCAGACATTCAGGAGTGCAAAGAGGGATCCCCAATGGGGTGACGGCAAGGAACTTAGATAGATGTGAAGTCATCTATTCAGAAGTGTAAGAAGGTAATTCATGTCTTTGAGATTACAAGTACTGAACATCAGGGCTGAGGTGTAGCTCATAGAGAGAGAGATTACATCCATGTACAGTGCTCTGAGTTTGAGCTTCAGAACAATAATTAAGTAAGTAAGTCAGTAAGTAAGTAAAATCTGAATGCTAATTTGGCATCTCACCCTGGGCATAAAGTATGGAAGGTAGAGATAAAAATCACAATACATTTGTTGTTCCTTGAAGAAATCCTTGTCCAGACCTTCACTGTCCTGTGCAGGAGGACATTGAGCACTTGATATGCAGTGAGGCCAAGCTGAGATATACGGTGAGCATAAAACACACTGCATTTTAACAGTTATTATTTAAAAAAAAAGCATAAAATATTACTCTCCTACTCGTCACATTAATTGTCAATTGAGCAATCTATATTCTAATTAATTGTGGTAAACAAAACACATTGTTGAAGTTAGCTTCCTCTGTTTTGCTTTACATTTTTCAGTAAGTCCGCTAAGAAGTCTAAGATGATATATACAAACCACATTGTATTTCATTTAATAGCATTGTACTGTTTGGTACAATACACTGGAAACCCACATACTAGACAAGTTCTGAAAAAAAAAATATGTGTTTGACTAGTTCAAAGAGTCTGAGTTGAGGAGAAGGGCTCCCAATGATAGAGACACTGACAAGCCCTTATTAATACAACTCACAGAATTTGCGTAACTGCCTATTGTGAAGTTTTTGGAAACTGTTTTCATTATAGGCATTGTGTGTACCCACATCTGAGGTGAACACTTTGTGCGCAAGAAGAACCTCAGTCCCATCTTACATCCCTTTGTTTCCATATTAATTAAGTTACAACAGTTCCAGGCCTGCCACGAAATGTCTGCAGAAATAAGCACATCCAGCATACATGTTTTTCTAGAGTTGTTTTTTATATGATAAAGTGTCCAGGGTAGGGAAAGGCTGTCACTCGGCCTGTGGGAAGAGGATAAACAAAAGCACCATCGAGCAGAGCTAAGGAGCACTTGCTGGCTGCCGGCTTTGCACCCGGCTCTCTGCTACACTTGCCGTCTATCCCATCTGACACAAGCATAAACCTGTAAGAAAGCTAATCTGGTTGCATTTCACAAAGACACCAAGGTTCCTGTTAGGCCATATGACTGTCCTAACTTAATTTGCAGATGACAGCTTTGGGAGAAGAGGCCATGCCTACCTCCCTCTGAGGGTATAAACCCCTCAACTTTATCTTTTTTTTTTTTTTTTTTTTTTTGCTAACCCTTTTTTGAGATATGTTGATAAGGACTTGCATCCTCGGCATGGACAGAAATTCTATAGAGACACGGGTGTCATGGCTGTCCCCTTCTGATTCCAAATATTGTAAGAGAGTACCATATTGAACCTCTGAGTTATGTCTCAGTACCCAGGCTCCTCTGTTCAGACTCCCAAGCACATAACCTACAAGCTGGAGTCATGCCAGTCGAGGAGGGAGGGGAAGAATATTTTGCAATGGCGGCAGGAACTTTCCAAGAGCTATTCCTGGAACCGAGAGTGTTGACATCAGGCTGTCAAACAGAGAGCAGGGAAGGGCTCTAATTTGGAAACATTTTCAACTGTGTGCTTGACAACGGTATACAAGGTGGCAAGAGAAGTGACAGGGCCTTAGATTGGGTAGCTGAGCAGAGTCGGGCTCATTGATAGTTCTGTTGCTAAAATAACGTCACAGAGCAAAGGTGATGCAGGGTAGTAGTTATTGGAGTTCAAGTCTCAGCTCATTCACTTACTAGCCACATGGCTTAGAATATGGGAGACAGTATCTATCTAAATTTTCTCATTTATAAAACAAGTGAAACAATAATTCCTGTCTCCTAGAGTACTTCAGAAGTGTGATTCAAATTCATACATATATAATGTGCTTTCAACAGTGTAAGTGATAGTTATCATTATAATTATTTTTAATGGCCTACCCCACCTAATAGCTCTGTTCTAGCCACCTTAACAAAGAGGGGACAAACTAAGGGTAGGGTAGCTGTAGATAGAAGGCTTTTCTCTGTCTCACCCAGTTCCACTAGATGAGTTTTTCTCCACCCACTGGGTCCTGCTCACTAGTTCCCATAGCCACTCATAAAATAACCACTCCAAGGCTTAACACTAGCTACAACTGTTTGGTCAATGGCTTAGACTTCTTACTGACTAGCTCTAACTATAATTTAACCCATTTCTAATAGTTTATATTTTACCATGAGGCTCGTGGCTTGCCAGTAATGTTTGCACCGCCTTCTCCTTTGGTAGCTACATGATGTCTCCTCAACTCAGTCTGCTTGCTCTCTCTCTCTGTCTGTCTGTTAAACCATTGACTGAAACAGCTTTATTCGTAAACCAATAAAAACAACACATATTCACAGTATACAGAAGGCCACCCCACATCATCACCCTCGTTCTGTCTAAATAAAAGGAAAGCTTTTAACTTTAACACATTAAAACTACATACAACACAACAGGTATCAAGCAAGAATTACAGTTACAATATTTAGACTATTTGCGTTAGGCAGAATTAAAGAAAATACTCTAGCTGTTTTTTCATGGCGGCGGGTCCTTGGTGAGTGCCAAGCTTCAGATCCACCCGCCCAACTGGACTGAAATTTTGCATGATGGATGGAGATAGAACCAGAGACCCACATTCACATCAGAGCAAGAGATCGTGCTACCAAGGTCCAGTGGAAGAGCAGGAGGGAGAAGATGAGCAAGGACATCAGGACCGTGAGGGACTGGCCTATCAACAGAGACAGTGGGCTTGATCTATTGGGAGCTCATCAAATCCAGCTGGACCAGGACTGAATGAGCATATGACCTAACCGGACTCTCTGAATGTGACTGCCAATGGGGACTGACTGAGAAGCCAATGATAATGGTACTGGGACCTATCTCTTCTGCATGTGTTGGCTTTTTGGGAACTTATTCTATATGGATGCACACCTTATTAGACCAAGATGGAAGGGGGAGGGCCTTGGGCTTCCCATAGGGCAGGGTATCCTGCCCCATCTTAAGGAAGCAGGGGCAGGGCGGTGGGGTAGGGGGGGAGCGGGAGGGCTGGGAACAAGGGGAGTAAATGTAAATTTTTCTTGTAATAATAATAAAAAAAACGAAAAGAAAATACTCTATCATCTATCTTATCTTTGTGAGTCTGAAGTTTCATTTCTAATTTATTTTTTATCATAACTAAGGAAAACTATAGCTACAAATATCTATTCCTCAACTCCATCAAAGACCTCAGAAGGATATAATATTACCTAAGTTAACAGGAAGTACATTGTAAGCACCTTCGAAAACTCTAGAATTGACAGAGACATCTCGCTGCCTGGACAGTCACCCAAAGTTCTTCTGTATCACTGGGGCATCTCGTAGGCCCAGAGCATCTGACAGACTTTTTAGTGAAACAGAAAATTTGCAAAACTGTTTCACCTGTATTGGCAGTTTGTCAGTCACTTTCTTCTATGTCTGGCAGACTCTTTCACGAAGTAGACACCCTGAAGGACTGTCCACCTTCATTTGGCAAGTTATCAGTCATTTTTCTGTGTGTCCTGCATGTTCAATTTATACAGCATACTGTCAAGCAGTCAAGGCAAGAGCAGTTTCTTGTCTAAATGGCTAGCAAACTCCATAAGGAGACAATTCGATGCCCATAATCCTCTTGAAGTAATTGATGCTGTCAGGAGCAGATGTGCTTCATTGTCATGAAAAGCCCTAAGTTAATAAAACATTTCAAATGCCATATTCTGTAGTGTTTGAAAGGTTTGAAGGATACCTATCCATCTGAAATACATTTCTGTATATCTAGAAAACCTAACTAACATGACTATAAGTTTGGCTATTATAGATGACTATGAATTTGTAATTTTTAATTATACATTACATTTTTAATGAGCTATTTAAGCATAATACCTTAAACAAAAGTAGAAATATATACAGTATAACAAAATTGACCTTAAATTTGTATCAATAAACCAAAATCTATACCAATATAAAATATTAATTTTTATAACATACCCCTATCTTTTTGGAAAGAGATTGAATGTGGCCATGAACCATTTATACCCAATTTCTTTTAAATAAAAACAAACATTTATAAACAATCATTTTGGGAATTTGGGCATATTTTTCTCTAAACTGTTTTCTGCTGTTTGTTGGGAAAAGTATTTTTAGAGTTCATGGAGACCTTTTGGAGGGTCTTGTTTTATCAAATCATGTTAACCTGGAAAGAATTCACAGGTTCCCTCCTCTGTGAAAACAAAAGCAGAAACTCTTTTCCAAAGTAACATATTCTAAGGCTCAAATTTTGAAGTCAAAATACCTTTGTAATATATGTGTTGGTTTAGATTATCAGCCCATGCAATGAAATGTCTCTCTGTAGTTAACTCATTCACAGTCAAGAAATTCAAAGAAAACACAATAATATACATAATCCAGACCCTCTCTGTATTTTTTGTTTTTGAATAGCCCATTATAATTTTTAGTACTCTATTTATCCTTTAAGAATCTCAGTTTATTAACCTTAAATTACTTTTTTAATCTATGGCTCTGTCTTTTATATTTTCTTTTTCAAGTCTATGTACATTTATCAAGCACACTGTGACATGTTTAGAGGCCTTCTGAATCTGTCCTTAGAGCGTATATATAATCATTTTTCTGGCCAGGAGTGGTTTTTTTAATGCTAAGTAGGCATGACTAGGACCAACATGGCTTTGGCTGTTGGCTCTGCCCTGATCATCATGACAGAGATATGTTCACTGCCAGCTCTGTGAACCATGCTCACTTCCCCAGCTCCAGGGACAGAAGGTCCATTTTGCCATTAAGCATCTTATAACAACCTGCTCACAATCCCCATTTAAGTGTTCCATAGCAAAAAGGACCAAGAAATTATCTCTTAAAGGAACCTCACCTCTGCTCGCTGACAGAAAACAGCCTATCTGAAAAAAAAAAAAAAAAATGTGGCTACCAAGAAGGTGCAATTGAGTGCCATTTTTACAGTTCCAGAACCCATTTTTTAAGCTTCTTTAGACTTTATGTGGATGTGCATTGCCGAATGTTGATTGTCTTATGTAGGCAGAAGGCTTTTCTCTGTCTCACCCAGTGCCACCGGACCGGTTTCTCTCCACCCACTGGGTCCTGCTCACTAGATCCCACACTTACGAAATAACTACTCTGAGATTTCATATTAGTGACAACTGTTTGGTCAATGACTTAGGTCTCTCACTGGCTAGCTCTAACTATAAGTTAACCCATTTCTAATAGTTTATATTTTACCATGAGGCTCATGGCTTGCCAGTAATGTTTGGATCACTTTCTCCTTTGACAGCTACATGATGTCTCCTGGATTCTGTGTACTCTTTTTCTCTATCCCTGTTCAGATTTCCCACCTAGCTGTACTCAGTTAAACCATTGGCTGAAACGGCTTTATTCATCAACCAATGAAAGCAACACATATTCACAGTATAGAGAAGATCACCTCACATCATGTAGTGTTTCCCATTGAGGTGGTCATGTCAAATGTGGAAAGAACTGTAACCATTATCAAACTATGCAAAAGACAAAGGCACAAAGAGCTGTAAAATGAGAAAAATAATGATTATGTCAACTTTCCATCATATGAGATCTGACATTGTCTCATTTTCCTCGTCTCTACAACCTGTCAATTATTCTTCTCTGTATACTATGCCTTGAAATGATATACCAAACATATGCTTGATAAGTCACAAGCTTAAAAACTTTAATTCCCAGCATTATTTAGAGAGAGGGGATAACTGCCCAACAGTAATGAAGCCATTTGAAGTGCCTAGCTCTCTCAAGTTCATAGAATTCTGCCTTGAAGGACAGTGTGGCCATGTGAATTATACAAAATACCCATTCTGAAGCCAATTAGATCCATCATGAATATCAAATTGAAATGATGTGCCAGCAACTGCCACTGAGCTATTTTTCTTCCCCTTGTTTGTCAGGAAATGTTCAGACCCAACACTCAAAGCAATGATTTCCATGCCAGGCGACAACGTTCAGATTGCTAGTGTCTTACTTAAGGCTGTAGCTGTTTAACATGCAGTATGGACATTGAACAAGCTATTTTCTATAAAGCCATTTTATATTAGACCTCACTTGCTTTTCCGTTTTGGGAGAGAGATAAACAGAGGAAGAATTCAAAGGAAGTTACATCTCATGGGAGCTACCTCCAAATATGTTCACGTTCATCCGCAGGATAAATGTTTGGGCAGGAATTCCCTAACTGAACCCCACAGATACCACTCATTGGTCTGGCCAGGAGATGCTCAGTTCTGCCATTCTGAATGTGGTGCTAAAACCACTAATTCTTGCTGGAAGGCTCATAGTTAAGGCCTGCACCCCCACTGGGGCTCATCTATCCCATCCCAGAGCTGCAGATAAATATAAAATGCTCCTGCAGTGGAGGACATAGGCATTGCAGTCAAACTGTGACATCTGCAAGCCCTAACTCTGTGATCCCAGGAAATTAACCCCTGAACTGCAGTTTGCTCATCTGTAAAATAGTCCCCCTGTAAGCATCTACCACACAGAGAAGCTCTACCTGGTAATTGATTGACAAGTTATCTGACGAGCAGCCAGACAACTCCTGTCAACTCGGCATTCATCTCATTTCTATGAATAAAGCCCAGACAAGGCCCGTGTGTCTTTCCTAGATGCTAGTGGAGAAGAGGAACCGAATCATCAAATCTTTGGTCTCCAGGAAGATAACCTAACAGGAAGGAAAATCTGTGATATAAACTATGTTCCTGTTAGAAGCCACACACCACAGGTCAGGTGATTAAAGCATGCGGAAGCCAGTGCCCTAACTTTTCTTTGTGAATTTTCCCTCATCCAGAGGAAATGGAAGAGGAAATCCTTTCAAGGTCTGCCAAAGCATCTTCCTGAGCTACTGGCAGATAGGAGAAGGTCTCCTGACCTTGTTACTATCGCATCCAGCCCACTCCAGCATCATACAACACAGGGGATTATGCATTCAATTTAGGAGGCAAGTTTATTACCTAACTAGGGGAACCCCAGTAGAACTGCTGAGAATTCACCACACCGTCATAAAAATACAACCTGAAATTCACAGGCCTGACCCTGGGAAACCACAGCACTCTGGTCTACTATGGATAGGCCAAGTCAGATCCAGATGTGATGATGACAATGTATCTCATGTGATGGGAATGGGAACCAGGTGAATGTTGCTAAAGAGGTCCTGTCTACTTTTTTCGTGTCTTTGGCATCCTGATATCCCATATCCTTGCAGAGGAGAGTTAGCTCAGAGAGTCCATGACAGCTCCCTGCATATCTCCATCTAATCCTTCCAGACAGCATGGCAATGAACTCAAGATGCGTGGGGATGCAAAGCATGTAGTTTCCTTTCCTTTGTTTATTTGGTATATATTCACTGGTTGTGTATCAATCTAACACATTGCGAAACAAACTTTGCAAAACTTGAGTAACGGGAAACCCTGATATTTTGTTGTCCTGGTGCTGTGCATTGGTAATTTTGGAACCAGGACTGAATCTCATGCACCTTTCCACCAGCAGGTAACACAGGGTACCTACCTGTCAGCCTGAGACTATGTCTCAAATCCAAGGTCACCTAGCTAGTTCAGAGATGAAATCAAGGTCTGCATTATTCATCCGAAGTGTTGTCGCCTCTGTCTCTTCCTGTTTTAAACACGGGAATAAGAAAACAAAGCAGAGCCTACAAAACGTGCATTTTAAAGAGCATCTATTGTACTTGGAGGATGGAGAGAAAAGTAAATAAATATAATCGAAGGTGTCACTTAACTTACAGAAGAGGAGCAGAAAGAGTTAGCAAGATAAGATAGAATATCGCAAGAGAAGCCCATGAGCCTTAGCCTTACACATAAAAAATTACAGCAACTGAAGAAAGCTGGGCCAGGAAAGGTGATCCTCCCCAAGAAAGAGCACACCAATTGGTTGTCCAGTGCCAAACAGCAAGTCCTGAAAACATACATACAAGTAACATTGTAGGGGCTAGAGAGATGGCTCAGTGGTTAAGAGCGCTGACTGCTCTTCAGAGGACCCAGGTTCAATTCCCAGCACCCACATGGCAGCTCACAACTGTCTGAAGATCCAGTTGCAGGGGATCTGATACCTTCACATCAATGTACATAAAATAAAGTTAAATAAACCATAAAAAATTATTTTAAAAAAAAAAACAAGTAACATTGTATAGACTGAGCAAGTTATATTCAGAAATACTCTGGTTTCTGGAGAAATGGCAGGAATTTTAAGAGGACACAAAAGAAAAGAAGGGTCTAGGCATAAGGAACCTAAGAAACAGCATGAAATTCTCCAAGGATGAGGAGAAACCTGGAGACAGAGAGCATGAGAAAGTCCAAGGTGACATAGCCTGCAGGAGCTCAACCTCCTGCTGTGTAGGCTGCCTTTTGTCCTGCAGGAAACCTATCAGAAAATGCTCTTACACACAAACTCAAGGGGAGAGGACGTACATTCTGTCAAGACCAAGCTTCCAACCGTGTGGGGTGAAACTGGAGAGGAGTCACGGGTAAGGAGTCCTCGCCTCTGGAGCACGGGAGGAAAATGTCAGGGCTTCCCACGGTGGCAGCTGCAGCGGAGGAAAGCAGAGCAGCCCGACAGCCAACTGAAGGCCAGATGAGGAAGTGCCGCTGGAAGAAGAGGGGGTTTGCTGTTACACTGATTCTCTGGGGTAGCGGGGGAGACAGGAGCTGGTTTGGCAGGCAAAGAATGACTCATGAGTCAAATATTTTGGCTTTGAGCTGAACACACAGGAAATTGACATTAAACAGGGGGGATTTAGAAGGACTGGGAAAAGGGCTTAATCGGTAGAGTACTTGCTGCATAAACATGAGGTCCTGAGTTTGATCCCTCAGAATGTATGAAAAGCCTGGCGTGCTGGCGTGCTTCTAATCCCAGTGGCATGGGTACAGACAGGTGCGGGATTCCTGGGGCTCACCGAGCAGAAACTTTTTCCAAATTCATGTGAGAGACCTTGTCTCAGAAATCATGACAAAGAGCAACTGAGGAAAAATAGGCAACATTTATCTCTGGCCTCTATGTGCATGAGAACATGTGCACACGTACCCACATACACGTGTACATATGTACACTCACACACAGAGACAAAAGAAAAATGAGGAAGGGTCTAGTCACACATAAGAAATATTAGGATTAGGCCTGAAGAGACAGGCTCAGAGGTTAAAGTGTTATGATTTACGACTGGGGTGACTCTGGCAGGTCCCAGGGCAGGTGCCAGGCAAATATGCTGAGAGAGAGCTTGGGTGTAGAGGGTTTATTTAGTAGGTATTGGGAGGGTATGGAAGGGTAGGGGTTATGGGGGACAGAGAAAGAGAGAGAGAAAGAGGGACGAGGGGCAAGAGAAGAAAAGAAAGAAAGATACAGAAAGCTACCTCTTCGGAAGAAGAATGGACAGAGAGAGAATGAGGAAGAGAGAGAATAGAGACCAGTTTGCCTAGGAGGGAAGGGGGGGGAAGAGATTGGTAGTGG
Organism: Dicrostonyx torquatus; assembly: GCA_028555095.1. Classification (NCBI taxonomy): domain Eukaryota; kingdom Metazoa; phylum Chordata; class Mammalia; order Rodentia; family Cricetidae; genus Dicrostonyx; species Dicrostonyx torquatus. The sequence goes on from JAQHUG010000034.1 coordinate 7,481,276, forward strand.
GCAGAGCTTGTCTCTTAAAGGGACAGGGTACCCAGGTGACAAGGCTGGCCAGCATAATTACAATTACAACAAAGAGTACTTGTGATTCTTGCAGGGGACAAACAGATTCTACTCCCAGCACCTACATGGCAGCTCACAACCATCCATAATTTCAGTTACAAAAAACTTAATGCCCTCCATGGACACCAGCCTGCACCTGCTGCGCATACATTATATATACAGACAAAACACCCATACACATTGTGCCAGTTAGATTTATGTCAGTCTGATTCAAACTAGAGACTTTTTGGAAGAGGAAACTTCCATTGAGGAAAGTCCCTGGCCCCTGCCACTCCCGCCCAACCCCTAGATTGGCCTGCAGGCAAGCCTGTGGTATGATATATTTTCTTGATTGATGGTTGAACCTGAAGAGTCCAGGCAATTGCCAGAGGTCCTGGGGACTATAATATGGCAAGCTGAAAAAGTCATGAGGAACAAACAGAGAAGCAGCACTCCTCCAGGGCCTCTCCCTCCAAGTTCCTGTCATGAGTTTCTACCTAGACTTTCCTCAGTGACAGATGACAACTGGAAACGGAAATAAACCCTTTCCTCCACAAGTTGCTTTTGGGAAAGGTGTTTTATTGCAACAACAGAAACTCTCAATAACACTTCTATGCATCTAAGTACATTTCTTAAATAGAAATATTATGATCGGACCCCGGCACCCTCAGATTCCACTGCTAAATAGTCAATTAACCATGAGTCAAAACTGGAGTTCGGACAAGCATGGTCTGTCTGTCAATACTGAAAATGTATACATTTTATTCCATCATTTTCCCCCAGCAGGGCAGTGTAACTACTGTTGAATGGCACTTGCATTATTTTGGGTGTTGATGTCCCCAAGAGAAGACGGAAAGTATATGGGAGAACAACCATGGCTACATGCAAACACTGTACTATTTCATTCGTGAAGTATTCGCAGACTTAGGCACGTGCGCGGGGTTCTGGAGCAAATCCCCCAGTTGCTGAGGGGTGACTCTAGTATACTTTTATGAGATGCTCTCAGTCTTCCCCACATAGGACTCCATCTTATCGTCCTAACACCAACCCTTGGTAAAGAGAATTGTACCCTTCTGCCATGCCTTCGGTACCTTCCAGCCTTCTGCTGATCTCCTCTCTTATCTTCTTCCTGCCCAAGATTTTACCCTGCATCTGTCTTCTCCCCATCCTCTGCCTTCTCCACCTCGCTCCACATATCTACCTTCCGCACCTCTGCCTGCTTCCTTTCCTTTCTCATACCTTCTCCTCTCTCTTAGTACCTAAGAAAAAGAAGCTGGGGTTCATATTTTACATTAAGAGAATGAGGCGTCCTTCTGAGTTGACAAACACTGAGCCGGACAGAGGTGTTTCCCTGCAAGCTTTATTAGATGAGTATGAATTGAAAACTTGCTTCATGAAAGGTGTTGTTCTGGGGGCTGAAGACGGAGTTGTGGGGAAACAGAAGAGAAGAGAAGAAACAGAATCAAGAAGGGGGAAGCCAAGCCAGACTGAGTTTCAGGGAGCTGGTTTAGAGAGGGTGAGATGAGAGACACAGGGGAGCAGACATTTGAGGTGTGATGGGGAAACAGTACACTTGGGCTCACTGGCAGCCTCGGCAACTTTTCTTCCTAACCACCTTTTCTCAGACCAGCTCTGTACTGTCACTCTGTTGGATCTGGGAGGAATCCCACAGTCTCCACAGTTTCCCTAGGCAGTGCTGGAAACAAACATCTCCAACTATTTCTAGCCACCAGGACAGTCGGTCCCCTCAGCTTCAATGTGTATGAGCCAGGGAAAATGGTTCAATTATGAATTTTGTGTTGAAACTTCAGTATTGTTGGGGTAGCTGAAAAGCCCCAAAGTCTGGAAAATCATTTTTATTCTGTTCTCTCCAAATGGCAGAACTGACTTCTAAACTCTTCGGGGTCCGCTCTGTAGGAAGAAAGATCACACATAAACATTTAGGTCTATTGAATTGGCACAGGCACTGTCCACCAGTGTTCTCTAAACCTGGATGTGGGAAAGGCTGTCACTTTCTTCCTCAGAGGCACTCAGACGCTCCACCAGTAGCTATCAAAGACCTCCTTGTGGGGACTAACTTTTATCCAGGGCCCATCCTAACCCCCACACTTCATCCCAACTCACAGAGACTTTCTTCTTGATGTCCTCTTTCCCCTCCAGGAAGACCTCCTAGTCTTAGTTCCTTCCTGATCACAGAGAAGATGCTAGGATCCTTCTCAAGCCCCATGATGAGAGTTTCTTGCTTACTAGTGTGATCCTTCCCTGCTGCTGTGCAGCCTAGAAAGGAAGAACAGTAGCAGCTGCATAGACTTCTCAGATAACTGTCCACTGGATCTCTTAACCCCAGGAGACTATAGTACAAGCTAAGGGGCGGTAGGAGGGAAACTGATTCAGCTCTCCAGAACCCCTGCCTGCATCTGCTTTTGTCAACTCATTCATTTCAAGTCACAAAATTAAGGGGCAGATGATAAATGATTTAAAACATTCAGGAAAATAAAAAAAAATCTTTGTGGAAATTCTCAACATGGCCAGAAAAAACTGTATTGAGAGATAAAAAAACAACAACAGAAGTAAACACCAAGGAAAGGAAGGAGGAATAGGAGTGAATGAGAAAGGAAGAAAAGAAGGGAGATAGAAGGAAGGGAAGGAGGCGGAGCAGGAATAGATGCTACTAGTATAAGAGCAGTGTGGGTAAGCAAATCTGCAGGTTGTAAAGTGATCCAGGGGACTGAGCCTTAGTTGGGCATCCCTCCCTTCCCTGCAGACAGTCATGTTGAAGGTGCTGTGTCACCTTTGTCCACTGAGGTCCTGTAAGGATGGCTCAGAACTCCCCTTGAAATCAAGAGGACTTTTGCCTCATTCTCAATTCTTGATGAACTCAAACAGAGATGGTCACATTTTAATGTCCTGTTGTAAACACAGAAAAGGAAGGCAAGTGACAGAAACAAAAGAAATTGAAGCATGTGTTTGAAGAAAGATTGCTTGTGTAGAGAATAAGAGCCCATTGGCCCTTCTGAGGGAAGTATTCCTGTGAGTGGTTGTACTTCTGACCGTGACAGAAAGTGCCAGCAACCCAGCTTCATCTGAACAACAACAGATTGCTCTCTCTTCAGGGCAAATGGTTAAAGAAACCGGTGCTGCAGAGATTGCCCAACATGTCTTCAGACCCACAGCTAGAGAGAGAAAGAGTGGGGTTCCATTTCCACATGAACCTCAGCTTCCATGGAGATTGTGTTCATTTCCCACTGCTGCTGTAACAGCTACTACAAATTCAATGCCACAAAGTCACACAAACTTATTCTCTGGCAGGCCAGTAGTCAGGAGCCATGCTTGACTCTACCGGGCTAAAAAACCAAATGGTCAGGATGGTTTCCTTCCTTCTCAGGATTCTGGAAAGAATACTGTGTGTGCTCTCAACAGCCAGATTTGAGAGGCCGTCTGTGTTCTCTGGATTGTGGCCTTTACCTTTGTATCCAAAACCAGCAGTGCAGCCATAATCTTGTCCCCATACATCATCACATCCTTCTCTTTGGCACTAAGTTTCTTGCCTCTTTCTTAGATGAAACCTATGGGGCCTGACTAAGTAAACCAAGATAATTTTGTTTCAAGATTCAAGAATTAGCTGAATCTTCTAAGTCCTTTTAACGATGATAAGTCAGCATCCTCAGACAGTGAAGATTAGGATGGGGACATGAAGGGGAAAATAGGGCACAGGTGCTGTGAATGGGGGAAGGTGAGAAATGAAGAACAATGACTGGAGCAGGAATAGGAAGGGTAACACAGAAGGAGGGGAAGGAAAGGAATAAATAACACTAAGGGTTCTGGAAAGGGGCATAGTAAAACATGCTATTTTGTAAGCATATGTGAAATGTATATAATGTATGTACATATATATATATATATATATATATATATATATATATAGTTTAGTTGGAGTTATTCTATACAGGGTGGTAATGTTCTTCCAAGCACCCATAGACAGTCTAACGAAAATGTCAATGCTAGGCAAGGGTTACCTTTCTTAGAGTTGTTGCTCATCGGTTTCCAAGACACCCCCAAAACAACAGAAGCTATTGCCATTGCCCTTCCTTGCATCCCAGAGTTTGGATGTAAGACCCTAATGCTGAAGCACCTGGGTATACAGGCCTTGAACGATCTCTCTCAAACTGACTTGGGAGCTTCCTCACCAAAGGCCAGTTCTTACGGTATGAAAAGGTGCTGTGCAAGCTTCCAAGAGTGAACACATGCACAAAATCTGCACAATGCCACACTTGGCTACATGCCAACAAGGAATGAAAGATTTCACACAGCCCCTCCTCTAGATACAGAGCTACAGCCAGCCAGAAGTTGCTAAGAGAGGAAGGATCTGTTTTCTCCAGAGACAAGTCCCCTCATGGGTTTCTTAACACTGAGTAGTAAACCCTGGAAATGTATCAAAGGGCAACACTAACCAGACTCAGCTGATTTATATACATATATATATATGTGTGTGCATAAGAATTATAGAAGAAGTCAAAAATTTGAGGGGGACACAGGAAGACTTGGAGGGGAAGGGAATTGAAATGACGTAAATACAGCAACCCCATATATGAAATTATCAAGAGGAAAGAGTGTCAGAATGTGGAAGAGGGTTTGAAGGGCACCATCAATGGGTGGGTGACCGTCAGTGACCTCAGCAAGGAGGGCATACAAGCATGGAGCGGCAGCACTGTGACGGTCACTACAGGGTCTGGCCAGTCCCAGTCCTCTGCTCACAGGAAGTCTCGGGGTGACCTCTTAGCTCAGCAGCCTGTCTATACCGTGAATGTGACTTCTGGGGATGTAGAGAATATTCAGCTGCCACTTGGATATAATTTGAAGAGTCAGGAGTAGGTCCTTGGAAAAGCTGCCTTAGACAGTAAGATTATGTTAGTGCGGAGAGAAATATATCCATCTGATGAAAGGTGCCGGGAGGTAGGTGGCAGGAAACTGCATTCCCATGCAGCTCTGAGAACTTCAGCATCCATTTTCTTTTATGTGGCACCGCTGTCGTTTCCTGACACTAGCAGTGCGACTGTTCAATGAATATTTAATCATGGCGGGCTTCTCTTCACTCCTGCTCATTTAGTGTTCCTGGCTGGAGCCTTTCTGTAGTAATAGCTCTCATCATCAAACACCAGAACGGCACCTCTGCTCTCCATTTGGGAAGTGTGGTGCAGATTACAGCATGGGCTCTGAGCGACAGGTGGTTGGCCGGGCCGTACAGGACAGCTCCCAAGGCACAGATTGATGGAGGCCCTGCTCACCCCAGGGAAGGTCATTAAGGCCCAGACATTTGGCAGTTCCATAGAGGCACCTGTAACGCTGAGCCCACTGCCAATATCCTCGTCTCAATGAGGCTCACACACAGAAATTCCCTGCTGCATTCACTGATGTGCAAGAATTGTCAGGGAAGAGCAGGCTTCCCCACAGTGATGGAGAAGATGACTGCTGGGGGTGAATCTTTCCCCCAATGCTATGTGTGGGTGAAAGAGAACCAGGACTTTCCTGCCACAGAAAAGCAGGGATAGTTAATGATGCACAGCCGGCCCTGGCTCAGTCCTCACTGTGTGTCACTGTAACACTGGGCTACATGGATGCCTTTCCTATGTATGTAGAAATCGAGGCTCAGTGTGATTAGACAAGCCGCTGAGGTGCCAGGCATGATAAGCCACATGGATGATGAAGCCTCATCTCTCCAACTCCAGGGTCAGCGTGTGTACTCCACAGAGTTCATGACTTCTTGCAGAGTAAGACATCAAGATCCTCAAGAGGAAGGACTCTATCCTAGCCTTCTCTTTTTTATTTGCCCCACCTCCCGACCATTGGCCATGAGGCAAGCAGAGCACCAGATAGAATGCACAAGTTTATTCTCTACTGTTCGGGTGCAAAGTGGGGGAAAACGATCCACTGCACAACTCCATGCACACTTGGTTCACCTCTGTGAAAAGGGCCTTTATAAATCGAGTGTGGAGATGAGCATGGGGTGTGTGCCGGGTAGCAAGAAATATACAGGTGGACCAGAGGTGCTACAGGGCAGATTCGAAGCAGGACATGCTGACTCCTGCATGATGCTCTTTCAGTGGCTACCTGTCTGCCAATTGTTTTGTATGAATTAGCTCACTTAATAGGATGGGTGTGTTGCGTTCAAAGCTGGCACCAAGAGGATCCAAAGTACTAAAGTAGGACTCTGGGCTGTATGCAGAGGGACTGCACAAGTTCGGAACAGCCTTCCGGTCGAGAGCCTCTATGTACAGGTAGTGTGCTAGGCAGAGGAGCAACAGGGGAGAAATAGGTGAGGCCCAGCAGTGAGAGTCATGATGGGCACACATGGATACCATGCTGATTGTGGCAAAATTACATTTTAGCACTCAGGGGTGCAAGATCCCAACGATGTAAGTGCTAACCTTGCCTGGAAGAAGTGAGCTGGTCCTCAGTTCCAGCATCCTTGAGAACAGTGGAGAATAGAGAAGTGGAGTTCTTCCCTTTTGAGATCAAGGGAGATATCAATCCAGCAAATGTGGCAGAGCACTGATGTGAAATTAAAATCAGGAACTAGTCTGTAGTTGCTTTGAAGGTGGTAGGTTGGTGGGGGAGAGACAGGACTGTAGTCTCAGTCAAAAAAAAAGACTCAAAAGCTAATCTGGGACTATAGATCCTAGGTAGGTGCTGAGAACACAAGCCATCCAGGGGAGTTCCGGATATGACACACTGGGTTCTCACTGCAGTAAGTATTTAGTGTAACAAATGCCTACCCAGCTGATCCTCACAACAAATACAGGTATGTGGGGGTGACCACAGATTTCGCCTGAACCTAGGAACGGCTGGCAACAGAGTCATCTCATGTGGGACTGCCCACTCTCCCCTAAGGCCCTGTGCAGGCCATCATGCACAGAGACTCGCCTGCCTGCAGCTGAGTTATCGGTTGGCAATGACCATATAAAGAACATTCACAGAGTTTTCCTTTTGGTCTTCCCCTTCTTTTAGTTCCGTGAAGCATCAGAACGGCCCTGCTGAAAAGATGCAGCCACACACAACAAATGACAACACAACTCACAAAATTTAGAGATCGCACCTGCCCAAAGCTATGCAGATAAAGAAAAAGAAACAATGAAAGAAATCACAGCTTTATTTCTTTTTCTGTAGAATCCTTTCTTGACATACCACACCCCATCCTCCAGCAAGCTGTGTTCAGTGCATGTTTGGTGGGTAACTAGCATATGCCAAGGGGCTAGCTACTTTAGTTTTAAAAAAGTACATGTACTGGAATATGTGCATGTAGAGGGGGGACATTCTGTCTATGTGTTGCTTTTATTGGTTAATGAATAAAGAAACTGCTTTGGACCTATAGCAGAGCTATAGGGGAACAAACTGAATGCTGGGAGAAAGAAGGCGGAGTCAGAAAAGCCATGTAGCCCTGCTGGAGACAACTGCCAAAACTTTAGCCGGTAAGCTACAGCCATATAGCAATACACCGATTAATAGAAATGGGTTAAATAAAGATGTAAGAGTTAGCCAATACGAAGCTAGAGCTAATGAGCCAATCAGTGATTTAAATAATATAGTTTCTGTGTAATTATTTCACAGCTGAACAGTCAGGAACAAACAAGCGGCCTCCTCCAACAGTGTGTGTGTGACATGATGTGCCTATGAAGGTCAGTGGACAGCTTTAAAGGGCTGGTTATTGCCTTCCAGCATGTGGGTCCCATGGATAAAACAGGTCATCAGCCTTGGCAGCAATCACATTTACCTACTTGAGCCATTTGACTGGATGATGTGTTTCTTCTGAGGAATTCAGAAAGAGCAAAGAACCCGACACATTGCAGAACCTGCAGTGTAGGGTGATTGCCAGGGTGGAAGCCAGGTACCACGGCGGGAGAACAGAAGAAGAAAAGGCTCTCTGGTAGAAAATGGGCACTCTCCCAAAGAGCTGCCCTTTGACCTGAGAAATGCTGATAGAAAACAGATTTCCAGGCCAGTGGACCAGGGCAAATATTAGAAGAATGGGCAAAAACTACATTGCACAGATATGATGGGGCAGTAGCTACATGGTACAGATATGATGGGCAGCAGCTACACGGTATAGATATGATGGGAAATAGCTACACTGTACATATATGATGGGCAGCAGCTACACAGTACAGATATGATGGGCAGCAGCTACACAGTACAGATATGATGGG
>JAQHUG010000034.1:7490999-7528491 GCA_028555095.1 Dicrostonyx torquatus
TGGTGGCGCACACCTTTAATCCCAGCACTCGGGAGGCAGAGGCAGGCGAATCTCTGTGAGTTCGAGACCAGCCTGGTCTACAAGAGCTAGTTCCAGGATTGGCTCCAAAACTACAGAGAAACCCTGTCTCGAAAAACCAAAAAAAAAAGAAAAAAATTATTTATTTATTATGTATACAATGTTCTATCTACATGTATGCCTGCAGGCTAGAAGAGGGCACTAGACCTCATTATAGATGGTTGTGAGCCACCATGTGGTTGCTGGGAATTGAACTCAAGACCTTTGGAAGAGCAGGCAATGCTCTTAACCGCTGAGCCACCTCTCCAGCCGTTGACCTGTAGCTTAAGAGCTGCTCGTTTGAGACATCACCTGGAGAAAGGGGCACATTGAAATGGTCTCTGAAGAAACAGTAATGGAGGAGACAGGGTAGAAGTGGCTATCAGACTGAGACACAGGGGACATTTCCAAGGACCATTTAGTAACTCAAAAGGAGGAGTAGGGGAGTAACCTGGGAGAGAAGACACTTCCACATCTCTGGGTAGGCTCAAGCGCCCTTTGGGGAAAGTCCTATGATGTACTCCACAGGAGAATATCTGTCAGTTCAAGCCACAGGGAGTTTATTCAAGGTAAAATTACAAAATATCCATTCAATGATGGAGTAGCCCTAAATGGGACATCTGTATCATACTTCCCCTCAGGGATCAGGGTTCTATGTGGAAAGGGAATGGAAACATTTGAAGAGCCAGAGGCAGAGGATGACTCCAAGGAAACAGCATCTTCTAGACACAACAGGGCAGGTGCACATAGGATCTCAGAGAGATGGCCACAGCGTGCACAGGGCCTGTCCAGGTTCAAGTCAAACAAATTCTTAGCAAGATGGAGGGGAAACGGGCATGAATTCCCATCCCTAGTCAGTAAGCTCCTCATGACTGAGAGTTGCCAAGAGGAAAAGTTGGTTCTCTTCAATGGGGCAGCACTAAGCATGTCAGCTACACTGCAGGGCAGGCCCCGTGCTCAGGGGTGGTTGGCAAACACAAAATAGACCCCACTTCAGTTTTGTCCTTCTTTTCGTTTTATTTAAGAGTAAGAACAAACAAGAAGTTAAGTGGAGAGAGAATGGGGGTGCAGTCTGAGAGGAGTTGGAGGAGGGAAAAGAATATGATCGAAACATATTGTATGAAGTAATAAAAGAAGAATAAAAACTTTGTTTCAAATGGAGTTGACAATCAGTGATAAGATTGACGATCGTTGTCCAAAATGATGGAGAAAGGGAAGAGGGTGTGTTTCCCTTGCAGAAGGCTTCATTCAATGTGTAAGCCGAATGGAAGGTGAAGAGAGAAAGAACCCAAAAATGCTCATTGAGGAGGCGAGAAGGGCAGTGCCATACAGCGAAAAGGTGGCTTCAAATTCTCCTTGGATTTAATCACTGGTTAGCCCAATTCCAGATTCTAATTTTACCAAATAGACTACCCCAAATGTAACAGGAAGTGTACTCTGCTTCCATGGGGAATTGAACTCAAGACCTTTGGACATCCGGCGGAACACAGTGGAGATGCCTTACTTCTGTTCCACAATATCTGGGTTCTAAATCAGGAAGACATGAGTAGGTCCTGGTATGAATTGCCTGGGGGCTTGTCCACTCATTTGACTGATGCTGGGCTGGGGCAGGGTCGATGTTCACGGGCCTTCGCCTTCTCAAAGTAAGTTAGCATTTTAAGTGGAACCCTGTCTATAAGCAGTCCTGCTTTCCTGAAATGAAAACAGAATAAAAGCTTAGGGATTCTGTGCCAGGAATGATAGAGTGTACCACTGGAGGCAGGAGGGTCAGGATTTAAGGCCAACCTCAGCTACAAGAGTTCAAGGCCAGCCCCGGATACATAAGTCACACATGCACATAAGTGTGAGTTTGTGTGCAATCAAGCATGCACACACACACACACACACACACACACACACACACACACACATACAGATTAGTCTTGGAGAAGACACTCTAAAATCAGCTTACAAGCAGTTGTCTTTAAATAATATGGCCTTTTTGTAGACTATGCATTTTGATTTGAATTATTATTTCAACTATGCACCACTCAGACAGTAAAAGGCACTTTTTTGTGTTGTGTTTTTTTGGGGTTTTTTTAACCTTAGATAAAGCATTCAAAAAGCAGCCTAATAAGTCTTTGGGCATTGCCTGCTTCCAGAGCGAGTCTAGGGTGTTTCCTACTGGGTGAAAATATAAACACCTGCCAGGCACATAGGGAGGGTTCACACTTGACACCATGCTGTCTGTGGGAAGGGACTCCCACACTGTGGAACTGAACCAGACATCACATCTCTCTAGCCAAAGAGATGTCCTGTGCCACAGATGGCCACATCATAGGCAGGGACATGAAGCAGCCAGAACATTGCTGAGAATTCTACCCTGTACTTGGCATACAGAATTCTCAGTCAGAACCCCAGGCCAAGAACATGTATTACCTCTATCATCATAAATTCGACTCTGGACAGAGGTCCTCTCTTGGAAACTCCCCTCGGATTTTCTTCAGCCAATCTATGCTTTCAGTACGTGATAAACATTGAAAATGAAGGATGCCTCCCGAAGAGCAAAGTAAATTGGAGGTTTTTGCTAATTTAAATGGAAATAGGAAGATCTTAATATTATTTGAAACTTCTAAATCTAGAGTTAGCTTCTGATTAAGAACAATCAAAATATAAATTCAAAATAACTAGCATGTTCTAAGGCTGTATGTGGCCTTCTTCATAGGCATGGGCTTCTATCTTCCCTGAACTTTTGCTGCCTTTCTCCGGCAGCCCCAAGTCAGGAAGGTCAATGAGTGTTAACGCTGCCAAGTTAACCAGTTCACCCAGAACATATGTGTCCTTATGCTGAAGAACGTGTAGTTCAGATGAAGGGGCTGGAGTCCAATTAGCTGAGTGGCTTGGACAGGTTCCCATTTAATTGTTTGTCAATTGTGAAGAGGACACGGAGCTGGCTAGACATCCTTGAGACTCTTCCAACCCTGAAGCTTGTGTTTCTCAAGTCATGGATGCAAACACATCACCTGTTGCTTCAGAACAGCCCTTTGTCTGCCATCAGACAGCCACACACCCACAAATTATCCAACCAGAGACACACAGTTCCACCTCCGCGCACATCTTGAGCCACACCCCGCAGCAAATGATCCCACATCACCCTCCCGCCCCCGCCCCCACCCCAGTTCACCACCTAGGAGAAACCGTCTACATTATCATCTGACCCAGCCTCACACCAGGCATTTGCTTCTCTGGACCCTTAAAAACAGGATGGAAACTCATCTGTTCAAGGAACCATCCCTCTTATAAAACGGGGCTTTAAAGCTTCTTCCCCTCTTGTCTCCCACTGTCTGAAATTTAACCTTACTTGATGGAATTTCTTATTTATCTGAATGCATTTCCTCCCAGGCTGTAAATTCCACAAAGGAAAAAGCTGAGTGTCGTTTTATTGAGTGTTTCGGGTCAGCAACCAGCATATAGGTAGGGCCTGGTGTCTGTGTCTTTCCTCCAGGGCCACTCTAGTAGTAGATTAAAGACAGTCACATGTTATCTGATACATTTCCCACACCCCCTCCTTCTCGGCAGCCAGGCGCTATTTGTATTGTTCTTAGTTTTTCTGAGAAAGCCAAGGCTTTGAGATCTGATGTTTCAAGACACTCAGTAAACAGATGTCAAAAGAAGGCACGTCTAACTCAAAAATTCAAGCACTTTTTCATCAAGGAAGTGTCTTTCTTCCTAAATAAAGTTAGCACAAGTGTATATATGTGTGCATTTTAACCATGTAACTTTCACGTTCTTGTTCTTGGAATATAAATGTTAGAAGTGAGCTCAGTAATGCAACTATGCACTATCTATACTTATTTTTTTCCAGAACCATGAAACACTGAAGGATTAATAATCAACTCAAGGACCCCCAGATATCACAAGCTATTGCCAAGGTTATTGGTTACCCTCTAAACCTGAATGTAAGGCCCCATTGCTGAAGATACATCTTACTTGGGCCACTGGACATATAGGAATCGAGTTGCTGCCCAACTAGAAGTTTGCATTCACAATGACCTGCATGCATGGTACTGTAAGATGCCTTCCACACTACCAGAAGGAAAAGGAATCATAAATGTCACCCAGCTACAAACCCTGTGATCTGCAACAGAGATTTCCCTGCAAGGTATACTGGTACAAGAGCTGCGCAAACGTTATGGGAGTAACCACCACTTATTGATTGGTTTTAAGACCAATTCCATAAGATGGAATCTATACCTGATACTGCTGGAGTGGCCAAGAACCTGAGACTAGATAGGTCATGGGTTCTAGAAGAAAGCCTCCTAAATTCTTCTAAATGAGTACAGCACTGAGACTCCTAGGGGCATATTGCTGTACCCATAGATCGGAGTCCCTCTTCATCGTGCATTCCTCGTCAGAGAAGCTTCCTGATACAGTAGACGGCACACTGGCCCACAAGTGGAGAGTTTCCGGAGGGTGAGAGACTTTGGGAGCACTTGGCCCTAAGTAGGACACTTTTATCAAACCCGTCTTCCCAAGGCTCGGGGATCTATGTGGAAGAGGAGCGAGAAAGAGTATAAGAGACAGAGTTGGTGGATAACAGCAAGGAAAGATTAACGTCTAGACACAACCAAAGCGATGCTTGTATGAACACACAGAGACAGTATTGACATACACAGGACCTGCACAGATTCCAGTCCAAGTCTAAACACTGAGGGGGGTGGTAGACATAGGGTCCCACCCCTAGTTAAGAAGTTATTTGCAGTTGTGACCTGATGGAGGGAAATAAGCAGTTTTCTTTAATAGAGTGTCACTGGGTGTTTCAACCACCAAAGGCAGACCCCGCAACCAGGAGCAGTTGGCCGACACAAAAGAGGTGCCATGATTTTTGTGCACCATTTTTTGTCTTGTTGGTAGATTGATTGTTAGTTTTGGCCTTTGTTTTTTATTTGTTTCTTCTTTTAAGAGAGACAGTGAGAAAGAAAGAGATGAAAAGACAGAAAGAGACAGACACACAGGGAAATAGAGAGATAGAGAAAGAATATGAAGTTGGTTGGGTAGGGAGGTGGGTAGGATCTGCAAAGACCTGGAGAAGGGAAGAGTATAATCAAAACATGTAAAAGAATTTTTAACGAAATAATTTTTCGGTGGTGGCACACACCTTTAATCCCAGCACTCGGTAGGCAGAGGCAGGTGGATCTCTGTGAGTTTGAGGCCAGCCTGGTCTAAAAGAGTTAGTTCCAGGACAGGCTCCAAAGCTACAGAGAAACCCTGTCTCAAAAAACAAAACAAAACAAGATATTTTTAGAGTTGTTACTGGGAAGGAGAGAAGAAGTTAATACAGAGGGCGAGGGTGGGAGAAGAAACAAGTAACACTAAGAATGTTTGACAAAGCTGTAGGGTGGAGGAATCAGTCATAAGTTCACTGCCTTAGAGATTTAGGGCACTCGGTCCTAAATAAGACTTCTTTATCAAGCCCCCCACTAACTCCAGGAATACATGTGGAATAAGAGGAGAAAAAATGAATAAGAGATCTATGTAAATGAGATATATGGACAAGCCATCTGCTAATGATATTTCTAAAACGGTGCCAAATAGTTTGGGTGTGAGCTGAGGCTGATGGGAGGCAGCCCTCATGGGCACCTCTGCCTGTATCATTGGCCAATGGAGGCTGGAGCTGCATGAATAGTAAAAACACCAATATCTTTAGTTCTCTTCCAGTCTCAATAAGATCTGAAGACAAGGGTTTTGGAAGGCTAGATCTTAAAAGGAGAAAAGAAAAAACAGAATAAGGTAGACAAGCTGCAGCCTAAGGTTGGGTCTGGCCTGCTGCCCACCTTGATACTGTCCACAAATAAAGGATGATTATCATATTATTAAATGGCTGAAAAGCCATAAGTGTGATTTTTATGAGTGTAAGACATAGAAATTTCATTGCTTATCAGTCAAATGCTTTTTGGAAAATAGCTGAGTTCATCTGTTTATTTTCTCTATGATTAATATCCTTTTATACAGATAAAAAGTTTAGGTCCAGAGAGATTAAATCAATCAATCATCTCAAAATGATCATTTGAAAGGTTCCAACTCAGATCTATCAGATCTACCTACCAATAAACACTACAGCTCTTTAAGGCAACATCTGGCTAGAAGCTTCTGTCTGAAGTGGGAAATGGCTAATTGAGACTCATAACTGGTAAGCATGCTGAGAATAAGTCACTTAGTCTTAAGCATGGCATCTCTATCCTCCCCTCAGAAGCTCAGGAAATTTTGAGGGGAGGGGCAGAACGTAAGAGCACAAGTGCTGTGAGACAGTCGTTTCCCACGGAGGGCATGGTTGTTAACCCAGCAGCTGTGGCCACCTGCAGAGCCCATCAACAATCCAGCTGGGCAGTGGTGTTGCAAGCTTTTAATCCCAGCACTTGGGAAGCAGAGACAGGCAGATTTCTGTGAGTTCAAGACCAGCCTGGTCTACAGAGAGAATTACAGGACAGCCAGAGCATTACACTGAAAAGCCCTGTCTGGAAAAAGAAATGAAAAAAAAAAAGAAAAAGCAATCCATGTGCCTGGGGAAAGGGCTTCTGAGAACCAACCACTCCCTGAGGAGGGCTAGAAAGTTAATGATTGCTGGGAGAGTTGGGGGCATATTCCCCAGTGCTGTTGCCCTGGTAAGTTGTCCATGATCAAATAAATGACCTCCCACCAATGTTCAAGAAAGAAACCCTGACGAAACTCGGTGAATCACACAGAGAAAGGGGGGAGAGAGGAGGAGAGAGGCTTATAGGGAAAAAGAAGGGATTTGATTTGAATAGGGGAAAGATAAAAGAGGAGAATGGAAAGATTATGATCAAAATATATATGAATCAAATTGTGAAAAAATACATTTTTAAAAGAGAAATGGAAATTAATTCAATGATATTCAAATCTGCATAGTCTTTCCATTAGTTAGCATCTCTGACATTTAAAATGCTTTTGCAGTATACTTTGGTATTGAAAAGAAAGGGCTGGATATTTTTTACATAAAAGGCACATAAATACCTCAGAGTGTTTCACAGTACAGGTTTCCTACTAAGATTCTGGAACAACTAAACTTGACATAAATCAATCTCTCTACCATCTGTATGCTCCTCAATTGCTCACTTGGCACTTCTCCAATGTGTCGGGAGAAATTCTTAAATATTAGGTCATGATTTTCCTTACTTATTCATAAGTACTGAGACCAAGTTACAACCTGAAAAGGTAAAGGAAATTTTATTCTTCCTAACCAGATGCCTACCATTGTCAGCAGCAGCCATTCAAACCCACCAGGAACCTAAAAGGGAGATAAAATAAATTTCAGTGATAATTCATACAAAAAAAAATGACCAGGTTTCAAGTTTCTTGGGCCAAGCACTAATTAGTCATTGGCTAGTTTAATGTACAAAAAAAAATAAGCAAGGTAAAACATTGGAGGCAGAGGTCATGTGCTGGCCAGGTGAGCTCTGGGTGTTGCAGTTCTCAGATGGCCTGGACCACTCTAGAGACCTTGGTTAGGCTCAGAGGTTAGATTAAGGCTTAACATACCTAGCTTTGTCCCCCCCCCACAAAGTTCCAGAAATAAATTTTATTTATCCAACAGAAATATAATTATGAAATAAATTGCACATGTGAAAATGTGATTTGCTTGGAGGGGAAAAAGCTGCCATTATAATGACCCCAATTTGAAACTTGATATTTGTATTTAGAATCTGAGTCCTATTTTAAAACTTCATCTTTGCCAGCTATGTCTACATTTACTTTTTCTTTTCTAACCAGAGGAGACACGGGAGCGCACAGAAAAGAACCATGAGCGCATGTCACCGGAGAGGGATGGGATGTCCGTTGTGCATTGGAATCTCTGCCTCACTGTGGTCCTGAAAGACAAGAGTAAGCCATCCCCACTCTGCTTATGACTATGAAAACTGCAATTTCTCACAGCTGGAGAAAAACAAGAGCCAGGGGTCTCACCATTTGGAAAGAGTTGCATAAGGTAATTACAGAAGGACTCCTTTCTCCCAGACCTAGTGGCGTCCCCTTAGCCTGGCTGATATGGCCCAACACCTAGGTCCCAGGCAGAATCTCTTCTCTGTAGCTCTCATAGCTAAAAGCAGGTCATTGGTGGGAAGCTGCCACCTTGGGGAGTTTACAGATACAGATAAAGTTGCAGCAATAACAGTCAGATGGCCTGGGTCCTTCAACAGCGTTAGAAAGCCTTTCACAAATGGCTTTTTGATGCAGGCTCAAGAAGCTGATAATAGAAGCCTTAACGACCTGGGCAGGGCCCTTTTCATCTTCCTCAGCACACTCATCCCGGGATGAAATGGGCCGCAGGGAAGGGTTTGCAGGTCTATTCTCAACTCCAAAGCTTCCCCCGAAAGATAACCCCATGCCTTGTGCAAAGTTATGACAGGAAGCTCCGCCAGGCCCGTGTGATAAGCTCTCCGAGAACAGTGCCAGGGACTGACAATTGTTTGGCAAAGGGGTGGTGTCCACGGCTTCGCGTATGACTTTGGACCAAAGAGCTGTAACAGACATCCAGGGCTTAGGCCCAGGAACACACTCTATCTGGTGTTAGGGCCTAACTGAGATTGTTTCGAGAAGGAAATCAATGCCACTAAACTAGGCAGGTGACAACCCTGGACACATATCAAAGGGTGGAGAGAGCCATGTTTGAACCGGCTGCACTCAGTTTCTGATGGAGGGAAGGGTGGCACTAATATGACTTCTCCGGCAATGTCCAGATTCCTGCTGAGCTGCCTCCAGTTCTGCAGACTCTGAGAACCAAGGACTCCCTGTGCCTTCTAGTCACCTCAGGAAAAGACCCCACCGTGCATCTCGCACACAAGCTTAGGGAAGCCAACTTCTTCCCTCTTGGAGAAGACATCACACTGGTCCCCCAGCTCATTATCACAGTGCGGTCACGGGAATCATATAAATCCCCGAGGCCATTCCTACAAGGCTATTCAAGCTGGGCTTCTAGCATTTTATGCTATATTCTAAGAATATCAAACTTGTAGGAGTTTCCACGCCTGAAAAACATGCTCTCTTACAGTCCCTAGCCTGGTTCTCGCTTCAAAAGTCTATTTGTCCAGTTGGTCTCCTGTCTAGATTCTGCTATTCCCCATCACTTGGCTCATGCCTTAAACTGGCTTTTGCCTCAACTTCTAGATGAGTGACTGGCCCTCTTCTGTGCTCTCACTGTGTTTTCTCTCAGCCCACCCAATTCCCTCTTGCCTTCTCTGCCCCTCTGTCTCTCACCCCCACTTCCACAGGTCTTTCATGCTAAGTTGTCTACAAGTCTTAAGCACCGGCCATCTGAGGGATGGCAGTAATGGTGGAAACACAGCAGGCCTCTCCCCTGCTCTCTGAATGCTCCTTCTCAGAAATACTTAGCAAGAAATCACACACTGAGACATTTTTAATAAATATATTTCATCATCTTAAAAGGTTTAAGAATGTTCAATTGGCGAATAATCCTTGTACATATGTGTTTTGGGGTACATTGTACTGCTCAATGTATAGGCTTTAACTCACTTGTTGGGAGAAGCTGTCAAACATGAACATTCTCTCCAAGGAAAACAAAAATAAAGGAAAGAAGAAGACAAGGAAAATTATTTTCAAGTATGTCCAATGAAGCCAGGAGTACATGGTTTCTCTTTGGTGTCTGTATACCCACTTCGTCAAAAATACAGCACAGGTCTTCATTTAAAAATGTGTGACTGTATTCCTCGTGTACACTTCACACACTCATTCTTATATCTAACAGTATTTCGTTAAATTCTGCATTCTGTATCTTAAATATTGAAAAAGTCCTGAGGGGACAGCCATTTAAATATCACACACAAAGTAGGGATGCTCTCCCTCTCTCTTCTTCTCTTCTCTCTCTCTTCTCTCTCTTTTCTCTCTCTCTCTCTCTCTCTCTCTCTCTCTCTCTCTCTCTTTCATGTGCAACCTTTCCAAATATGTCTCAGTCCTAAGCTAGGGAACCTGAAAGAGCCCCAGTGATGCACACATGAAGTTTAGAACTGCAGGAAGGAGTATTGTGAGGGCCTTAAGGAAGTCTGGCTGGAGTGGGTTTTGTTCACTCGTGGTATTATGAACCCAATGACTGACAACACACAGGCTCTATCCTACACAAAGTCAAAATTCAGCCCAGCCTGCTAGCCTACTACTGTACAGAACAAAGATACAGAGAGATTGATGGATATAGAGGATATGTAAGAATTTGGCTTGTTCAAAACCACCTCATCTGGAAAGGGTAGACAGCAGTGCACCAGTGCTTTGAAGGGAAAAATGGGAACAAGGAACTTTAATTGGTGAGGAAGGAGATAGCAAAATGCAGAGGTAGGGGGAAGAAAAACAAAACCAAACAGAAATATTATCTCTCACACCTAGGCCATTCTGAAATTTTTTTGTGATCTCACTCAGAAACAAGTTATTTTGAGGCTACCAGGGGCCTCCCTGAGAGGAGAATGAGATGCAGGATCAGCCATCTAACATTATTTTTTTGGAAGTCCAAGTATAAATTCACAGCCTTGGAGGGAAGGCCCTGGTACTATTTGAAACCCCTGTTTGCTTTGCCTCTTTGCTCCAGTCCCGTTTTTACGAGCATCTCACTTCAGACTTTAAAATTTGGGTACTTTCTGCTGAGTAGTCCTTGCAAAGGAGTAGACCAAGGGCATTTTATTACAGTTTATTTTATAATTCAGATTAGGGATTCTCAGCCCAGTTGGTGGATTCCATCACATTGATTATGTCAAGCTGCATCTATGAGGTTGTGGGGGAGCAGCACCTACCCTAAATGGGAACCTCAGCATAGGCAGCCACTGAACTCCTTCAACACCTTGACCGTGTGCGATGATGAAGACTTTCAGATAGGCTTATGCATTCTGCGTCAAGCCTATGGCATAACTCTGCACCCTTGGCTCTGGGTGACTTCAAACACCTTCCGCTCATCTTTCTCACTGTTGAAATGGAGTGTTGTCCCAGGGACCGGCTTAGTAGCTCTCGAACTCCATAATCCCTTCTCCCTGGCACAGAGCTGAGAGTTATCTCTCATCTCTCAGCTTCACTCACCATGGCTGGAGCTAAGTATTCTCCAACCCAATGTGGGAAGAAGCCTCAGTGCCTCTTCCAGTTCTGGCTCATGCAGCCTCCTTCACTACCTTCTCTTACCCCCTGGCCTGCTGGCAGAAACCACGTTGACTCTAGGACTGGAATCTTAGAAGGCCATGAGCAGAGGGGGCTTATCTTGAACCTGGTTCTCTGCCAGAAGAAATTGAGATGAGTATTAGAGAGGACATGGGCTGTTGAGGGATCTCAGGACAAACAGCAAATGAAGACAAGGGGGTGTGACCTCAGACTAGCGTTAGATTGATCAGGTGGGCATCCCTGAAGCAAGAATTGCACTATAGAGCCAGCTGAGTGGTGGAAGTCAGCACTGGTATTTTGTTCAGTCACTTACTAAGGGTGACCACCACGACCCCATGAAGACTTGCCAGTATGATCTAGGGAAAACCCTTAAGACATCTTGTGGGTTTGTTCTACAGTTTGAAGAAGGAGATGCTGACACCATCCCTCAGGCTTGAAAGCAAGATTCCATACAGGATTCAATAACACCATACCTGGCTTTAATTGGTGTTGTTACGTTAATGTTCCTTCCCCACATCCCTCTCTGGCACATCTAACCTCAGGACTCCCTTGGTTAACAACCAAAGTTCCCAAATTCTGGCCTTCTTAAACTATACCCATTTCCCCAACATCTTTCCCCAAAGTAGAACCTGAGATACTTACTATTCTTCATCAATAGCCCTTCTCTTCCCATCATCCCCTTCACAGCCAGGGCTTCTGTACCTCTCCCTCTTACTTAGAAGCTTGGGGAAGTATTTATGGGTCAGACACAAAGTACGTTCCTGTCCTCTGATGGCTGCCCTTATTTTTAGCAGTCTTCCAGGCTCCCTGCGCCTCTCCTGAGAACCTTGGCTGCCATCCGTGTCAACAGGAGCAGAGACATGCCTGGATACAAATAATGTACAAACTTTGTGCCCCTTTCACATAAATATTTGCAGCTCACAACCAGCACGCCCCCAACTCCAGCCTTCTCCCTGTGAACCTGTTTCTTCTTCTCCATTCCCAAGCCCTTTCTTTTCTGGTTTTGATTCACTGCCAGGAACAATCATTTCCATTTCCTCGTAAACCCGCAGCAAGAAGCTGCCCTCTCCAAATACAGAGACACTGGGGTGAAACCATATTAGGCAATCAGCTGCACTACTCTCCTGGAGAACAATAGAAAACAGGGAGAAGGAGAGAAAACATATACTTACACACACACATTCATACACATACACTCATACCACACACGTGTACACACACACGAAAAGAACATAAGATACTAAGGCTAAAATTGTAACTAAGAACCTAGAATCTGGTTATATAAGACCCATCAACTCCAATAGAATGACTGACATTGTTGAGATCCAAGCACACAGCCCCAGCTCTGCTGTCTTGCTTGTGTTATGATCAACCAGCATAGGATAGTATGTCAGCCTTGGCTTGGTGACCGTGTCAGACTTGGTGTAAATCTCTTGGTCAAGCTATTCAACTTGCCAGGGCTCGTTTCCTTGTCTGCACACTGGGCTGTGAACAATGCCCTCTTGAACCAGAGACCTGAGTATTCACTGAGGTCTCCTGCGAAGGTGCACATCGCCTCGCTCTGCCTAGCCTGCCATCGACATGCACAAAAAATTGTCATTTTCACTTCTCACGTCCATCTGCATAGCAACAAGACACACACCCTCTCCAGGACAGAGGGGCTCTAATTTCCAGGTGGGTTTCGGATTTCCAGACAGCTGCTGCATGTTGTACTGAAACAGCCACACTGTGCTGACTGAAGAAGAGATGGATGGACCATACCTCCAGAGGAAGTCAGCTTGATGACCCTCCATCGTCTGCTCCAGGCCTGTCCCTTCCCTGTCCCTGCCATGGACTTCCTGTGCTGCCTCACTTATAAATTGTCTAGGAGAGATGAGCAATATATATGTATTTCATATATATAATACATTTCATATATGGGTGTCTTTATTTTACCAGCAAATACTTATTGAACATAGTACTGAGTTTCACATGGATAATATCAGAGTAAGTTACTGTACTTTGAGCATATTGCCCCTGACACACACCCCTCTTTGCTCTTCGCTCCCCCCAGAAGTCTCCTTTCCAGAATGCTGTTGTTTGTTTACAGTACTGGGGTGGGACCTGAGTCTTTGCACTTGCTGAACAAGCGCTCTACCACTGAGCCACGCCCCATTCATCCAAGAGTCAGACACGAGAGACAAAGGATAAGAAGGCATAGCCTATGCCCACCTGAAACTCACAGCCTCACTGGCCACTGTGTGAATAAACCAGGTAGAAAGCATTGCTGGCTATAAAGACTTGCCCACAGGTCAACGGGAGAGAGGCGCAAAGTGCCACTTTTACTTCCTTTGGGGCAAGGAAAGGCACGCCATCCAGAAGAAAAATAAAGTAGAACTTCATCCAATAAGTAAGGAATGAAAAATCGCCCCCCCCAAACAAAAACACCTAGGCAGAGGACCTGAGAAGCTACTGAGTTGGAAGCATTAAGATAGCAGGTAATTGTGGGTAGCAGGTACCACAGAATGGTTTAGAGCAATGGACCAGGGAAGCCAGACGAGCTAGGCTGAGGGAACCTCAAGGGCAATTCACCCTGTGCTAAGACAGCTGTGAATGCGGGGATTTAAACAGAGGAGTTACACCGTAGGAGCAAGGACAGCACTCATGCGCAGAAGAGCTTATGAGACGCTCGGTCATGTACTGTGCTCCATCCTATCGTTCTTGCTCCTGCCAGCACTTGTCACAAGCGATTACCTCCCTTCTTCTGAATTCTGAGGCTGAGCAGGAGCCCGGTGCTCCTCTCTTTCCCCTACCCGGTTTCTCACTAACCTCCAGAGAATTTGTACACACTGAAACCCCCAGTGCTGCTAATTTGTGTAAGCATTGTTGCTCAACGGTCTAAAAACCCCTTGTAGCCATACTGATCGATATAGCCAATTTCTGATTCATGTTAAGATGACCATAGATGGGATGAGCTATCTAATAGAGATTCAGGTAGAAAGTAACATGTAAGGGGCTGAATTGGAGATATAGCTAAGTGGCCAAGGGCTTGCCTAAAAACACAAGATCATAGGTTCCCATCCTTTAACTCACAGAAAAGGGAGTATGTACCGGCATCATTTCGCAGGCACTGAGTCTCAGCCTCCTTTAGCAGATGCTTCCAGGGCATCTATGCAAGCCTGTGCTGAGCACCTCTTCGCATGCACAGGTTCATTTTTCCACTCCTTTTCTTCACTGTGCCTGGACCCCAGTAGCAACAGCAGAGGCACAATAGGAGATTGGCTCATGAAGAAACTAAGAGAACTGGCTTTGGCTTGACCAACCTGGGTCCGTGTTTCTTCTCTTGATAAGCATGATCTCAGAAAAATATTCCATGCTCCTTGTTCTCTGTTTCTGTGTCTGAGATGGAGAATGCAAGACATTTCTCATAAGTGGACTGAAGCAATTTGACTCAGGAAATCTGTTTCTTTTTTAAGACAGGGTTTCTCTGTGTAGTCTTGGTTGTCCTGGAACTCACTCTCTAGACCAGTGGCCTTGAACTCACAGAGATCCGCCTGCCTTTGCCTCCTGAGCGCTGGGATTAAAGGTGTGCACCACCACGGACCGCCCTGCTTCAATAAAGTGTCTTAAAGCACAGTATCTGGCATACTGTGAGGATTAAATCCATGAAGGCTTACAAAAAAATTACATAAAACTATCCTTCAGCTGTGAGTAAGAGTTGGAAATTCCTGGAAAAGATGAACGTTGCTGCAGATTATCAAGCAACCCAGCAGGTCTACCCATGAATGTATAACCCAGAGAAAGAAAAACCCATGTGCATACAAAACACAGGTACATATGAGTTCACAAAAGCACCTCTGCAAACATCTGTGACCTGCATGCATATCAGTGAACAGTTCTGAGCCTTAAAAAAGAGTGAAATACTGATATATGCTACTGTTAGGTCTTAAACTCAGGACAAACAGCTAACTGGGCTGCCTATTAAGATATCAACGCTGATGCTACTTGCTAGGTTCTCCCAGCATCCCTCAGTCCCTGCCTGTTACAGGGTCCTCCTGGCTGGCATACCCAGCCCCAAACCCTGAACTCTCCAGCCCAGGGGCTGGGCTGCCCCTTCCCTCAATTCCTCTAGCCCTTTTATAATTCAAGTCATTTTGGCTACACTGGTCTCTTGCCCCAGAAGCCCAGTTCACTGCCTTGGTTGTTGCTCCTCTTGTGCTCTCCATTCTCATTTCTCCTCACGTGACCTCGCGCAGCCTGGCCATGTTCACTCTGGACTCCCCCCACATCTCTGCCTCTGCCCATTTTCTCCATCAAATCGATAATGAAAGCCTCACCCTTTTAGTAGCAGCCATGCCCTCCTTCTCATTTCTTTGTTCTTCCATTCAGCTACAACACAGATTAACTTCACAACACAATGACAAAAGCCAACTGCAAAAGACCACAGACTGCAGATTCCATTTTCATAAATTGTCCAGAACAGGTAATAAATAGAGGAGAGAAGACTGGGAAAACACGGAAGGGAGAGAAAGGAAAGGGGGAGTTGTCATGAATACAAGCAAGGTTTTCATTTGTAAAGATGAAAACGTTCTAGATGGAGAGAGTGACAGCTTAGCATTATGAACACACACAGTCTTGGGACTGATTACTGTGAAATTGTTCATTTTATATTACATGAATTTACTTTCAGTATCTTAAATCAAGCTTCACCTTTGGATCATGCTTTTTCTGGTCATGAGTCAGTTGCGTTAATGAGGTTGATTTGAAATTTGAAATTAGCTGTAGAAAACACAGTACCAGGCTGAGGAGCTGGGTAAGTGGATAAAGGGTTTATTGTACAAGTGTGAGGATCAGAGTTCTGGTCCCCAGAACCCACGAAAAACAGATGCTGTAGTGTACATCTATAATCTGAGCAATCTAAGACAAGACAGGGGATAAAAACATGAGAATCCTGGAAGCTCACTGGGCAGCTAAGCCTGGCTTACACACTGGCAAACTGCAAGAAGTCAGCCCTAAACAAGGGGTGAGGTAAGGACTGACACCCAAGGTTGTTTTCCAACTTCCACATGTATGATATACATGATATATACATTATATATAATATATATATGATAAGCACATGCTCATCCCCAGCTGACACAAAAGCACCACGAACACATGCATACAGGCTACACACACACACACATACACACAATTTAGGCAACAGAAATCACAGTGCCAGGCCGGGCTCTTGAGTCTGTACAGTCCTCAGGTACCAGTAGAAATGCAGTAGACAATGCCTATCCCTGTGGAGCCCGAGGACAGACAGCAGTGAATCTCTACTGTGTCACTCCCTGAGCCTCAGCAATGAGCTAACACTAAGGAACAGGTCCAACCTCGGAGTGAAGACGAGGGTCAAAAGCGGGTGGAATTCCTTTTGTAAGGCAAATTATCAAAATCTGGGTACCTTCCTCCACAGCAACAGAATGGATTCTTCCACAGATCCAGAAGCCAAATGCCTAATCACAGAGTAAAGCAGAGGTATGGCTCTTTCTTTAATACCTTGAGGTAAATAGGGATCCCTCCCGGCTCCCTCCAGTCTCTGAGGACTTGGGCCTTCGCTGGCTCCAATCTTCATATCTGTGCTCATGTGGCTTCTCTTCTGTCTCGAATCTCCCTCTACCTTGTTTCTGAAAGCTCATTTATCATTGCATTCCAGTCTGCCTGAAGAATCTGACCTTGGCCTTCATTGCATCTGCAAAGACCCCGTCCAACAGGAGGTCACATCACAAGCTGCAGAAATTGGGACATGAACATCTCTTTAAAGGGACAGTTATTCAACACATTGCAAAAGATAACCTGGGTAAATTACTTTGATAATTTAAATGTCAAGTAACTCATGTTGGTCACAGTCATCATAGTCATTGTGTTCATGTAATCAGGCCATGCTCCAGTCTCTCTCTGTAATGTAGCATTGCTTTGATTTCCCCTGCTTCAGGAGCTCCTTCTTGCCACAGCAGCGGGCTCGTCTTCAAGAGAAAGAAGGGGTTTCTCCTAGTGTTTCTGTTCTCTGGTCCTCAGTCTCAACTGGCTTCCCAACTTTCTCAACACCAACACCAGCTCCTCGAAACTTTCATTCCTGGAACCTACACATTATTCTGAAATAAGCTCTGGGGTTCTATTTCTACTTTAGCCCTCGGATGCCTTCGCCAAGGCTAGACCACCCAGACACCTTTCTTGAGCAGATGCTCTTGAGTGACCTCTACCCTTTTCTTTCCATATTTAGTTCCTTGTTAGAGTTGGAGGACCAGCACTCATCCATCCTCACCTGGGAAGTATGCATAGATAAAAGGTCAGGCACCATCTTCATAAGAATTACGCCTAAATTTATGGGGAGTGATTTTTCTAAGTGTTTCAGATGATTCCAATGAACAGTCAAACTAAACATTATCACTGTAGGAACAAGTACTAAAGAGGACATCACCCCACCCCAAAATGCCTGAAATCACAAGATTACCCACGGAGCCCAATTCCCCTAGCAGACATTTTGATTCATATGTAGTGGAGAATCCTAGAACAAAAAGCATTCCAGAAAAAAAAAAAAAGCTGAGTGTAGTAGTGCATGGTTTAATCCCAGCTCTTGGGAAACAAAGAGAAGTGAACCTCTATGAGTTCAAGGCCAGCCTGGTCTACATAGTGAGCTCCAGGCCAGCCAAGGCTACATGCATAGTAAGACCCTGTCTCAAAATAATAATAATAATAATTAATAATAATAATAATAAAATTCCAGAAAAGGACTAAATTTGGGTGACAGACTTAGAATCAAATCCTGTCTCTTAATAAACTATGTGTCCTTGACTATCCCACTTCACCTCTCTGAAACTCTGTCTCTTGTGTTGGGAATACTCTAGTAATAATACTTCCCTCATGGTACCAACATGCAGAAGAAATGAGCGTTAGCGGCTGTCCTAGGAGATCAAAGTCTCTTCTTGCCTTCCTGGAATTTACAAAACATTCAAATCTATTTCCAAATGCCAGAATTATGACTCCTCAGCCCTAGAGAAGGATTGATTGTTCCATTTGGAGTCTTTACTGTATGTTCACGAGATTAGAGTCGATTCCAGAACTCCACTCCCAGGTGATTAAAATGAGGCGGGAGAGCTGTGGGCCTGGTGGCAGTGGCTTCGGGCCAGTTAGTGGTAATTTGCCTAGGCGGGTCCAGGCTGTGGTACATAGTGATCTGGCCATCTGACAATCGGCAAAGGCTTACAGTTAGAGGTGTCCTGGGCAGTGAGCTGCATGGTAGGAAAAAAAAAAAAAAAAACCCTTTCTTCCTTGCCAAAGTGAAGAGCAAGAGCCAGGAGGCCTGACATTCAGGCTGCTAGGTCTTCCTGACAACCTGAGGTCTGCTCAGCTGTCCCTATGAAGAAAGATCTGTTGTGTCACTGGAAACCAGATCCCAGCAAGCTGGGATGCCAAGAACTTGGGTTTTGCAAATGGTCTCAATGTTCTCCGCCCTCCGGGATGCTCTATGGATTTCTTCACCCAAATTCACTCATGCAGCCTTTACACTCACAAGTCCTACCCCCCCCACACACTTCTTTTTTCATTAGTTAATATTTTTTGTGTGGGTGCCAGGATTTGAACTTAGACCCTCACACAGGCAGGGCGAGTGCTTTACTGGACCAATATCCCAACTTTTTTTTTAGCTTTCCTTTTTTGAGACATAATCTCACTAAGTTGCTCACACTGGCCTTGCAGTCTTCCTGTCTGCTGAACGTCTGGGGTTACAGACATGCACCCCCAAGCTCCACTTCTTCCTTTCTTTCTAATGGCACCTTGCAAATATCACAGTCACCCCCCCAACCCCCGGAGACCATAAAGCCGGCATCTCTCATCTACCTCTTCTTCCACATCTCTTTCCTGCCACCCACTAGACTGCCTGCCATGCTCCTTTGTTGATTCAGTTATTTATAGAGTACCTACTACTTGCCAGCCAAGGTACCTCACCTTCCATGCTTTGTGTATTCTTACAGCCTTGCACGTGGAAGACAATCCATCAAGCGACTACTGAAGGGAATTAAACTTACCCACCATTCATCTGATAGATTGCTGTGTGAATAACACATGAGCAGAATTCCGGTGGCCAGCACAGCCTGGGATGCTCGCACTTTGCTCATATGTAGAAACTCACCTTTTCTTACATCTTTACCACTAAAGGAATCTTAGAACTTACTCTGATAGCTGGATCCCCAGTGGGTTCCCAGGGTATGTTGATCTACTTCCAAGAGTTAAAAACACTCTTCTGAGGGCCAGCAAGATCGTTCAGCATGTCAAGGCCCTTGCTTCCAGGACTGAAGACTTGACTGTGATTCCCAGGATCAACATGGTAGAGAAAGAGGACTACTGCAAATTGTGCATTCACACCATAGCTCTCTCAAGCATGTACACATGCATACACACTCACACACACACACACACAGAGAGAGAGAGAGAGAGAGAGAGAGAGAGAGAGAGAGAGCACATGCGTGTAATTTTTAAAATTTTCGGTTAGTCTGCTAGTTCAATTTTCCACTTAGAAAATAGAGTCCTGCTGTGTGCCCCTCTGGTGTAGGAGGGTCCTTCTGTATTTGGGTTGCTTTCATTGGTTAATAAAGAAACTTCCAGACTGGAGAGATGGATCAGTGGTTAAGAGCACTGACTGCTTTTCTAGAGGACCCGGGTTCAATTCCCAGCACCCACATGGCAGCTCACAACTGTCTGAAGATCCAGTTGCAGGGGATCTGACACCTTCACATCAATACACATAAAATAAAGTTAAATAAACCATAAAAAATATTTTTAAAAAAATAATAAAGAAACTTCCTTGGCCTTTTGATAGGGCAGTCCCTTAGGTGGGTGGAATAGACAGGCCATAAGGCTGGGAGGAAGGGAAGTGTGAGAGCCCACCATGAAATCGCCAGAGTCAGAGATGCTGAATCTTTCCTGGTAAGACCACTACCTCTTGTGACTTACAGACTATTAAAATAGTGACTTACAGACTATTAAAAATGGGTTGAAATAAGATGTAAGAGTTAGGCAATAGAGGCTGGAACTAATGGCCAGGCAGTGTGTTAAATGAATCCAGTTTGTGTGTAATTATTCCAGGTATAAGCTAGCCAGGGCCAAAAGCAGGCCCGCAGCGGGAACCGGGCGCCAGGAACACGGCCTGCTCTTCAGTGGGGACACAGCTACCCCTCATTACTACACCCCTCATTGTCTCTTGTTTCATTCCTAAATGTCTCACCACAACTAGTAAAGCCCTTCATGACCTTCTGTCTCAACCTGCTGCTCACTGTGCCCAGCCCCACTGGCCATACTTCCAGTTCTGGGTGGACAAGCTAGTTCCAACCTGTACACTGTTATCATTGCTGGCCATTCTGGTCACAGACCTCACCACAAAAGCTGTCTCCTTGGGAACGTGTACTCTAACCATCCAATAAAGTGCCATTGATCTATTACACAGGCAGATGCTTGCATGGACATGCAAACACACAGGAGCACACATACAGGCATGCATGCATAAATGCACACAGTTGTTGTGTCTGTCGTGTTCCTGATTTTTAGGGGGTTTATGTCAGTCACACCTTGTTACTCTCTTTATGTCTTTGTTCATTTGTTTGTTGTCTTCTGCAATGTCATACCCCTGTTTCTACCATATAGCAGTACTAGTTAAGTACTAGTTAAGTTAGTTTGATCAGTACTAGTTAAGTAAGTTGGTGCGGGAGAATTGTCTGTATTCTGTCAATCATGTTTTAAATAAATGCTGATTGGCCAGGCAGGGAGTATAGGCAGGAAAACCAGACAGGGAGTAGAGGGGAAGAACAGGAGAATTTGGGAAGCAGGAAGCTTCCCTGGCATTCCCGCTCAGACCACCAAGGAGGCAACATGTAAGCTGTCCGACTGAGAAAAGGTACCGGCCATGTGGCTGACATAAATAAGAACAATGGATTAATATAAGTTACAAGAGCTAGTAAGAAGACTGAGATAATGGGCCAATCAGTTTATAACCTAATGTAGACTCTCTGATATTCTTTGGGGCTTGCTGGCTGTGGGGTACCAGGCGGAACAGAAACCCCAACAAGCCAGCCCTCATGTTACAGTAAGTGACTCAATTATCAAAAGCATTTATTGAGCTGGTAGGAGGTGCTCTTCAGCCCCTCACACACACACTTGTAATTGTGGAGGGAGGCATCTCACTACCACCGAAGTCCACCCCATTCCTTCCCTCGCCAGTTGAGAGTGTTGGAATGTCTTTTTCCAGATACCCAGCTGCACCTGTCCCTCTCTCACTTCCTACCACTGGCCTTGCTGCCCCTCCCTGTAGCCACCCCAAACCAGGCTGGTCCTCTTGCCACATGACAGTCCTTCAAATATTTGAAGACTGTGAAATTTCCTCTTGGCCTATTGTCCAGGTAAATGGCTTCCTGTAGATATTGTCCAGAAACCTGTCTTTGTTTGCTTTTGATGACTATACCCATAAAACACTTCAGCTTCCTGGATGTGTAAATGGCCTGTGTTTTTATTTTCCAGGGCAGCAGCCAACATACTACCAAGGTGAGGCTGCCCCTACATTTTACCCAATAACTGAGCTAGCTCTGAGAAAGGTCCAAATGTCATTTTTTTCAGCCCTAAGAAATGTTCTTCTGACCATACCATATAAAAGAGTCCAGGAGGACCAAAGACAGCTGAAAATTCAGAGATGAGGAAAGCTGTCCATGTATCCACCTGTATGATACGTGACTTACATCATGTATCACTACATGGTCATGGGCTTAGTGGAAAGACAGAGGCAGCCGAAGCAGTCATGGTGTCTGGCCACTGCAGCGGGCTTGTAATGAAAAGTACAGCGAATTTTTCTTCCTTGAGATTTCACCTTAGAGTCTGTCTTGGTTTCTTCCTCCATTCCTTGCCAGTCACTCTTTAAATGGCATCGACATAAGGCTGGGAGTGTAGTTCTGTGGTTGAGTGCTTCACTAGCGTTCATGAAATCCCAGCGCTGAAAATCCAAACACTGGGGCAAAAATAATGTCATAGACTCCCAACAGCAGTAACAAAGAGCTCTGTCCGTGCAGGATAACTCTTTCCTTTCTTGGTAGTTCATGCTGCTACCTGACCACAGTTTTTCTTTCAATTGTTTTCTTGAGAATTATAGATATGCCCCCTCCAATTCTCACTATATTCCTCCAACACCATAACCTTCCAATTCCATGTCTTTCCCTTTATTTTTACAACCCACTAAGTACAGAGTTGTAAGGGTGTGGGGTTGGGGTTCCCCTGTGAGATGTGAGAATCCTGAGGACAGGATCTTGTTTATCCTAGGTAGTGTTGCATCGGCAACCCTGAAGTGAGCTCTCAATAATGACAGTATTCAGTAACAAGGAAAGAGTGAATGAAACAGAGGAAGGGTGCGTGTGAGCCTCTTGACCTTTCAGGGTCCTCTTGTGCAGAATGGAGGAGGAAGGGGAAAAAGAGAATCCCCTTCCTCACCAGTCTGTTGTGCAGACCAACTCAGACATCACCCACTATGACGCCATCAAATGTTCCCAGTCTTTGTGTGGCAGGATTACATAAGGATGGTTCATGAGCAGAAATGTTCAGGGCCTATCCTTTGTGCATGGTTTGAGAGAACATATCAGGCCCCACCCCCAGATTCTCTTACCACTTTACTGTCTGAAAATCCCAGCATCAGACATTCCTTTCCTTAAAGGCAGCAAAGTCTCACTGAGATGCTTCCCGGGTATGGAGAGGGGAGGGTGGAGATTACGGAGAAGGTGAAGTGCTTTGGTGAGAGCCAAAGTTACATTTTCAGTTTTAATTACTACGCCTGAGAGAGTCATGAAACAAAAATGCCTCTGATCTGCAAGCCCCTTGCCCAAGGACAGATAGTTCCTGAAATGCTGGAGGGTATTGTTTATATGAAATAACAATCCATATGTTTTCACTCCCCTAAACAAGTTTGTTTGACTCATCTGTACTGGATGTGCTTGATCACATGTGGAAATACATCAGGATGTACGCTTGCCCCTGATTGGATGTAGGCTGGAGGTACATCAGGATGTACGCTTGCCCCTGATTAGACCTGATAGGAAATACTTAAGCCGTGGCAAAACCTAATTGAGGCCATTTTTCTAGGGAACCAGAGATGAAACTGGCCAGAGCCCATCTACCTGCTCAGTATTTAATTAAAGCTTGCTTCAAATTTGGCTTCCAATTGTGGTTGTGGAATTGTTCTCGACTGGTAAAATTAACATTTTCTCTCTACCCCAGCAGCTCGCCTCTCACCACCCAAGTCCCCCTGTGATTTAACAACTCTTCAAATAAGTGAGCGTGTGCAAAGTCAGAGTCAACGAAGTTTTCAAATCAATGGATGGAGACCCCTCTTTCTTGCCTGGTCCAAGACTTTGGAGGCATTTTCCTTGTGCTTCTGCTGTGGTCTGAAACCCATTCTGAAGCATAGGAAAACTGCCATGTGAGTGTTTCCTGCTTCTGTTGTGCCAAAAGGAAAACAGACTCGAACGATGAAGCTCAGGGCAAGGCCTCGGCTCATATGGGCCCTGCAGGATTATCACTGTCTGGAAGTAGAGGTGAGGTGTCCTCCACACCTTCAGGAGGGGTAGAGAGATGTAAATGTGGAAAATGCATTATACTGCTACCCACGATGAGGCAGAAATTCCATCCCCCCCAACTGCCTGTTGCTCTCAATTCTCTCCCTTTCTCTCACCTTCCAGCATTCATACTGTGCTCCCCACCTCCCACCCTCCCAGCTCTCCACCCCCTGGTAAGCCGAGATCTCTCCTTTGTTTCCCAGCTGCCCAGACCCGAATAATCACACAGAAACTGTATTAATGACTATACTGTTTGGCCAATGACTCAGGTGTATTTCTAGCTAGTTCTTATATCTTAAATTAACCCATTTCTATTATCTTCTATTTTACCACAAGGCTTGTGGTTTGTTATCTCTTGCTTCTTGGGCAGCTACATGGAGTCTGCCTCCTTCTGCAGCTATATAGCATCTCTTTGACTCCACCTACTCTCTCTATATATATCAGATTTCCCACCTGGTTATATGGTGTCCTGCTATAGGCCCACAGCAGATTCTTTGTTAACCAATGGTAATAAAACATTCACAGCATACAGAGGGGAATCCCACATCATCACCCCCTCCCCCGACCCACAAATCTAGATACTTCTTTAGCAAGCAAGGAATCAGATCCACTGGCGAACTAGAATCATATATGGTCATTGTCTTCTAAGGCAGATAGTCAAGTGGAAGAAACCAGAAAAGGGTAAACAGAATAAAGAGTGAAACCCATAAAGAGAAGCATCAATGTCTATACCTAAAGGGACTCAGAAACAAGAAGTAGACCATAAACTAGTTGCATTCTAGGCATTTCCATTAATTTTTTAAAAAGAGAAAAAAACTGATTATAAAAAGATAAATTATTAGGCACCATGGCACTTGTCTGAAATCCCTAGGACTTGGGAAACTCAAGCAGGATGTTCTTGAGTTCAAGGCCAGCCTATGCTACATAATAAAACCCTATTTCCGATAATGAAGAAGGAAGAGGAAATGGAAGAGAGGGGATGGAGGAAAAGAAAAGGAAAGAAGAAAGAACAACCAAAGGAAAGAAAAAGGAAGAAGAAAGAATAGGTAGATGGAAAGAGAGTGAGTGTAGTGGCCTCTAATTCCAACACCTGAGGGACAGAGGCCGGTAGATAACTTTGAATGTGAGGCATAGTGGGCCCCAAAACAACCAGAACTACATAGAGAAACCCTGTCTCAAAGAAAAAATAAAGAAAAGAAAAGGAAAGGAAAGAGAAAAGAAGAAGGAGAGAGAGGAATAGAAAGGGAGGGAAGGGAGGGAGGAAAAAGAACTCATCCTAGAACATGGGTGGGCCACATTGGATAAGCTCCAGGGAATAGAACATGCAGAGCAAAATCAAGTGTCATCACAAAAGAGCACAGTGGTTGTGCTTGGGATGATCAGTGAGAGGCAACAGCTGGAAAATAAACAGTAGTGGTCAGATGATGGACACCTGCGGTTGTGGGCTTTCACAATACAATGCAATGGGCTGTACAGCTCAAGGAGGAGGGAGCCTCTCAAGGAGGCAAAAGTGATCCCGGCTCTTTTGTGGAGTAGGAGGGTTCATCTGTATTTCTGTGCTTTGATTGGTTGAATAAAGAAGCTGCCTGGCTTGTAAGATAGGTCAGCCCTTAGGTGGGCAGAGTAGACAGAACAGAAGTTCTGGGAAGAAAGGAAGTGGGAGAGACAGACGCCATGAGCCGCCGCCGCAGATGGATGCAGGTTAGACCTTTCCAGTAAGTCACCACGTGGTGGCTTACAGACTTTTATAATGGGTTAGTTTATGAGGTGAGGGCTAGCCAAGAAAAGGCTGGAAATAATGGGCCAGGCAGTATTTAAATGAATACAGCCTCATGTGGGTATTTCGGGCATAAGCAAGCAACCATTGGCTGAGCGGGCCGGCGGCTGGGGTCTCAGAGCTGGGTGCCAGGAATACAACCCACACCTCTCCCCCTAATTACAACACTTTTGGATTTTGAGGATGGCAGATTAATGGAAAAACAATGAAGAATCTATGCCAAAGCCCTCCACAATGGCGCTGCTGTCCAGAGTTATGAAGAACCAATCAAGGGGGTGAGGAGAAGCTCAATCTAGGATGTGCTGAGGTCTAGAGCTTTGGCTGTGAGCTATCTTGGTGGCTCCGATGTCTAACGGGATGGTCCTTGTTAAGGCCACATGCATTCATCCTGGTCCCTTTACTTGTGAACAAATAAATAATAATGTCCAGTTTTGCAGGGTTTCAGGATTCTAGCCAAAGATATCCGCTGTCTAGTATATAGAGGCAGCCCGTAGTAGGTCCTTAGTGTTTATCACTACCATTGAGAAAGAAAGAACCCTAAAGTTGCATCTGCCAGCCTTCTGCATCAGCAATGTCAAGTGAAGGGAAGCCTGGAAATACTCTGTCTCCTCCCTTCTAGGTAGAGACAAACCTACAAATAAAATTGCGGTCCTAACAAAGAGGGGAAAAAATAAAACCAGGAGCCTGAGCGACAAAAGCAAAGGTGTCTGGAGCATTTCTTCTGCACACTCAGCTCTTAATTAGAAATCATCTGTATCCTAGCATGGTGCTAGAGGTAGCACTTGACCTCAAGAAGTTTCCCATCTCATTGAGGAAATTAACAGAAGCAGGAGCCGCTGAAGAACAATGCCTTTTTCAGGTCTTATCTCTAGGAGTTTCTTTATAGCTTTCTCCCCGGTGACCTTGCTCTCCTTTCTGAACCTCACTCACCTCCCATTCCCAGAGCACCACCCTCTAAGAGGGTGGATTTCTCTTTCATTCTCTGCGCTTCCTCTCCTCTCCTCTGTCCCTAACTGTCAGTGACCCAGCGTTCTCTGTGCCTCTTGTCTTCCCACCATGTGCATCTCCCTGAGCATGCATCCAAGGCGGTGGTTTCAGCTACGTGGACCTCTGGACAGATCTGAGTCCAGATGTGTTACAGACATAACATCTCCAGTGCCAAACCCATTGCTTTACTCTGAAGCTCATCCTCTTTCCATCCATGACTGGGTTAATGGCCTTATTATCCACTTAGCTGCTGGAGTTCTGTTTGCTAAGTAACTAGAACCTGGTGATTCAAAGCAAACTTATAAAACCAGGCTGGCCGAGTCTCAGTCCCGGTTCTTATTTGCTCTGTAACCTTAAAGTCACTAAATATTTCTGCCTCATGTACAAAATGGGTACATTTATGATCCGTGTCTTACAGAGTTGTTGGAAGAGAAGGAAGAGTTGATACACACACGAACTGCTTCAGATGCTAGCCCATTGCGAATGATCTCTAAGTGTCTGTAATTATTTTTTCCCACCTCCTTAAACCCTGACAAATGATTTGCCCTCAAGCTTAAGACACTCGACCAATTTAGGTTTCCACTTCTCCTCTTTTAGTTACTGCCCTCTGGACTCAGGCCTTTGTTATCTTTGACGACACTGTCAGAGCGGCTGCGCCTCATTCCACCTACCTAGGGATACCCCTGGTGCCATAAAGAAGGGATCAGAATGTTCAGAGCTGTTCCAATAAACTGCTGCAGCTAGAGGGTGGAGGACAGATTCTAACAAAGTGGGTTCAGTGGAAGAATGAAACTATCATGACGTTCGGAAAATGACAACGGTACCTAAAACAGGCTAATGTCTCTTATCAAAGGAAGACATGATAATTAAGGCCCATGGTCATCTAGCCGATGCTCATGCAACCAAGACTGTCAAATTCTTGACCCCTAGGATCCTGGTATCCACTCAAGCCAGCACAGGCTGTGGAAGGTCTAGACAGGTTGCCACTTTCAGGGTCTCTCACTCTCAAAGGGCCCAGAACGTCACAGACAGGCTACTTGGTTTCCCTTTCTTAATTCCTTGTCCCTTTTCTGTCTCAAGAAAGAGAGACAGAGATAGCAAACTGGCCTTTGGCTCCTCTCTTGTTCTCCCAAGGTCCCCTCCTCTAAAATGATAATGGTGAGAACACTCAAGTCATAGATAAGACCTCTGGTCCCAGCTCCTGTCCCTCCACTCCCTTCCGCTTAGCTTTGAAGTTTCCAAACCCCTGCCTCTGTAGCCTGATTGTGTTATCTTCACAGCCAAGGTGAGAGAGCAGGGAATGATTTTATGGCTTCCTGTAAAAAAGAGCCTTCTCTAAATCCAGGCTTTCTTATAATTGAGTGGAAGGCTTGGGCTTTCCCAGAAATGACAACATTGTTAGGCACCAAATAGGAATGCTATACCATTGCTGGCCTAAAGCTGTGGTTCCCAGCTAGGATGTCCTTGTCCCCCAGGAAATGTTTGACAATGTCTGGAGATGCTTCTGATCGATCATTAGAATGGGGGAATAGATGCTGCTGGAACATGGTGGGCAGAGGCTAGGGGATATTCCAAGATGCCCTACAGCGCATACAGTAGCCCTAACAATGTAGTGTCCCCACCAGCAAATCAACAACACAGAAGGTCTGAACCCTTGCTTTAGAGAATGGGACTAAAGACAACAATATTTCCCATCTAAACTGTAGGGACCACAGCCCTTTCGTCTTAGTCATTATTAGATCTCCAAGTGCCCGCACTCCTAAGAGATCTCAAAACCCACTGTGGATGCAAACTGTATATAGGAAAAGTAAGATCTATAGATGTTCATTTGAGAAGGGGCACAAGGCTTTTTAGGGAATACCAAAATCCCTCATTCCACGGTAAGTGAGAGCTGAAGAAATTCAGACAGTGCGGGCCAGGGCTGGGGGGCAGGCTGGTTTGTGTAAAGATGTCAAGAGGTATGTCCACTAAAGGAAGTGTTAGGCACACAAGTGGAGTGTAGAAAGAGAAATGAAGTATGCATACCCTGGAGTTGTTTACAGATGTTGACTTCTTCCTCTAAAGCAGTGGTTCTCACCCTTCCTAATGCTGTGACCCTTTAATACAGTTCCTCATGCAGTGGTGACCCCCAACCATAAAACTATTCTTGTGGCCACATCATAACTCTAATGTTGTTGCTGTTATGAATCCTAATGTAAACATCTGATATTTATATTTGTATTACATTATATCCAGGATATCTGGTATGCAACCCGGAAGGGATTGTGACTCATAGGTTGAGAACCACTGCAAAGGAAAACCCAGATAAATGGAGGAAGCTAACCACACAGAACCCTGGTCAGTTTGCCTGTCATCCTTCAGTAACTTCAGATAGATCATAAACAGTCTACCACAGGACCAGATAGGGAAACACTTTTTGGTACGGTTTCCTCGTAGCTGGACTCGTATTTATCTTATCACATTATTAGTGATGTGCATAATGCCAATTAGTTATGGAACACCTGCCAGGCAAGAAGGAGTGTGGTTTAGTCCTCAAAAACCATCCCTGGGTGCTTCTTTTCTTCTAATGACATTGTTATTTAGCAGTTTAAGATTCACAGTAAAACTGGGTGAAAAGTGAAGGGATTCCATCCTCCCGTGTGTGCCTCACACAGCCAGCCTCCATCATGATCACCCTTTCCCATCAGAATGTTATGTTTGTAAATCCTGAGTTGATCTTGGCACATATCTTGAGGGTATGGTTTACCTCAGGACTTACTCTTGGCATTATCCGTTCCATAGATTCAGACAGGACCAAACCAAAGAATAGTGTCCCTGTACAAACAAAGCCCTTCATTCTCTTCCTCCCTCCATAAAACCCTGGCAATCACTGGATTTTGTTTTTCATCTTTCTTACCATAGCTTTGCTTTTTCCAGAATGTCAAGTGGTCGGCACGGGGGACACCGAACATCTACATTATTTTTCAATATTCTTCCTTCACCTGGTAGTATTCATGTAAATGTCTTGTATGTTTTCTCATGACTTGATAGCTCATTTCTGTGCTGTGAATATCATCTCGTTGTATAAATGTGTCATGATTTATCTATGTGCCAATTGAAGCATATTTCCACTGTTAATAAGTTTGAACAATTATGAATAAAGCTGCAATTGAAAATCCGTGTGTAGATTTTTTAGAGGCTGAAAAAATGGCCATGTTCATGTACAGCATTGTGAACTCTAATCTGGGAACAACGTTCAGACAAAGAACAGAGAGCTAGGGTTGCTGGAGAGACTGCATAGCTTCTACAGATTCATGAATCTTAGAAAACAACTTGTTACAGATCATGCAAACCAGGCATTGGTGCAGGGGGAAGGAGTAGCCCAATTGGAGACTTGGGTTGAAGTCAGCCTGCTCTCCTAAAATATGGGGGGCAGGGCCAGCAGGAGTATCTGATAGAGAATAGGGAAAACCAGACAAGCCTGGAAGGATTAATTCTGGGTGTCTACCTACCTTCTGGCTGCCACCATCCTTCACTACTGTCAGCTAATCTTACCTGAAAGTCCCATTCCCCATGAAGAGCATGTGCCACCCAGACAGAATGAACCCTCAGAGCAACTCATTCTATGTTAAGTTGTAGCATGTGTTTAAGAGGGAGCCACCTCTCCAAACAGCCACATCCTCAGAAGGGTGTTCTGTCAATGCTGAATCAGAGTACCACAATGTCTGTTGGCCCTGAAGTCCAAATCTCTCACTTATGACAAACTTCTGAAACTCGTCTGTCTCCAGCACCATTCCTAGAGCTGGTACTGCAAATGTGGTAGCTTCAGGACATCAAAACCCTGGTTATCACTTCCTGGTTGTGAAATATAGGCCTTGAAATATGGCTTTGTATCTCTGAGTTTCTCTTCCTTCACCTGTAAAACAGAATTTTCAAAAAGAAATATGTAGGTGGGGAGAGACATGGGGATGTTCTGAGAAGCATTAGGGGGTGGGAAAAGAATATGATCAAAATACATTGCATGCAAAATTTAATATGGAATAAATTTCATTAAAATATTTTTAAAGTATGTACCTAGAGGAGTGGAGGGAGGGAAAACAGTAGTCAGGAAGTGTTATATGAGAGAAGAATCTATTTTCAATAAAAATAAAAATAGAGGCAGGGTTAAACTGACTCTGGTGCTCAATATAAATTAGTTTATTCATTCACTAATCAATTAATAATTAATTAAAGGAAGAAGGAAAGAAAGAACATACTATTTTACAAAGCAAAGAAAATAATTAAGATAATATATGCATATCAGCTGAATGTTTGGCACACAGTGAGCAAGGAGACAAGTTGCTTGCTAGTGTTAACAGGCAAAAGGAGAGTCCTAGGATGGATAGACCATGAGGCCTCCCCTACTCACTAATACCAAGAGTAAAAGCAAGTGCTTTGCTGCTTGTTCAATAACAGATAATCTTGGAGTAAATTTAGACACGCATCCTTCTCCACTGTAGCTAGTCCCTCTTTTGCTTATTGACCTTTCTTCCGTCTCATGTGCTCTCTCTGGGATCAGAACCCCACTCATCCCCAGCAGGGTTACAGGTGCCAGAACGCCTAATCATCCTTATGGGACCATACAGAATTCTCGATTCTCCTTAGCAACGGCCTCTGACTTAGCATTTACAGACAGGCCTATAAAAAAAGCTAGATTTGGCCTGGCACCTTTGACCTTTACAATAGTTTTAAAGCTGGGTGTTTTTCAGAGAAAAATCTATCCTTCAGATTGTTTTAACAGGAGCTCTCTAAGGCCTCCTATACTTGGTTACGATGAAGGAGCCGCTTCCTGCTTGAGATTTTGGGATTCATAAAGTCTTATTTCGCGTACTTTGATAAACGATGATGGTTAGGAGACTAATAACACCTTTGAAAGCCACTGGGCTCCCCTGTCTTGGTAGTAAGGACCCTTGACATAATAGCTTTATTTGCACCAAGAATTTCAGTGCTACTGAGGTTAGAGTCTGAATCTCCCTGGACATCTGGTCAAAAGGTCTTAGAAAGCATTGGTGACACCTTGCAGGGACAATTGCCGCTTAGGGCTCTGAGCATAATTGCCCCAGAACAATAGGACTTCAGCTCTGTATTTACAGAGACTGTGATGCCCCGTCTGCATCTCCCAAGAGGAAAGCTCCAGGAGGGAATAGAGTAGGGCTTTGGGAATGAATATGGAACCACCCAAAATCCTCTGCTTCCTAACACTCAGAGAGAAAATATGGAAGCCAAACAATTCTCCAGGCCAGTGGTTAGAACAGGATGTCTTCAGGGTTCTTATGCCCTTCGTTATCCTTGGCATTTCTCCTTCACCACCACCACCTGCCCTCCCTCCCCCAGCAGAGGAAATCCAAATTTTCCTGCAAAACCATTCACAATCTGTCCCCATTCTAGAGAATATACTGGGATGGGGAAAGTTGAGGCCCAATGTTACTACATGCACTAGCAGAGGAGCCGAGCTTAAAGGCCAGGCCAGCATTCAGGCAAATTTGGTATTACAACCCTGTAAGATAGGCACCTGTTTGACAAAGAAGGAAGCAGAGGCTCAGGACACTGGCTCTCAAGGTTTGTGAGATGCAAAATTGAGACTGAGATGCAGATCCACTTCCAGAATACGAGCTGGGTTCTGTGTTCCTGCTACTGGGCCACGCTGTAGACAGTGTCTCCGTGTCCTGCAGCTTCTCCCAAACAACCACACTGAGACTTATTATTAATTATAAATGCTCAGCCAATAGTTCAGGCTTGTTACTAACTAACTTATGCATTTTAAATTAACCCACAGTTCTTATTTGAACTCTTCATGTGGCTTGGTACCTTTTCAAATACAACAGGTTCATCTCCTCTCCGAGGTGCCTCCTGATTTTGAAACTCTTCTTCCTCACACTCTCTTTTTGTTTGCAAGTCTCGCCTAACCTCTACCTGTCCAGCTATTGGCCAGACAGTTTTTTTATTAACTCAATCACAGTGATTATATATATATATATATATATATATATATCACAGTGATACACACACACACACACACACATATATATATATACATACATACATACACAGTGTAAAGGATATTCCACACCACATCTACCTCCCTAAGACCAAAAACACACTCTAAAATGGTCTGGGGACTGAAACTGTGGTCATCTGATAAGAGTGCTTGCCTTGCATGCCCAAGGCCCTGGTTTCAATTCCTCAGAACCACATAAACAGGGTATAGGACATATGCTTACAATCCCAGCACTAGGGAGCTAAAGACAAGAAACAGAAGTATTAGAAGTTCAAAGCTATCCTTGGCTGAACAGCAAGTCAGAAGCCAGCACGGACTACAGGGGACCCCTGTTTTGAAACAAAAACAAAACCTGGAAAGAGGAGGAAGAAAGCAGCCTGTTTGTATTGTGTCCCTGTGTTTGAAAGAATCTGCTAGTTGAAGTCTACAGGTTTCTTTTAACCCCTACTTCCATGTTAACCCCCCTTTGCATTCCTCTTCCCTGTGTGCTTTGCTTACTGAACACTGACCTGGGAGACCTCACAGAGAACTGGTTTCCTCAGTGACCTTTCCTTCTGCCTCCCTGCAGACAGAATCTTTATTCCTGTCCGTGTCACATTTTTCCTCCTCCCTAAGCACAAATTGAATGTCACCTTACAAGAAGCTGGAAATTCTTAGCAAGTAGATGTCTAACTGTCAAATAAAACTAAAGGGCAGGTATAGATACAGGGAAGGGAGAGGACAGACAGAAGGAAGATGGGGGGACAAATGTAGCAAAGCTTTCAACATGGCCTCAGCCCCTTAGGAGAAGGTCAACTACAGCCATGGTGCATTTGAGACAGAGGTGGAGGCTCCATTCTTCAAAACCAACCAACAAACTCAGAGGGAAAATTCCTCTTTCCTTCTTTGTTTTGCTTAGACTTCTTAGTTTGAGAAATTATATCCACGTGCTTAAATGCCCCTCAAATGGCATGAACAATAGATTTTTTTTTCCTTAAGGACTCAAGGATTTAGTGGATAGTTTAATCTACCCTGTAATTCATGGACCTAGGCAATTTTCATCAAACAGAGCTTTCTCTAGGACAGTTCAGTGCCCTGCACTCAGACTACAGACAGGAATACGGAGAGTGAAGAAGGACCAAGCCCCAGGCACGCACAAAGCTTGTACTTAGATTTCATCATCTAGAATCAGACACCTATCTGACAGGGATATTAGACCCGGGTGTGTGTTCTCAAGAAGGGGGGGAATGCATTTCCATGAACGTACATCTAATCTGCCACAGTATTGGTGACACACAAGGGGTCCTTGAGGCCCCTGCCAAATTCTCCATGCAGCTTCAAGAAGA
Source organism: Dicrostonyx torquatus (assembly GCA_028555095.1). Taxonomy (NCBI): domain Eukaryota; kingdom Metazoa; phylum Chordata; class Mammalia; order Rodentia; family Cricetidae; genus Dicrostonyx; species Dicrostonyx torquatus. The sequence goes on from JAQHUG010000034.1 coordinate 7,524,909, forward strand.
GGCAAGACGGCCTGGCTGGCTTCTGGCAGGATCAGGATTAGATTCCACAAACTTGGAGCAAGAGGAAATCTAAGGTCCCAAGAGCCAAAGGGAAATCTTAACCAAAAGGAAAGGCTATTGGTTGGAGGAAACTGACATTTCAATACTCTGAAGACTGACGTGCAAATCAGGAATACAAGTTGAATTGCAAAACCAAAAAGTTAAGAAGGAAAAAAAAAGAGGGAAATCTGTGGAGAAGATTAAACAGTTCCAATGGGAATATAAAGGGCACCCAAGCACAATTGGCCGAGGTTCTAGAGGGTTCTAGAGGGGTTTATTTTGAAAGGTCAGGAGGTGAACAGTATGCACATGGGTCAGACTGCCTTAAAGAGCTAGGAGCAAGTACGTCCTGGAAGAGTTAGGACAGCTTGCAGATGATTGCTCTGGACAAGCGGACTGCAGGGATGCCCCACTCCTAACTCCAAATTTACATACTGAAGTTTTAATCCCTGGAATATGAGAGAATATGAACATGAAGATATTGCAAATATAATTAGTTCATTTAAGCTGAAGAGTGGGTCCCTAGTGTAAAACAAAGTAAATTCTTCTTAGTATGCAAATTTACTTTCATCTTTAGTAAAAGGTGAAAAAAATATATATATATATATGTTTTAAAATGTATTATGGATTTGTTATCAGAAAAAAAATTAGTGATCTAGGCATCATATGGAAAATATTTCAGTGAGATCAATTACATTTCTGATATTCTGATAAATATTTTCTTTCAAAAAATAGGAAAAACTAAAATATATAAAATTATCAAATGAATTGATAAATTTAATAAAACTAGAGAGCTTTTTATATGGGAACTCATTCACATCATTTTACCCATAAACCTTTCTGTGTGTCATCTCTACAGCAACAATTATATCAATAACAATTATATCAATAATTATAACAATTATCCTTGCAGACGTCAGCTGTGCTTGGTCTCCATATTCCCTGCAACTCTGGCTGAGGTCCAACAAATTGTATTCATATAGAGAGAAAATTCAGACATACAATAACATGCAGGAAAGAGTCCATGTGGAGATAAGAAGGCAGAGATTGGAATTGTACTCATAAGTCAAGGATTTGGCCCATGGAGGACCAGAATTTAGGTAAGACTTACGGGGAAGATTTGTCTTTTGTTTTTAAGATATCCAAGTCTATCAACATCTTGATGTTACTCTTCGCTCCTCCAAAATACACAAAGACAAATTTCTGCTGTCCACACCACTCAGTCTGCAGGATAAGTAATTCTCTGCAATACTGTGAGAAACAAGAGCATGAGCTCTATAATACAGGGTACCAGTGTTGCCCATCCTGAAATAGAGAACAACCCAGGAAAGGAGCCAAGACAGCACTACACAATGCCCTACTGCACAATTCGCTACAGAGTCTTCCTAACAAGCTGCGTCAGACAAGGCAGGTGTGATGAAAAGTGCACCGCCAGTTTTTGAGTGCAACAAAACTAGCACCTCCTAACACAGGGAGAAAATGTTGTTTTCGTGATGTAATCTTGTTTCTGAATGATCCATGAGAGGACATAGAAAAAAAATTGTGAAGGAAGGAAATACTCCGAAAGGTCACAGGAAGCTCAGTGTAGCCAGGGTGGGAAGAAATGGGAACAGGCAGGTCCTTTAAAGGATGTGTCCATGTATGGAATACAAAGAATATAGAGATAAATATCCAAGCAGTGGACAGCAATGTACCTTTAAAGAGTCTCAGCGCCTGTTGAACAAGGTCCATCAGGTCCCTGGTAACTAAATATATGAATACATGGAATTTGAGCAGAAAGCAACTTTCCTGTGTACATACTGAGGAAGATTATCCCCTACCCTTGGATGAAAACTGGTACAATCAAGTGAGTTTTTACAATCGCTCTTAGCTAATAAAAACCTCATGTCCCTTTGGAACACCAAGCATCATCTACACGCAGATCTTAGAATGCCCTTTAATACGTCACTCCACACTCCAAACTTAACTTCAACATCAGCCTCCTCTCCCATAGATGAGGTTGATGCTAGAAAAGCAACCTAGGGCTGAGAAGTCTCCATCACTTACACAGTGCGTTCTGCTACTCTGGACTTGGAGAAGACAAGGAGTGTTCTTGCTCGACTGGTGCTTTTGGAGCTGACTTCGTGATATGTGAGCACAGACATATTTAAAGCTCACCCTTTTTCTTTTGTGGATCCTTCAGAGAGCCTTCCCAGTGGCTGGGGATGGCAGATTATAGCTCCCTTGGTGCAGAGCGTGAGTACTTCTTTTTTTCCCCCCCATTTTTCAAGATACGGTTTCTCTGTGGCTTTGGAGCCTGTCCTGGAACTAGCTCTTGTAGGAGGCTGGCCTCGAACTCACAAAGATCCACCTGTCTCTGCCTCCTGAGTGCTGGGATTAAAGGTGTGTGCCGCCACAGCCCGGTACATGAGTACTTCTATTTCAACAGATAGTTTACACCCTTAATATATCCCAGAAATGTGCCCACAGCACCATCTGAGACCTGTGTCCAGCCTAGGCTACGTTCTGGAGTACAGGCAGCATCTCACAGATTTGATGCATATATCCATGTCAGACTTATTAAAACAATCAAAATTCAAGGACAACCTGGCTAATTTATTCATCTCTCCCAGGGTTCATGACTCATACAAGGTCTTGAATGAACATTAGTGCAAAATCTACTGCAGCTTTCAACTTTCAGTTACAAATGATACAGTTTGGTCTTCCTAAATGAAGCTTCCCTCAGTAGAATGACATGGGGTACAGGCATTCCTTAGCCCTTTAGGATGGAATTCAATATGCAAGCTGATTTGACATCCTCTCCAAATCATCACCCCTCCCAGTGTTCCATATCTTGATGTACATGAGACACTCGGGTGGCAAAGTGCGCTTGACCAGCAACTCCTCATACATTTTTTTCCATAGAACTCCATTACTGTTCTATGACTTCTTCAAGACAAAGTCTCTGGCTGTTCATTCATATAGCCAAGCTTCAGACACAGTGGTTGAGTGACTGAACAGAAAGGTACCAACAGCCATGAGCACAGCACGTTACTTCGACATTAAAGACTTCAGTATGGATTTTAAAAAGTTTAAGGAAAGACCAACGCGAAGAAACTTAGAATAAGGAAAATCTGAAGGTGAAGAAGAGAAGGAAAGACACTAGTTTCAGGAAAAGAGAACCCCATGTAGGTGCTTTACTTTACGGATTATGACTAGTTGGAACCAAGCCAAGTTACTAAAAGCTACCACCGAGCTCTTGCAACACATCTGGAAAGATTTGTGTGAAGCTTAATTGAAATGATACATATGAAACAACTGGCACAAGGGTGATTATACCACAGGTAAGAGGAATCATTTTAAAACCATCTTTCAATAGATCTATATCTATCACCATGCACCAACTCAAGTCTAAATGGGTCAAAGATCTCAACATGAAGCCAACCACACTGAACCTCATAGAAGAGAAAGTGGGAAGCACACTTGAATGCATTGGCACAGGAGAACACTTCCTAAATAGAACCCCAGTAGCACAGACACTGAGAGAAACAATTAATAAATGGGA
>JAQHUG010000034.1:7529148-7549162 GCA_028555095.1 Dicrostonyx torquatus
ACAAATCATAATCCCAGGGAACCTAGACAACAATGAGGCCCCTAAGAGAGATATAAATGAATCTAATCTACATGGGAAGTAGAAAAAGACAAGATCTCCTGAGTAAATTGGGAGGATGGGGGCCATGGGAGAGGGTTAAAGGGGAGGAGAGAGGCGGGGGGAGCAGAAAAAGATGTAGAGCCCAATAAAATCAATATAAAAAAAAAAGAATTCTCCAGTGAAATCATCCTGATAAAGAATGTCCCTTTGGAGGGATTTTTAAATATTGATTTATAGTTCCTTATTGGCAGCATAGCTACTGCCTCAGCTGTAGCAAGCAAATTTTATATGTAATAGTTTAATTTTCATCCAGTGCCATGAATTAAGTCAGAGTTTATTTAAAAGTTGATGCTTAGTTCTCAAACCCTGAGAGACTTTCTGTTAATGTTCTCTAACTGATATCTAATCTGATTCTACAGTGGTTAGAGAACACTCAAAGTATAATCTTAATTACATTAAATTTGTCAAAGTTTATTCTGTCAACCAGGTGTTCCGGGTTGCCAACATCTGCTCTAAATCTGGGATGTGAGACAAAAAGAAAGACATCAAAGGCCCCCACCACTGGGCAGTTACTCAAGCCCTGAGTTCCCTGGTTCATTTGTCTTTTGGTAAGCCAGTGAGAGAAGATGATAGATCAACAGATGTGCCCACCAGCACAATGAATTTCCACTATGTCTTTTATATTACTATAATATAATGATCCCTGAATTTATTTGTGAAATTATCAAATTAGTACCTTTAATGTTTGTGTTCTTTGCAAAATAATATTTTAAAAAAATAGCAACAGAAAAAAAAATCTTTTAATGCATCTTATGGGTCAGAGATTGAGTTAAATACTTTCTTTTACCTAATACCTTCATCAAACCCATGAGACAGTGAGCAAGGTAGTGTGATTTTAGCAGAAGGAATTAACAAAATGTCTGACTCCAAACCATACAGCTTGTGAGAGACAGACCTGGACTCTAGTCAAATCTCTATTTCTGCAGCGTCTGCTTTGCTAGTGTTCTCATGCATCTTTAATGAAGGATTATTACATGTTCCCATTAAGAGACTACATCAGAAAAATGGTACCAGTTATCAAGAAGCAAACATGCTTCAGTGTCACCCTAAAAGCAATTATGATTTTCTTTTCTTGATTAAAAACAATTTGGTGTTTTGATGAATAAGATATTTGCTGAAAATCTGTAAGGAAATGAGAGTGTGTTAGGATAATGGCAACATATCTTGTGGATAGTAGCCTTGAAGAGATTAGAGGAGACAATGTGTAAAAAGGTTTGGAAATCAGGGACATGGTTGGAAATGGGTCACCAGTGTTTTGTTGACTCCTAGGAGTCACAAGATGACACTACGGAAGGCTTGGTCCACTTATCCTGCAGGGAAGTTCCTCTGATTAGACATAGGACAGGCACAATTAGCAGATACCTAAAAAACCAAAAGAAGTGAGGGCATTGTGGGAGAGCAACTTAATGATTTGGAAAACCTCAAACTCCAGAGTTTCCATTCAGAAAAGCCTGGGGACGATGTTAGAGTGACATCAAGCTTGTCACTGGGAAACATTGGCATCAAAACCAAAAGTGACCTGAATATTAAATTCCAAATTCCAGAGCACGCGATTAGCAAGTGGAGTAAGGCTACTTGGGAAGATGAATGTCTCACTAGATGATGCAGGACTAATTTGTAAGGCTGGCGTTTGGTTGGTAAGCCTCTTCGATAGCTAGGAGAGCTCCCTAAGTTGCAAGAGAACCAATGAGGTGATAGCCTCAAGCCACTCCCCAGGCGCCTCTGAGCTTTGAATGGAGAGCCACACCCACCTTATATAACAACAATGATTTCAATATTATGGTAACAATAACAGCATCTGCTTTGGGGACATTTCCAAAGCATGCCACACCCTGTCCAGAGAAGGATTCACAGCTAATCCTTCCACCAATGCTACAGAGAGGATATTACAGCCATCAACCCTAATAAAGATATGGAAAGCAAGGCTCAGATGGTTGTCTAAGGGCAGCACCAGTCACACTTGAGCTTGAGAGTTCAGGTCTATCTAGTTCCTAAGTTCACAACTGCTGTCATTCCATTGCATTACTCACAGGAGATAACCGAGAAGCAGACGACAAACCAAATGAGCATGGCACGGTGGAGAGGTGTGAGCAACGGCATAAAAAGGCGAAAGTGTCAAAGCTCTGAAAGCGAGGTGATTGCCTAAGCTCCACTTCTCAGTAGCTCAGTGACCTAAGGAAAATGACTTCATGTCCCTATGACTCAGTTTTATCATCCACAAAGTGGGAATGATAATATTAACTAACTCTACGTGCTTAATGAGTTAATATTGAACACGTAGGAAGTCCTCTTCTAGCTGAATGGACACGGATGTGTGTCTATACTTACCTTTCCTCCTGACATGGCTGCGTGTTGTTACTCCAGGCTTTTTTAAGAAGCCATAATGAGCTTGAAGAAGCTGACATCATTGTAGCCATAGGAAGCCTTGGCAGATACATGTGTTTTCCAGTCTTACTAAGGATTCAAACTGGAAATTTCCTGAGCATTGTGAGAAGTGTTAGCAGCAAAGCTCCAGAGATTTCCTATGATAATAGGAAATAATGGAAGACTATAATATGGACAAGGACTCATTGGAGATTCTCATTAAGTCATAGGGTATGTCTTAGGGATGGGCCACGGAGCCGTGTGTTCATGACCACCACCTGGCAAGCCCCTTCAAGTAGTCGTCCATGTGTTAACTCAGAAAAGGTAGCTCTTTCGAATACCCTCTTCCATGCTTGCCTGGTACATGCATGAGTAAAACATAGAGACTTAAACTATGATTTGAAAACATGGGAGACAAAGCAGATTTGTGGGATGATTGGGGAATGAAGTTTCAAAATGTTATAACTTCAAAGACAGTAAGAGGGGACTGGAGAGTACATGGAAAATACCCAGAGATTAAAGTGAAGTTCGACCTAATGATTCTAAAGTTTTCTCTAAATCAGACTTATAGAGACCTGATGGAACCACTTAATGAGAACTTTCAGTGATGGAGAGGAGTGATAAAAGTATGGATTTTAAAAGAAGGAGTGACAAAAGGGAGAGGGGCACTAAGAACGTGCAGAACTAATAATGATGCATGCCTTACGTGAGTCCACTGTGTGACGACAACAGGAGCTCCAAGACGAAACAAACGCCATAGTTACTAAACACACAGAAGAGTGACTGAGATCAGTGCCTGAATCAACATCGTCAGAGGAGCTAACAGGGAGAACCACACTGGGACAACGCACAGTCAGAGGGTTTTGGAACACACAGTCCTAAATGCCTTGTCTTCTTCAAATCCCTCCCCTCGGGGCTCCGGGAACTTTGTGGTAGAGGAGGTGGAAAGATTGTAAGAGCCAAAAAGGTTGGAGGACACCAAAGAAACAGTGACTTCAGACCCAAGCCTGCTATGCATATGAACTCAGAGAGACTGTCGCAACATACACAGTGTCAAGACAGACAGGATCGCTGAGAGAGGGATCCCATCTCTAACCAAGAAGCTATCTCCAATTAACATCTGCTTCCAGAAGAAAAGGAAGTTTTCTCCAATGGAGTGTCACTGTATTAGCTACACCTAGTGTAGATTCCATGCCCAGCAAAGATGGCAAAAAAACAAAAACAAAAAAAAAAATCAAGGATACTTTTGTAGAGGTTTTGTCTCATATTGCTTCAATTGGACATTTTTTTTCTGACTTGTGTTTTGCTTATATATTATGGTGCCTGATTTTGTGTTTTTATATGGTGTGTGTGCGTGTGTGTGTTTTTTATGCTGGTTTGTTTGGGGTATTATTCATGTTTACTATTTTACCTATTTTTTTTCTAAAGACAAAGAAAGGACACAGAGTTTGGTGGGGTCAGGGGAAGTAGAGAATATCTGTAAGGAGGGGGGAGAGAAGAGACTGTGATCAGAATACGTTATACAAAAAAATTCAATAAAATGCATAAAAAAAAAAAGAAAAAGAAGAGAAGTAGAGAGACATGAGTGCTGAAGCAATGAGGCTATGGCTAAAGTGCTGGACAGCAACTGTTTAGAAAAACATCAATGAACTCAAAAACATGCAGGGGAGACCTAGAGGCTGGTCGCAATGTCATGTTGTGTATAGCGCCATTAAAAGAATGACAGGTGTTCATCAGGAAAACTAAGTCCAAAAGGGGCCAGGCCGGCTGTCGGCAAAGCTGAAGGACTTGTCATGAGGATAATGTATCCAGTTAGTGCTCCATGACTCAGGACCCAGAAGGAGAAATGACAAATTTCAATCCAAACTACAAGGTCAGAAGATGGGTTTCTTGGTGGTTGTGAAAAGATTGAGACGTGTTTGGACAAACAGACTCAACATAAAGACGTGTGTCAAATGATCTCCCTGATTGGTTTCAGAGCTAAGCCTCCATCATTCTTTGATACGATGACACGCGCTCTCTCCAAAAGGCAGCAAGAGGAGCTAGCAGGACTTTCGAAGATTATTGCAGCTATCGGACATATAATTTAAAGAACTCTCTGGAAGTGTGGGCTATCGCAAGGAGGAATCCTTTTCTTGGTAGTTTTATTGACTCGTTCATCTTATTCCTTGTGCCTGACATATTCTGGTGTACTATTCTAGGTGCGGAGGCTTTAAATATTTAAAATTTTAAATTTAAAAAGTAATCTCTGATTCAGGAGGCTTATAACGCAGAGGCTAGAGGTGCATAATAAATACACATGTCACACTATGCTGGTGTCGGCGAAAGAAATAACACAGCAGGCAAAGAAAACGGAGCATAGCAGATAGAGACGAATGTTTCACTTGGGTGTTCGTGAGATGTCTCTAAACGGAAGACAAATGAATGGAAATATGAATAGAATTCTGGATGGGCTGCCAAGCAAAAGATCACTCCAGGCAGACCGAACAGTTGATTTGATTAAGGGCAAGCATCATATGGATGGAGCAGAATATTCAACAGAAAGAGCCATGGTGACGCGGTCTGATGTATAGTTAGTCTCAGAGGTACCTGGCAACCTTGCAGAAGACCGTAACAGCTGTGGGGTTTACTCCCAGTGGGATGAAGGGGCTCACCAAGATTCAAAGCTAAAGAATGAAGTCATCCAATTTGTGAGAGATGCAGTCCCATGCCCAACAATGCCTGAGGTAGATTGGAGAACTGTCCCTGCCTTCCACCAGCGGCAACACTTGAGCCCTGAGCCTTGCCTGGGCAATACAACAGAGCCAACCCTGCTGGTGGAGGTGTGGGTGAGCCAGTCCCCAGGCTGTGAGCATGGGGGAGCTGTCCCCATTCCTCATCTTTCTTGTGGCAGCATGGGTTGGGGAGAGATGCCATCCCCCCCATCACCACCCCCGCACCTCCTGCGCCAGCATCTGATGCAGGTGGGAGAGCTGGCCCTGAGGTCAGAAGAGTCAAAGAGCTGTCCCTGTCCCCAGCCAGTTGCAACACTTGGGATACTGTCCCCTCTACCTTGCCTAGGCGACAGAGTAGGTCTGGCCCTGAAGGTGTGGGTGTGGGAGAACCAACTTTGAGGACACTAACGCAAGAGAGCCAGTCCTTCCCCTTGCTCATAGCTGATAAGGGTGAAGTAGCCAGGGCAATGCTGAAGACCTCACTTTAGTGGCAAAGACAGGGAAGAGCTGCTGGGCTGATCAGCTCTGCAACTACCCAGGTAAGAACCAGGGTTATGTGTTGGCTCACCCCGACATTGACCCCATCTGTGAGCTGCTGGGACATGGGCGTTGGAGTGGTGGTTAGTCCTGTGGACCCAGGGCTGCAGGATCTTCATGACACAGGGCAACAACGGGATGTCCAGAAAGAAACTTAGTGAAGGCCCAGTGTTGATGATGCAGCAGAAACCAGGGGCCTCCAACCAGACCAATGATTCTTTGCAATAAATGCCTGCATGTAAAAATGTGTGGATAAAGGGGTTTACTGCATGACTCACTATGTCACACTGCAGCTTGCACGATGAGATTTTCCCCTTCATCCTTTATTTCTTTTTTTTTTCCTCTTAAATATAGCTTTTTTTTTTATTTAGGGGCGGGATGGGTGAGATCAGGAGTCATGATGTGAAAAACACGAAGAATAAATTTTAAAATTTTAAGAGAAAGAAATAAAATAACATTAACGGAGCAGGTCAGAAATAAATACACATGAAATCAGAACAGCATCTCAGGGCCCCTGTAATAAATGAGATAATACATGAGCGTGGCTGAGAATAGAATAGTAGCAATGGTGGGGAGGAGAAGAGTTCAGATTTAAAACTTATTTTTTAAAATATTTGAAGGTAAATGCATGCAAGTGTGTGAACGGATCTGATAGAGAGGGTGATTCTGGATACCCAAGGTGATCAATTGGAAGCAAGGAAGAGATATTTACTGAGAAATGAATGGCGGGTCAGAGGATTTTGCAAGAAGTCATAAGTTCTCTTTGATCTTACCAAGCCTGAAGTATCTGGTCCACAAGTAGTTCGATAGAAGGCTTTAGTGCCTGGTGGAAAGATTCGGTTTAGAGATATTCAGATAGGCATTGGCACACAAAGGACAACTTCGCCAACTTCTGCATCTCTGGTGAGGTGCAGAAATATTCAGAGAGACCGGACTTGTAATGTAGCGAGCAACAGTTCCATAAGAAGAGTGAACAACTGGGTGGGATGATAAAACAAGGCTCTGACAGCTGAATGAAGCCCCTTGAAGAAGAGGATGGGAGATGGACTGAGGCCAAGCGTTCTGAGACAGTGGCAACATCAATGAAGTACAAGCCACTGGTGTCCTCCATGAACAGTGCGGATCTGGCTCTGCTTGAAATGAGAGGGTGAGGTGGATGAGAGGAAGTCATGAGAGCGAGTCTGCACAGCTTCTGACAGCTCTGTGAGCGTTTGGAGAGGGATGGGGCGGTTGCTGGGGGGCATCTGGAGTCAAGGACAAACTTGAGATTTGCATTTTTCAAAGACACTGGGTTGTAAAGATGAAGCATTAATTGCTGAGGTGCAGAAATGACCTATTGATTGATCCATGCTGGCTGTTTAATTATCTAACAGTCTATACTAATAAGACACTTCCTTGGATGTGACACCCGGAACCTCTCATGTTTACAAAGACCCAATGGGCTGGCCATATTGAAAGTGTCCCATGCTGAGGAACACACAACACCAATTATCTACAATATTTTAAACCAAGAAGGCAGGGGCTACTGGTTTCTTTTACCATAACAAATACATAGGAGAAGGAAAATACAAGGATTGAAATTATCAAGTCATTTTAAAAGAGCCATTGCTCTAGGCATGTCCCTCTCTCAAAATAGACAAGGTTTTAGTAATTGAATTAAAACTTCTTTTTCGGGTTGTGATTTTTCGGGTCTTATCTGTAGTAGTCATTCCACTGAGAAGGCCTGGGGATTTCCCATGCTTAATCTCAGCCATTGGGTATTCTTATGCAGCACAGAAGACACAGTGGATGAGTTAATAACACTCATGAGGAGAATTTGAAGGGGCGAGTGACTTCTTCTTCACAGACAGATTCATGAATTACATATATGCACTCAGTGTGTGCCTACTTAAAGGAAAGAAAATAGAATTCAGTGGGTTGGGCAAAGACTACTCTGACTGTGGCAGAAGTATTCCATTTTCACAAATGAGGATAGCAAAGGAAAGCAAGATATCTGGGGATCTGGCCTGTGAGGTCCAGTTCTTTGGCTTCACACCACAGACGTGCCTGCTGGGGGTCTACATAGCACTTCAAGGCCACCTCCTTGAAGAGATGCAGGCTATTGAATGGGTTGATCTAGAGAAGCTGGGGGCATCCCAGATATTCTGAGATTATCTCTGTCTAGGTTTGTAAATGCACAGAGAAGTTGCTTTGCTTCCCGAGAGGACATTTTGATAACCTTTTTGGAAAAATGGAGCAGCTGGTTTTGAAGTCAATTTCACATATTCCCCCAAACTTCTTGCTTCCTAAGGGTGTCAAGAGATGCAGCCTTTTAATGAGGAAGAGTTCCAGCTTCTCAAAAAGGCAATCGAAGAGTTACAAAAGTTTAAGGTTGAATTACACACTGAGCAGGCCCTTCTTGCAGAATTAGAGGAGAAAAAAAAAACTATTCCAGCTAAACTCAGAGAGACCTTGGTTTTCTCTGATGAGTTTGAAGATACTAGCAGAGGTCACAGAGCTAGTAACTTTAGGGAGAGTTTGGTGTCTCTGGTTCAGAACAGGAGAAAACTTCAGACAATTATAGACAGTGTAGGGAGAAAAAAGTAAAAACCTGGAAGAATGTTAATTTCTCAATTAATATGAAAAGAGAGACCCTGTGGATGGGTGGCTTTCCTTTGTTTACTCTTACACTTTAGGCCTTCCTTGAGGGGACATTTTGCCTTCCTTTCCTCAAATTAACTGATCTTCTAGAACTAGTCCCCAAGTCAGACTATGGAAACAAAGTCCACGCTCACCTCCTTTCCCTCTTCTGAAACTGAGATCCACCTTCCTTATACCTGGTAACCTCTACAGGTCCTCTTTCAGGATTGCACCCATTCCGCTCTTAGGAGAGTTCTATTGACTCCTCGTGCAATTGGGTGTCTCTGCTCATTCGCACTGTGTACATCAGGCAGGCCTATTCATTCATCGAATGATGTACGAAGTATAGCCGTGTGCCGGACACACGGATTCCATCAGTGACTTGAACAAAACAAAGCCTAAAAGCTGGGGTGGGGTTGTAGCACAGTAGGACAGTATACTCGGCATGGGTGCATCCTGGAGTTTAACATGCCACACTGTGGAGGGAAGCCAAAGGAAAGGAGGAATATCGAAAAGGAAAAACGAAAAGAGAAAAGGATGCAATGGGGTGGGGAGACTATGAAGACAAGTACCTTGCAAGATTAGAAGAGACCTGCCTGGTTGCTGATGTACGGTTTCAGTCAAGCTTGAAAACGGAGGCATTAGCTGTATGGCTACAGGATTATCCAAGGCAGAGAGAATAGTTGGCAGAAAACGCACAGAGTAGAGCATATTCAGGACGTCACACAGCTGGAGCAGATGGACAGGGTGGGAATCAGGGGTTACACCTGTCATGTTCCGTTCTATTTTTATAAGACAGGCAGGGACTGATGAGATGGGTCGGCCAGTGTAAGGGCTTGTCGTACAAGCCTGGTGACCTGAGTTGGGTCCCCAGGATCCACTTAAGGGTTGAAAGAAAGACCTGACTTCACAAAATTGCCCTCTGACTTCCTCAAGTGCCCTGTGACATGTGCACACCCTACCTCCAAAATCATACACATACATGCACACATACAGAGAGAGAGAGACTAAAAATAATTTTTTAGAGATAAGCAAAACCCCTATGTATGTGCAACCATGTGTCATTAGTAGTTGATTAATAAGCCAGGCTATGGTGGCACATGCCTTTAATCCCAGCACTCAGGAGGCAGAGAGAGGCAAATCTCTGAGTTCAAAGCCAGCATGGTCTACAAAGTGAGTTCCAGGATGGCCAGGGCTACAGAGAAAAACTCTGTCATGACAAAACAAGCAAACAAAAACAATAACTAATTCATAATTGGGCATAGTGGAGCAAACCTTCAATCCTATCCCTTGGGAAGTAGAGACAGGTGGGTCTCTATGAGTTCAAAATCAGTCTGGCTCACAGAGACAGTTCCAGGACAGCCAGGGCTATAGAGAGAGACCCTGTCTCAGAAAAACAGAGACAAACAAAACAAAAACCAAACCTGATTCGTGACACTAGTTTTAAAGGTAAGGCCGATCATGTTCAGGGCTCTTGGGATAGATACAGAGACCACTGCAGTAGGATTTTGCATTTAGGGAGAGAAATAAGATTGGACTCTGAATATAACAAGGGAAAGTTGGAGATTTATGGCTAAAGGACAGGACGAGACTTGTAAAGAGGGAGGGAGGTGGTACCATTGGATGGAGAATTGTTAAATGGGTCAGGATCAAGGTAGATGTGTGGCCCACAAGACTCATGTGCTAAAACTCTGGCTTCTCAATAGTACGGTGTTGAGTTCAAACATTTATATTCTGATTGATGCCAAATTAACCAAAGAAACTAAGTCTAATTAAGTCCAATTAAGGAAATCGGACTTAGCCTCTACCTTCATGGCCTTGGGTAATTTACTTTTCCCACCCATGCTGAGCAAAGAGAACGGCAGTGCCTTCATGTCTTGTCTGCAGCTCCTAGACCACGGTTCTTTAGAGAGGCTGCATCTTTGCCCCTTCTCCTTGAATTTGGGTAGAAATTGAGTGGGGAAGTTTTTAGGGAGTATGTTGCCAATAAAAGCCTGAGTTCAGGCCCTTCCTCTCTCTGGCACGCTCTCTCTCCCTGTAACCCTGCCACCATGGGAAGAGACAACCAAAAGGCTTTTATCCTAACCTGGGACTTTCCAATCTCTATATGTGTAGAAAACAGATAAATATGGATTTTATGGCTGGGTTATTCAGAGCTTAGTCAGCAAAGTGCTTGCCCTAGAAATGTGAGAAGCGGGGTTTAATCCCCAGCACCCCCATAGAACCCTGGGTGTGTAGCAGGCACTTGTAACCCCATCATTGGGGGAACATATACCAAGGGTCTCCGAGGTTTGCTGGCCAGCCAGCCTGGGCTAATTGGCAAGTCTCAAGTCCCAGGGAAAGATCCTGTCTCAAATAATATGGATGGCTTCTGAGGAATGACATTCAAGGTTGACATCTTTCCTACATACACACACACACCTGCATGCATATACATAAAATCATCATGCTGTTCAAATTTATATCCATGAATTCATTTTAGCCATACAATAGGAAGGGAAGTTGGAAAATTTTGTTGTTTATGTACCACTACATGACAAAACAACCCAGACTGTGCACATAGTCTGTGCTGTTAAGTCCATGGGATCTATAGGTCAGAAAACACAGCATATAGTGTGAGATGACCAGTCCCTTCTCCTGGATCTGGAGCTGGGAAGAATTGAAACGCTGTGGTAACTTAAAAAGCAGGGCCAGGAGCATCTGAGGATTCTGGACTTGGATAACATGAAGGCTGCTGACCAGGGGCCTCCATGAAGGCATTCTTACGATCATGGCTTCGTTTATACACACCTTGGGTATCCGAGAGCTGATGGTCTAGCTAAGGCAGCTGAGCCCACCTGGGTTTGAAGCATCTAGCTTCAGAAGCCTGGCTGTCACTTCCGCTGTTTTATGTTGACCAAAACAGTCACAGTTCTACCCAAATTCAAGCAGAAGGGACAAAGATGCAGCCTCTCTAAGGACCCGTAGTCTAGGAGTTTGCGGACAAGAAGCGAGGGTATTGCTGTCCTCTTTGCATGGGGAAAAGCATCAGCATGGGAGGGAAGGGAACTTAGCCAAGGCCATAAAGGCAGAGAGAGAGGCTAAGTCCAACTTCCTTCCTACTGGTACACTCCGCTCCTTCCCAAATGTCCCATACAAAAAGACAACCTATATTCCTCAGAAGGTCTTACCTTAGTGACGTCACTTGCTCTTTCTGTGACAATGGCCTCCACCTGATTGCTTCTTAGTTGTCAGCACCCTTCCCTGTATCACGGGAACTTTCTGAAGCACTGTCATGTTCACTCTGACATGTCTGTCTACTGCACAAGGACTTGGCAGACAATATATACTCAAAGTGTTAACCAAAGAAAACACACTGTTTCATCAATACTAAATCTTATATAATACTAAATATGCTCCTAAAAGCTCACATTTTCCAAATGAAGCTCTGCCCAACTACAATAGTGGAAATTATGAGGCCCTGTGCAATTTCAACGCTACTTCTACAGATTCTTGGATTTGTCTAAAGGAATCATTGGGCAGTATTTGCTCTCAAGTCACTATTGAGGAAGATAAATAATTGGGTAATATGGTATTCACTATTAATATGGGTGAAATAATGACCTATGCTAAACTACTCTAACCTTTCCAGAAGTCATCTGCCCTCTTCCTATCTTCTCAGGCCACACACCTGCTAAGAGTCCAGCCTCTTGTCCCTCCTCTGTGCCCATCCTCAAGTCTTCCTCCCTCCTACTCCCATCCTAGGTCCACAATCCTTGCAGTTCTTTTAATTTTACTATGCCTTCTTGTTCCTGTGTCACCCTCACTGGCTCCTTTAGTTCTCCTGGCTCACAGTAAGCATGTCTCCATGAGGTCCTAATCCCTGGGACCTGTCAAAATTACTTTTATATGGTGTGGGTTTTGCAGAAATACTTATTAGGAACATTGAGATAAACTAATCATTTTATATCATCTAAGTAGGCTCTGGATGCCTTTACATGTGTTCTTACAAGGAAGGGCCAATGAAGACAAGACACACAGAGAAGAGGAGGCAATGTTAACATAGAGGCAGAGATGAGATGGATGCATCTCACTGCCAAAGAAATCTCAGGCAGCGAAAGCAAAGAGGCTCTACCACCAGCGCCTCCAGGAGTGCCATGGCTATGAAACAACCTTGACCTCAGCTCAGTAGTATTGATTTCGAGCTCTGACCTCCAAAACAATAAAATAATATTTTTTGTTGTTTTATGACTTCATATTTGGGCTAATTTGTTACAGTGGCCATAGGACATTATCACACTTTCAACAGAATGGGAACATGAAGATTAACTTACTGAAGAATGTGTCAAAAGGGCTAAGAAGCAAGCTGGGATTAAAGGTGGTGCATGCCTTTAATCCCAGCACTCGGGAAGCAGAGGCAGATGGATCTCTGTGAGTTCGAAGCCAGCCTGGTCTACAAGAGCTAGTTCCAGGACAGACTCCAAAGCTACAGAGAAACCCTGTCTTGAAAAACAAAAAATAAAAAAATAAAAAGGGTAAGAAGCATATGGCAGATGTTTACTATAACAATTCAATATAATTCACAGAATAGAGGTGAAATAGGACAAAAGCAAAGCTGTAGAGCACTGAGCAGTGAGTGGGTCCCCGGGCTTCTGACCATTCACACATTGCTCATGGAGTGAAAACTCTGAGGTTCTTCCAGAAAGCTAAATTAGAGGCATATGTACCATGTGACCCAGCCTTCCCACTCTTAGATATGTTTTCAAAGTATTCCTCCCCCAGGCCCATCCATCAAATAAAGACGCCTTTGTCTTTCTCGCCGTATAGCAGAGAACGGAAACTCCCATCTCCATGAGCACCATAGTAGGAACAAACAGAACTATGCAGTAGATCTACCTCAGAGTAGACAGCAGAGGTTTTAAACTATAATCCGTATGTCCATACAGTACGGTGAATCTTAAAGCCCTGGGCTGTCTCCAAAAGGAAGAGAGACAGTGAGATCATTTGTGTAATTGTGACAGTATCGTTTATGTAATTTAACGGTGCATTAGAGGCATTGTATGTCATAAATATCATACTAGAACAAATGGAAGGGTGCATGTCAATTCACTAGGATATTGTCTTACAGAGAGGGTAATAAAATAAAAGAAAAGAAAAAGAAATGCAGATGTAAAAATAGCATAGGGCTTTTTGAGAACAAGCAGTATTGGGGTGACAGTATACAACCAACTTTAATTCAGTCACCTGCTTCTAAAGGACAGGTTTCTGAAACCAACCTCAGAAATGCTCTGCAGGGGTTTCGGAAGGAAGAGGACTTCAATTTGATTGGCAATTCTTCTATCGGTCCAGCCTAAGGGATACTGTAGGGACTTCAGAAATGGGCCAAAGAAGGAAATGTCCCTCCCTGCATGTTCCCATTCCTTACCAACTGCTGTGGCACACCGAGAGCTAAACGGATGTACTGTGGTCACCAGACTAGCTGGGTCCAGAACTGGTCCTGTTGCACGTCCACTTCCCAGCAAGGCTATGCCTGCTTCCCAGCTCAGCCCCAGATAGCAGACAACAGCTGACTCTCTGCGTCGTAGGTGAATCTCACCTACTTAGTCTATGAAAACATGATCAAATACCCTTTGTGTTACTTTACCGTGGGCTAAGTTTTTTTCGCAGTTATAAGGACACATATGACTTGTCTACAGGAGCTACTTCCACTCAGTTACTGTACAAAAAATGGTGCCTGAGCTAAAGATTCTGATATCTTAAGGGATGTGGGGCCATCTTGACTTTTTTTTTCCCTCCTGGTTTTTAAATGTTAATAATTATCTTTATTGAGGCCTGGAATATACCAGAAAAAAGGTAAATCCTATTTGCATTTCTCAGTCGGCCCATGAGTAACTGATTCATGAACCATAATTAAGCAACGCTTGTCTCTCACTGCAAGTTTGTGAGCTTACCCATGTGTGTCTCTGTCCCTCTCACAGCTTCACAGCCTAAACCCACTTCATGTCAAGAGATTTCCCAACCTTAAGCTTCACCTTGATTTCATTCATTGCCAAATGGGGCCACCAGTATCCACCATGCTGCTGCCTGGACTGATGCAAGGTTCACTTCAAACAGTGTGATTCTCAAGAAGCAGTCTGCAGAGGATGTGTACCTAAACAGACGCAATGGCAAGATGGAAGCCTCAGAAAGATATGACTGTGTCCTGATCCCCAGAACTTGTGTATGTGACATGATTTAGGGGAAGGGACCTTTGCAGAGGATTGGGAGGGCTGTAAAGCCAAAAGCAACTGTCCGTAGCACAGAGACATAGAAGAAGATACACAGGGAAATATCATGAGAAAATGAAGGCAGAGGTTGCAAAGCAGCCACAAGCCGAGGAACACCAGAAACTCCAAAAAGCTGGAAGAAGCAAGAAACAGCCTCTCCCTATGTGTCTTGAAGAACGTAGGCCTGCTCTCAGCTTAACCATGTACTTCTGCCCTGCCAGAGCATAAGAGAATGAATTTCCGTTGCTTTAGGCTGCGAGTTTGCAATCGTTTGTTAGAGCAGCTACCGGAAATGAACATAATACAAAGGTAGAGTTGCTACCACCTCATCGTCCATTTCTTTGAGCAGTGTCTTCTGGAGTTTTGTAACCCTTGACCAACAGTCTAGTTAGACACTCTCGCGTAGAGGCTCCTTCCTGAAATCAGCTGTCTGACCGTTAATCAACAATCACTGTGAGATCCTCACTGTGCTAGGGAAAGTCCTCCATTCCTTAGTGATTGATTCAGAGTTTTACCTCTCTGAATCAATTTGAGCAATATAGCATGCACATCATCGCTGTGGAGGCTGAGACTGGAAACTCATCTTCCATGACAGTCTAGGCTACAATTCTGAGACTTTTCTAAAAGACAAACCCGAAAAAAAAACAATGTTGAATATGATGTATTAGACTTAGTAATTCCACGCCAGAGGTGGAAAGGGTGGAAATTGATGAGAATGATTATTTTAAGCAAGGCCTAGTTATCTGCTATATACATAAAGTTGAAAACCATTAACACAGGAGCTGGGGAGATGAGTCAGTGGATAAAGAGCTGGTTGTGCAAATGTTAGGGCTGGAATTTGAATTTCTAGAGCCCATTAAATGTGAGGTAGGCATGGGAACCTGCCTATAATTTCTGCTGTGCACCTGGAGAACAGAGGAAGTAGAACCCCGGAGCAAGCTGGCTAGCTAGACTAGCTCATACCAGCAAGCTATGAGTTCATTGGGGGCCCTCCCTCACTGATCAAAGTTGGAAATGACCCCAGTGTCAACCTGAGCATGTGTTCATATGTGTGCACGCACACACATAAACGAGAGAAAGGCAAGACTCATAGATGTGATATAATAAACCATTAATATAGGAATGGCTATGTACTGAGTAGATCAAGGTCACCATCGAGATTTTCATTCATCGCCATTCTCACCATACTTACAATGTGTAGACTATGCTGAAGAGCTGGGCTAGGCAACTTGCATGTATGATCTCATATATACTCTCTTACCACACCCTTTTAATGGGCTGTTCTTATTGTCCTTATTTTCAGAAGGAAGCTCACAAAGAACTTAAATTCAGAATGGTTTGCCTTTCTGCATGTGGTCTCTTGACTTTGTATACACTTCCTTTTCCCTGTTCTCTGCCCATGTCTCTTAGGCACTCGTACTCATTCTACAAGACCCAGATAGTCATCACATCTTCTGGAAAAGTCCTCTATGCCATTCTCTATATCACTCTCTCTCCTATGCAAATCTTCTGCAGGATTCAAAGCCAAGCTACGTGTGTTTGCATCCCAGGGTGATGGCTTGCTCGTGGTGTGACCTAATCTGTGGACCTCAGTTCCTACAATGTTATAAATACTAAGTGAAATGATTCTTACAATATATTAAACATGGATTCTGGCATAAAACACACATGTGAAAATATTCACTACTTTTATTATTTCAGAACGATCTATAATCGCAAGTCAGGTAACCTTGTCATTTTGCTCTATAGATACCCACAAACACTTAAAGAGTAACCAGTAGCAAGATAGAAAAATGATAGGAACTCAGGCTTCACAGAAAATGAAGCAAACTCACTTTAACCCAGCTAGAACATTGTAACTGTGAGAGCGGAGGAAGCTGGGGAACCCTTTGACTGAGGGACCCAGGATAAAATGAAGCCCTTTGCAAACTCCCAACTTTTCAACTTGAGAAAAGGGTTGAGGGCAAGAACTTGGAGCCCCAGTTTTTAGATGAAAGCAACTGAGTCACACAGGTTGTGTGACCAGCCAGAGGTCATGCAGCATCAAAGAGGTCATTTCATCTCCCTGTTCATATTACCAGCTGATAACCTCAGACCAGGAAGTTGTTAGGGTCACAAAAATGTGTTCTTGTGGGAAATGAACGTGAGGTTAAATAAACATAAGGTTATGAGAACCCTGGGAATGAAGAAATACACAGGGTTTTGTGGTGTTCCCACTGAACAATGTCTGGGTGTGCATTTGTTCACTTTAATTCCAATTTTTAAAAATCCCTGTAATGAAGACAAGCAATCAAATACCTACAGAAACATCATGACTTCCTAGGCAACAAGGAGGTTGAAATGAACAAACGATGTCCAAACCCCTTCATGGCATGCTATTAGTTAGCAGGACAGGTTTTACAAGATCTGGTAGCTTCATCGTCATCTGTAAGTTGTGGGTCCTAGTCATACATACCATGAATTATCATCAGGGAATCAGATGGTGTATGAAGAGCTCTTGACATAGACTAGATGCTCCACTAATCTCCACTATGTTATGATTGGAGATATTTGGAGCAAACTGTAAGTGTAGATCTCTACCCAAAAAGATGAAAAGTTCTTTCAGAGATTGGACGGGGAGGCTTAGTAGTAGGACAGTTGTCTAAAACACATGATTTAGATTAATGGTGTAAATTAACCATCCCAAAATTGCAAAATAAATGTCATTTTTACATTATAGACAAAAAGGATAAAAGCTTTAGACAGAGAGATCTTTTCTCCAAGTTGAATGGTAATAAACAGAGGACTCTGGACCAGGTTAAGGCATTTTTGCAAAAGAAGTTTTATGGGTGGAGATACAGTTCAGGGGTTGAGTACTTTCCTAGCATCTGTAAGACTCTGGATGTCTCTCTAGCACCACAGGGGAGAAAATGATGGCAAGGTATTTTCATCTGAAGCTCAAAAGATGAGGGAAAAAAAAAGCACAAGGAAGAGAATTTGACAAAAGTGAAACTGCACAGTTGAAGAGCGGGGAGACAGGGACTGGAGTGTTAGGGGAACAGAGAGAAGGCCAGTGTGGGTGAGTGTAAAGACAATGGTCTAAGGTGATCTGGGTCTCAGGTCGGTAGACTGTGGGGCACAATAAGGGCATTGGATTCTGTTCCAGGTACAATGGGAAGGCTTAAAATCCTTTACACAGAGAAGGGACAAGCGTCAAACTGGATTGGAATCTTGTACCAGTGGTCCAGGGGAAGGAAACACCTCCAGAATTCAGAAGACTGTCATAGCAGAAGCCCAGCCAAGAGCTGATAGACTATGGCTGCATGCTAAAGATATGAAGATGGAGCCAAGGAGACTATCTGAAGACAGCTTTGATCAGTAGAACTAGCAGGCCATGTCACCAATGCACTGGCATGGTAGGTCAAGGATAAGTCAAAAATGAATCTCTGCCTTCCTACATAGCCTTGTTCCTGGGCTCAAAACAGGTCATAAACAGACACAGGAAATACAAAAGGTGCAGACGAGTTGGTTTTTTGTTTGTTTTGGTTTTTTGAGACAGGGTTTCGTTATAGCTTTGGAGCCTATCCTGGAACTAGCTCTTGTAGCCCAGGCTGGTCTCGAACTCACAAAGATCTGCCTGCCTCTGCCTCCCGAGTGCTGGGATTAAAGGTGTGCACCACCACCACCCAGCCAGACGGGGTGTTTTTAAGCTTACTGTCTTGTGAGACTTTCCAAGATGTCTGGATGAAATATGAAGGATGGCTGAGGTGCTGCATTGGAGAGTTCTTAATATGAGGTAAGATTGAAAGCCATGGATAGGAATAGATCCAAGCACTACCGCATTACCTGGAAAGTAGGAAAGGAATGACAAAAGTAGCTTGAGAAAGTGAACAGTGCCTTGTGGGATCAGTATTTGCAGGCTACATATTGGAGAAGAAGAAGAAGCCAATAACCTTAGAGAGAAAACAAATTTCCCATGTCTCGGGAACCAGGTGAATACAGTGCTATTGACTCAAAGGATACAGACATCTAGAATGTAAAGGTCAGGTCAATTTTCTTCATTGCTTTATTTTTATTTGAGAATTTGTGGCCCAGATAGAGGAAGTACCTTGTTTAAGATCACGCAACTTGATAACCTCCAAAGAACTTTCTAGCAACGGGAACTTTCAACTGTTAATGAAGTAGACTGTCCTCTACTTAAGGATTAAGGCTTCCTTGAATGGAAGGGCATGGAAATTAGATGGCACAGTGGATGTTAGAGGAGAATGGTGTAGAGGTCTAGGGATATAGCTCATAGGTAGAGCACTTGCCTGGCATGGATGACACTCTGGGTTTAATCTCCAGCATCATGAGGATAAAATGGTCTAAAGTGTTTGGGGTGATGGGTGAGTACAGAGGAGAAGAAAACTCAGTCGCCTTGAACGCCTCTGTAACATTGCCGAACAGATGACTCTGGGGGTCAAAATAATCTGTATGTCAGGATTTCTGAAATTCTAGCTATAAAGTTATATAACAGGCTGTGTTGGTCATAGTTTGAATACTTTGCATCTCAGGATCACTAAGAATCATTCACTACTAGAAAACTGAAAACTATAGATTATGAGAGTGGTGAAAATTATATGTAAATATGCTAACTTGCAAAAGCATGCAAGGATATACTCTTCTTGGTACTCTTAACAATGCCAGGAAAGAGAGAAAATGTATTAGCAGGCTTCCATTGGTTTGCTGTCTCTGAAGGTCAATCATAACTCAATGATGAAAGATTTTATATTTCTAATATTCTGAAGATCTAAGATTTGATTCCACAGCCCCGGTGCAAGGAACACAGACTTACTACTATCCCCACTAGACTCTGTAGGCCAGAGCTTCTGCGTATGCTTTAGCAGGACAGAGTTCAAAACCTTTTGTAAACATTGCATTCATAACTTTCCCCAGACCAAAGGGTGAAGCAATTGCCCTCAGCTTTTGGAAGGAAGCAGAACAAGATAAGGCCCTGAGACTCAGAACACTTAGAGCAGACCAGAAAACTCCTCCCAGCACTGGAGAAGGAGCCATGGTTTTTTTTTTCCACTACTATCTTAGCATTTTTCTGACATCCACGCTAAATTTTTTTCCCCTTTGCTTCACATCCTTCTCTCAAGTCTGCCAGCCCAGGCCACTTGTCATTCTTTCTAGTCTAGTACGCCATGCTGTGAGTGTCATGGTTTCAGCTATAATGGGTGTCAAATGGTCCTTTATTCATCTGCAGAAAGAACATGCAAGGATATGAAGATAAATTATATAAAGGCATGCAAAATCCAGAGAGAATCACACCAGGAGCAGTGACTCCAGTCTCCTTGAGAAGTAGCAGTGTCAGAAGTGGAGCATAAAGAAATTTAAGAACAGTGACAAAGTAGACTAATAGAACAAGATGAGAAATATCAGATGGCCCAGGGACCTGGCAAGAGGAAGGCACTC
>JAQHUG010000034.1:7559711-7575982 GCA_028555095.1 Dicrostonyx torquatus
GATTATAGCCTGATTATCCTTTCCTGAACAGATAATATCCACTTACAAGTAAGTACATAGCAGGTTTGTCTTTCGGGGTCTGGGTTACATCACTCAGGATGATTTTGAAATATCACTCAGCTGTTAAAAATGACTTCATGAAATTTGCAGGCAAATGGATAAAAACACCTTGATATTCTTCCCACAAATATGAGATTCCTGGGTGAAAAGACACAGCCTACTTTCTGAAATCTCACTGATGGCCATCATGCTTTTAGGTCCTCAGGAGTTTAGAGCCCAACCCTCAAATGTGCCACTTTAACCTGAACTCAGTGACAAACACAGAAGAAAAATTCAGTAAAAATCTACACAAACTAAATGTATAAAACTCATACATGCTTCTCCTGCGTTCTCTGTGTCCCTACTACAAAGACCCTTCACGAGGACTTCACAGGGTCCTTCCTGATCCATCTATCTACTTCCTCCTACTTCATTCCCACTGGCTCATCTGTCCCCATTACAACCCAGTTCAAACAAGTCTTAATCACACACGACTCAGATCTCCCTGCCTTTGAACTTACCAACCTGAGGGTAAGGCCTATCTGATTTAAAACTCCACCAAGAAGCCACCCCCTCTCTGACAGTTTCCCGCCCAACCAGTGTAACCCAAGCACACTCCCCTGTGTCACCCCAAAGCACCAGGAGTATGCCTGCTTTTACGCATGACTCATGCTACCACTGTGATATCCCTGCTGTCTTTGCAAGGTGGCTGT
The DNA here is from genome assembly GCA_028555095.1 of Dicrostonyx torquatus. NCBI lineage: Eukaryota > Metazoa > Chordata > Mammalia > Rodentia > Cricetidae > Dicrostonyx > Dicrostonyx torquatus. The sequence goes on from JAQHUG010000034.1 coordinate 7,560,464, forward strand.
GAGATCTCTGAGGACAAGCCCAGCTAACTCTCATCTTTGCATCATCTTGTATCTGATAGGGAGCTTCAACTGCAAGTAATAGAATACGCAACTAGGGCCTTATGTAAATGAGCCGTTGGTTATCTCTAAAGAGGGCTCAGGGTGCACCGACCCCAGGACTGTTTAATTCAACACCACAACACACCCCTAGTTCCCACTGTTTTACTCCATCCTCCCTCATTTCTTTTCCTAGGGTTGCAACACCAAGAGACCTCACTTGTAGACACAATGTCAGCACAGGAAATGGGTGGAAGCGCCTTCTCCAGTATTTCTCTTTGTTCCTGAAGAAAACTCTACCAGACATTCAAGCTGGTCCCCCCCCCCTTCCCTGCCTTTACCGTCTGGAAGTTATATCTACTACCCAGACAGCAAATGTCCGTTGGCTAGGAGAATGAAACTCTTAATACCTGAGAATAATTCTTCTCTTTCACTGACAGGCAAGGCTTCAGAACAGGGTGAATGTAATCTGTGCTCTGTATGTGGGAAGGAAAAGAGTAGCCCTGAGAAGAGTTACAAGATGAACCCTAAAATCAAACTCTCTTAAACTTGAACCCAGGACAGCAAGTCATTAGCTGAGTAGGCTTTGGGATGTTCAGGTTAATTTCAAGTCTCATCACCCATAAAATGGGAATAACTACGTCAACTTCATAGGGTTGTGGCAGATTTAATGATATAAAGCTTAATAAGATACCTACTGAATAGGATACTTGCTGAATATGCATCTTGTACAATAAGATACTTAATGCATGTCAAATAGAATCATGCTAACCTTTTCATTGACTTCAAATTGACAGTCTTCAAATTCGACCCCATGACAGCCCATAAATCTCAGCACTGCTCACGCCATTCCAAAATTCCCTGAAGTAGACAGTGCCTCCCAGCCTAGAAAAGGCCCACAGGTCCACCGTGATGTAGAGGAAGAAAAACAAAGGAAAAGATAACAAGTGACAGCTCTGACAAGTTGTTCCTTTAGAAGGTGTTTAATCATAGACAAGTCAAAGTGAGTGACAGATGCAAATGACATGCTTGGGACAAGTAAATATACCTTGGCCTCCTGATATTCAAATACGACTTTGGATGAAGAAATAGTTCTCGGGAGTCAAAAAAATGGGTAAGTGGAGGTCATCAAACAACGCCGAAGTCTCTCTCAGCTCCTGCCTGCAACCAAGGTTACTGGAGGACAGGTTGCCCTTAGAAGAAAAGCAACCCGGTTCCTACCAGTTCTGAACTGAAAGGCACCCAGGTCACGTGTGTCTCCTCCTTTGATGAAGGGGCCTGGTTTTAGCAACATGACCCTGGGCCTCTGCACAGTACACTAAGTCCTTAGCAATGAAGCGGCTGCCTCGTCACCTTAGCTATCACCATTGTATTCTCGAAGTTGCAGCTCCTTGGTACCCAAGAAACAGAGAGACTGTGGGTCTCAGAGCAGCTCTCCTGCTTCTCTCTCAAATATCTTCCAAAGAAGAAGGTGAGCTGAAGAGAGCCTCGCCCTATTCCCATAGCTGCGGCCGAGTGTGGTTGCACCTGCCCACCTGACTCAGATCCTACTCACGTGATCTGAGGCAAGTTCTCAAACAAATCTGAGCATCAGCAACAACGAAAACCTTAACATAAGTTACTTTCATCTTTTCATCCTTCAGCTATCTTTATACCTCACTCGATCACCCTCAGATGGGTGATTCAGCAGTACCTGAATGGGGTTGTGGCCTGTGGAGGACTTTAATATAGTGTGCAGAGGGCACAGAGTTGTGCTGCTAAAACCAAACCCCTTTATCAAAGGGAAAGAAGACACAAGTGACCTGGGAGCCTTTCTGGTCAGACCCTGTGGGTTGCTTTTCTTCCACAAGAAGGAAGTAAACCCTCCTCCCAGTAACCTTGGTTACAGATGAGAGCTGAGATCCTTCTGCATCATTTAAACCTGAAGTAACTTCCCAAGTAGAACACAGCTGTATGTCAGAGAACCACTTCTTGCTCTTAAGTAGGCTCTTACATCATGCAACTCTCTAACAATACCTGACGTGATCTTTGTGTCTGTGTATTGTTATTTTTTATGCCACTTGTTACTGCCATAGGTGTACCTCCCTGCCCTTTAATCAGTATTTTAAAATATTAATTGCCTCTCCCTACCATGCTTGTTTTTGGTGCCATGCAGTGAACAGAGAGAGAAAGCTCCACCCACCAGTACACAAGATCATGCCGTGTCCATGGGCCTGTAGAATGCGAGCAGAGTACTCTGCCACATCCAAGAAGGAACAGTACATGACACGCAGTTTTGCCAAATCATTGCTTGTACCACGGAATGTCAGTGGCCATGGTGTCCTTTCTGAGAGGACACAAAGAAGAGTTATAGACAGCTGAACCCAATGGAGACCATGAATGAGAAATCAATGTCATTCTCCCATGTCGCTAACATAAAAATGTGACCATGCTCACCAGTGTATCCTGAATACACATCTATGTGGGGTAGAATAGAACAGTCACTCATTTTACAGCTGAGGAAGCTGCCTCTATGAAGTCCTGGCAGAAACCATGAAGAGGAGACACAGCCAAGTCCATAGCATGTGGCCTTGCTTCTCAAACCCTGTGCAGACTGAATTGCATACTTTCCAGAGTGGATCCTTGATAGGACATCTGAAAATTCTGATTTTCATTACTTCCATGTATTTTCTCACTTTATTAACCCTTCCAAACCTCTCTAAAGGACAGATTCATGTCAACTTTGTCATGTTTTCTCCTCGGATCTTAGCATACATTAGAGAGTATGTTGTTTGATGAACGAATAAAGGAACGAATGAATGAATGAACCGACTAACTCTCCTAAAGATAGTTTCCTTCGTCTGTCTTCATGATAGGGAAACATAACAATCACCCAAAAATACTAGAAAATGTCCACTCAGTTCCATCTCCTAGTAACATCTGAAGCTACGCCCATAAAGTCTCGCCAACAGGACAACCCAAATGTGAGTTGAGCAAGGATGACACCAATGGGCCTGCCAAAGTGGATGGGGAGAAAGCCATGACTTCTCAACCCTACACAAAGAGCTACAGGCAACTGAAGAAAGCTGGGAACAACTGGGTGTCCAATGCCAAACAAACAGCCCTGAAAAACTGCATACAGGAACACCATACGGATTAAACAATGTATATTTAGGAATATATATTATATACATCTATGCATGTAATAATGATTAATGAAAAAGGATGCCATACGTCTCAAAGAAAGTGTATGTATGGAAGGAGGAAAGAGAATGGGAAAAGGTTGTAACTATATTATAATCTCAAAAATATTTCAAAAGGGTAAATTAGTCTCAGTGACCTAGCTCTAATTAGAAAGTCTGAACGGAAAACACCCTTACTGCCTGCAGTGTTTACTTACTCTACCATTGCCCATAAATCACACACTGCATAAAGATCTGCAACTTAAATCTGATCTGGGCACCTTTGACATTGCCGTCTCAGTAAGATGCATCCCTTCCCTGTGCCTCCATCTTCTTGCCTACACATGTCTCCTGACCTCATAAGCTGCTTGACAAGACCAAACTTCCACCCATTCGCCTAACCCAGAGACCCAGCAATGATTCACTCTCTTCCTCGCATCCTAAACCTAGGTATTCACCAAGGCCAAGTGATGTATGGCATTTCTCTTCTCCTCTCTGGTTCTTTGACTTGGGTCCCAGATTTCATCCTTCACCTGAACTACCCCAGAATTTTCTCCATCCCCACACCCTGGCTTCCCCAGAACACTTTACATATTGCTGCTGTGTGGGTTGAAAGAGATTTTAAAAGTAAGCAAACCACAAAAGCATAAACACACACACACCCAAATAAACAATGTTATCTGGCTCAGTGTTTCTTGAACTTGTACAGTCAGAAAAATCACCTCTGGGTACTTGTTAAAGATATAGGTCTGGGGCACTACCCTCCATTTACTTATTTACTTATTAGGAATCTTGGGGTGGGGGCTGGGAATCTCCTTTACATCACATCCCAGAATGGTGTTATCATAGGACACATTTAGGAAATAGCAAATACATTAAAAAGAGATTGAACTATGAGTAGTAAAAACTCTAAAATAAGACATAACAGCATTTCATCCTGCCAGAGAATTGGGCTCCGTGTTGACCAGTGTCTTAGGCCGCTATGGCATTACCCAAGATGGCAGCCAACATTCATAGCTTGGGATAAAAGGAGTAAAGGTTGCATGGGGTCTGAGTCTTCCTGATGGTTTCCAGACCCGCCGCATGATTCATTTTCTGGGAGCAAAGCACACTGGCCCAAAGTTGGCCACACGGTCACATACATCTGCTAGAGAGACTGAGAAATTAAGTGTTCATGTTCCTATCAAGGCAGACGGAATTGGCACTGACAGATAGCTACTAAGCCCAGCACTTCCATTATCAGAAAAATAATCTAATGACCAATAAAGTTGAGTAGTTCACCCGAGATCACAGGACTAATTAACATCACAAATATTAATATAATTCATTTGCCTTCACTCTCTTAAAAACAAGAAATTGCTAGACAGACATTGGTGCTGATGACTTACATAGGGTTGTTGATATGTCCCTCAGAGGAGCGACAGAGAAACTGTACTGGCATCTCCAGCTGTGGCTTCAGGATTTCTAGACACATCTGTGAACTAAGAAAATCAGCGGCTTGCAAGGTGGTGATGGGGCAATGCCTGCATGCAAGCGAGGCGGAGACCTGAAGCCGGAGGAGTTCTCAGCTCTGAGACCTTCAGTTCTGCTTCTCCACGTCTTTATGAAGACAGTCAGACGCCTTCCCATGGCTTCAGCTCTCCTTGTCGTGATTTCTGGTCATTCAGACCAAGCCACTCCAAACAGGTGCCATGGAGGCCAAGCCTTCCTGAAGACTCCCTGGACCGCCCCCTGACTCACCTGATGAGAACACACTGGCTCCTTTGCTCGGTGTTGCTGCTACTTTCTGTTGTCCTCACTCCTTCGTGGCTACAACTAATCCTTCAGCTTTTCAGCAAACTCCTCCAGCACCGTCTTTGTGCCTGACACTATAAGCTACTGGTAATACAAGGAGAAGCAAGCACAGACTAAGTTTTCACGTCACTCCCATCTCATGCTAGTAGGTGAGGAAAACAGTTATAATAAAACCCCAACTCTCTCGCACTGAGGAGTCTCTCAGACCTAAAGTCAAGGCTCAGCTCCATTAGTTATTGAACAATTGTGAGAAAACTCAAATGCCACTGTGTTTGTTCTTTCGGTGGTAAAATAAGGATAATGAGCCCTTTGTGTGGGTCATTGGTGATGGATCGTTGGCAGGGCTATTCATGAGCACATAGCGGGGCCTAGAACATGGCAACTAATCTTCCTGGGAGCACCACATAGACCTGTCCACGAAGCACATAACCAGATGAGCACAGAGAAATGTGTGTCTGCCTTGAAGGACATCAAAGAAAAAGAGCAAGGCGTAAAGAATCAAAACCAATGGCCAGACAGTAAGAACATCCTCTTCAGGGACAGCACGACCACAAGTAGAAAACATGGGCTGTTTCCATGGCTACCAGGATTTGAACTGATGGGAGCAAAGGTGCAAGGCAGACAATAAGGGAGAAGGAGGCAGGGGCTAAAGGTGGTTGATAGCACCACACCGGTGGTGGACACAGAAGCTTGCCCTGCAGAGGATGAATTCATATTTGTGGGGATTTTCTCCCACAACAAGTATGAAGGTAACTCATCTGCTTTGCTTTAGCAACACCATTTTAGCGTCCTGAATCCGTGCTTTGTAACTTCCTTCGTCTTTCCTTCACGGTTGCAGAATGGCTGTCATGGCTCTGAGTAGAACATGTTCATATGACTGTGTCACAGGCAGGAAAACCAGATGAGTGGAAGGCAAAAGAAATTTTCTTTCTGGCCTTTTATCAGGGAAGGATACCTTTTCCTTTTCTAGAAGTTTGCAAGCAGTCTACTGGCTAACAGTGAGTCACCTGCTCACTTCTCGCTTAGACTAGCCACTGTAGCAACCAATTAGAGTTAAATTTTGTCTTTTTATTATTTTTTGCTTGATCATTGTTACATATAAACATACATGTGAATATAACTACTGAGTCCATTTAGTGTTACGTGTGTGTATATGTTTTTTGACCAGAACAAGTGATATTGAATCACCAATTAAGGGGCTCATTCCTGGGGAAGACTGAGTCCCTTTTTCTCAGCAACCATTAGTTGACTTTATAGCTCTCCACCTAGAGCTCTTTATAGTCTTGTGACATTTTTCCCCATTCACACTGGCAGATCAATGTGTGGGTCTTTGTTGGCAACCTTATTATTTCATGAAATTCCATGAAATTTCATGGATGTATCTTCCTTGTCGTATCTCGAATAATTATCTTGCAGCAAACACCATGGTCCTCTGACTCTGACCATCTTTTCCCCTCTTCTGCAGTGTCCCCTGAGCAGTAAGTGTAGAGGTTCTTGTTCTAGGTATATCAGTTTGTGCTAGGCACCCCATCATCAGTTAATTTCTAGAAGCATTTGATTTTTGACAAATTGTGCCGAGAACAAACAATAAATACCTTTGGGGAAACTGGATATCTGCATGTAGAAGAGTAGAATTGGCTCTTGTCGCATGTCACTTAGAGAAGTTAAAATGGATTCGAGATACCATTGCCCTCTCTCATGCTACAGAACTCATAGAAGAAAGCACGGCAGCCATACTCCATGGCAGTGGTCTCTATAGTGACTCCCTTGGTATGACCCTGACAGCACAGGTTAGCTTAAAAAGGGAGCAGAGGCTGGAAAGATGACTCAGAGTTTAAAAGCACTGGCTGCTTTTTCAGGGGACCCAAGTTTGATTTCCAGCATCCCCATGGTGTCAAATAACTGTCAGTAACTCAAGTCCCAAAACATCAAATTCCTTCTTCTGGCCTCTACAGGTCCCAGGCAAAGACATATATGCAGGCAAAATACCTATGTACATAAAAATAAATATTTTTGTTTATTTGTTTGTTTTTGTTTTTCGGGACAGGGTTTCTCTGTAGCTTTGGGGCCTGTCCTAGTACTACCTCTTGTAGACCAGGCTGTCCTCAAACTCACAGAAATCCATCTGCCTCTGCTTCCCAAGTGCTGGGATTAAAGGCAAGCACTATATATTTTATTTTTTGAGATTATGTCATAATTTCATAATTTTCTCCTTCCCATTTTTCATTCTAAACCCTCCCATATATCCTCTGTTGTTTTCTTTCAAATTTGTTGTCTCTTTTTTCATTAACTGTTGTTTTACACACACATGTACACACACACACAGATAGATAGATCGATAGATAGATAGATAGATAGATAGATAGATAGATAGATAGATAGATAGATAAGATAGATACCTGTATATTCCTAAATACATAAATACAACCTGCTCAATTTGTATGTTACTTGCATGTACGCTTTCAGGGCTGACCCTTTAGTATTGGATCAACTGGTCTCTTCTGCCCTGGGAAAGACTATTTCAGCCATTCTTGGCATTCTTCAGTTGCCTGTAGTTCATTGTGTAGGGTTGAAGCCTCTTGGGTTAAATAAGCAGAGGGAACGGTGTCAATCCAAAAACATCTATATTACAGAGAGAACTATCTGCAGAATAAAGAGTCATCCTAGAACGCTAGAAGGCATTTACCCAGCTGGGATCTAAAAGTGGTTACTAGTGACATCAGGATCTCAATGCAGTCGAACAGCAAACTCCCATTAGAAAATGAGGGAAAGACCTGAGAGAAAATTTATCTAGCGAATACTCACAAATTGCCAATAAGTATGGTCAAGCCTATCACAGCAATACCCTACTCCCTGGTACCAGCTTCTGTCTTGGTCACTGTTCTATTGCTGTGAAGAGACACCATGGCCACAGCAACTCTTACAAACAAAAATATTCAATTGAGACTTGCTTCCAAGTTTGGAAGTGTAATCCATTGTCATCATGGGGGTGGTGCATGGCAGCATGCAGACAGACTTGGGGCTGGAGTTTTTGAGAGTTCTACATCTGGATCCACAGCAGGAAGAGAGCCAGGGGGGCTGGCTTGGGCTTTGGAAAACCTTAAAGACCACCTCCAAGCCAGGCAGTGGTGGCGCACACCTTTAATCCCAGCACTCGGGAGGCAGAGGCAGGCGGATCGCTGTGAGTTCAAGACCAGCCTGGGCTACAAGAGCTAGTTCCGGGATAGGCTCCAAAGCTACAGTGAAACCCTGTGTTGAAAAACCAAAAATAAATAAATAAAGGCCACCTCCAGTGACACACTTTATCCAACAAGGCCACACTTCCTAATCCTTCCAAATACTGCCACTTTCTGGTGACCGAGCATTCAAATCTTTGAGTCTATGACGTCCATTCTCATTGAAACCACCAGAGTATTTAACATGTTAATTAGCGTAATCCAATCATTTCACATTTTGTGTGCTCATATAAGAATACAAAGATGAATGTCAATAAAAGTAATATTGTTAATAAAATAATATTTTTAAAAGAAACAGCAAATTCAAGATTTACCACATGCCCATGTTCAGCCTTCACGTTCATGAACAGTGTGTTAAAATGGACCGTCTATCAGCTGGCTCTCTGGAAGAGCAAATGCTCAGAGCATCTCCCCCAATCCTCATCGAGCAAGTAGCATGGGTGAGAAGCAAATTGCTCACCTGGAAAGAAGGCTTCCTAGAGCCCAGGAGCACCTGCAGGTGAATGTCATCTGTAGCCACTGGCGCGACAGCTAGAACACCTCTTCCTCACTACAACTACAAAAGACACAAAGCATATTTCCCTCTAAGTGATAGCCAGAAAGAGAAAGATGGTGCATTTTTCTTTCTCTCCCCTACCGATTTCCTCAAGATCCAGACAACACGTGATGATACACGTTTGCTAAGTGTTTCTTGTGTGCAGGAGGTGGGTGCTGATTAACGCGGCTCACTGTCCACCCAGCAACTCCAGGAGCTTCCTGCTCTTGCTGCTCCAATTTTCCAAATAAGAAAACTGAAGTTGCTGGTGCGAATGCAAGCTGGCACAACCCCTTTGGATATCAGTGTGGAGATTTCTTAGAAAATTAGGAAACAACCTTCCTCAAGACCCAATAATACCACTTTTAGGTATATATCCAAAGGATGCTCAATTGTGCCACAAGGACAGGTGCTCAGCTATGTTCATAGCAGCTTTGTTTGTCATAGCCAGAACCTGGAAACAACCTAAATGTCCCTTGACCGAAGAATGGATAAAGAAATTGTGGTACATTTACCCAATGGAGTACTACACAGCAGAAAAAAATAACAACAGCTTGAATTTTGCAGGAAAATGGATGGAACTAGAAAACATTATTTTCAGTGAGGTAACCCAGAAACAGAAAGACAATTGTCACATGTACTCATTCATAGGTGGTTTTTAAACATAAAACAAAGGAAGCCAACCTACAAACCATAATCATAGAGAATTTAGACAACAATGAGGACACTAAGAGAGACTTACATAGACCTAATATACATGGGAAAGTATAAAAAGACAAGATCTCCTGAGTAAATTGGGAGCATAGGGACATTGGGGGAGGGTTGAAGGGGGGAGGGAAGAGGCAGGGAGGGGAGCAGAAAAAAATGTAGAGCTCAATAAATATCAATAAAGAAAAAAAATGTTTAAAAAAAAAGAAAACTGGAGTTTAGAGAGTTTGAGTAACAGACTGTAGGCTATGTGGAGGAGGGAGGAGAACAGGCTCAGGGACCAAGTGAAGGATACAAAAATGTCTCATCCCAGCACCTGGTTCATTCTGAGCATCAACAGAAAATACAAATGGCGAACACATACCCTCTCTGTCTCCTCACCTTCACCTCTGGCCCTCAATAATAGCTACACACAGATACTACATTAGAAATGGCAAACAGCAGCCTTCACGGTCTTGAAGCAGGCCAGACTGGACTTATCCCATTATGAGGAATATAAGAGCTCAACTCTTAGTTTAGAGGCAACTAATAAAGAGCCTACACAATCACGTCCAGAGATGCGTTGACTGAAAGCGAACCCACAGCTGCCATTCGTCAGGCCATTTCCACCTCAACCCCTGTTCTTCGGTTTTTATAGAACATGATGCTCAAAAGCGCCACCACTCAGTCTCGTGTTTTCTAGGTCATCCCTGAAAAAGGATGGGAAAACACAGAGAATGCATTCGACTCCTCTTCATAGCTCTTGAACCCAGTGCACAGTGAGTACACTAGGGGTATATCAGTTGTCATTACAGCCCAAGAGAGACCTAAATCTTTCTGTGCTCACTGCATGCTGTGCCCTTAACGTACCTTAAATTTTATGCTTCCTAACAAATCTGCAAATTAAGATGTCATTCTTTTGTATGGAAGAAAACTCAAGCCCCAAAGACCTCCGATAACTTGCCTGAGAACATCAGTGGGTAGTCAGCCAGAAACTGCACCATGATAAACTCGCAGCAAGAGTATAAAAATTATACTTCATAGGGAGACATGGTGATATCTAGTGGAGTGGGGGGAATAAAATTTGGATCAACACTAATTTACTGCTCTGTCCTTCTGCCCATGATAATTTGGCTAGAGGAGCCATGAGGAGCTGAATCAATGATTGTTTGTACAGCCTGAGATAAGTGGACACATTTTCATGTTGATGAATTATCAAACTGCAATTTTACTAATGTTGTTAGACTGTAATAGAGATAGAATGCAATTTAGATATGCATATCCCCCTCTAATCATCATTCAGCCATCAGCCTTGGAGGTCAAGTTGAGGTTAATCTTCCTCAAAGACCATGCCTTGGGTTTCAAGCTCCCCATGCCCAGCCTCCCTCCCTCCATTGACTGCCATTCAGTATATGATGGGTCAGACATGTATTCAGACCCTGGGTAGCAGGGTTATTCTTCTTTTGTCAAATAGAGCAAGGCTGGTTGTAACCCTCATTTGCTTCACACACCCCACGTTGTCCACACTTTCCACAGACACACCTGCTTGAATCCACTCTTAGATATGCCCAGAAAGTCCTGAGGGGTCTGATAAAATTGCCCGCGCCTGGAAGTTTTTAGCAGCCATAGCAGCCTGGTTCCTGAGTCTTTGGATCATCTATTTTTTATGTATAAATAAACAATGGGAGGAAAGGAAGAGGCATCCATACAACTTTAATGAGCAAGATCCCCATCGGTCAACAAAAGGTAGCTTAATGGCTACGGACCAGGAAAATATTTTGCTAGTGATTTCTCTAGTAGGCTCTCCTGGGAAGAGCAGTGACTTCTACAATGAAAAGAAAACATGATGCGTGGAGTTTATTTTTTCCTGTCATTTCATTTCTTCGATCCTGAGTTCCCATGGAATGAAACACTCAACTTCATGACAATCTGATGCTGGAAATGCAGGCTTTGTCTCGAGGTCTTTTCTAGAGCATCGACATTGTGAACAGGGTCAATCTGTTTCTTTACATGTTAGCTGAGAAAGACTCAAACGACCGATTGTAGTCACATTTACCAACATGATTCCAAACTTTGTCGGAATCCAGACAACTGATTTCTTTCATCAACCATAAACGAAGGCTTTTGAAATATCAGTTGTCTTCCAGATGAAAGTTACCTAACTGAATGTAAAGAGCCATTGAAAGGCATTGTCAAGCCAGCTTAGGCGGGGCACTCTGTACATCTTCCCTGAATAGAAATGGCAGATTCACCGAGTCCTCTGGAAAGGAGGTGAGAGGCCACTCCACTACACAGGCAGTCTATAACAAATCTGTTTGGCTTCCCTTTTCCACTGAGTGAAGTGTATGATGTTGCCAAGAGGACACTCCATCATCCATAATAAATATTCATCTGAATGTATCATGCACTTGAGCTGCATGACTGATGAACTCCGGTTCTGGAAATGAATGGGGGACTCACCAAGACAAATGTCACCTTTCAGCACTGCTCCTTCAGATAAATTGCAGTTAGATTTAAACAAAGTCAGTAATTTCATGCTTTCCGAATGGAGCCACGTTCAACGAAGCCGGCCCCTACTGGCTGTACAAAAGTGCTAATACCCAATGCGATTAGTCTGGACTTGGCACTCTCTACCAGAAAATAATCAACTGTCTTTTCTCAGCCAGTTTATTACCAAGAAACAATTAAGTTAAACACACTTCCCAGGTATTTACACAGTTTTGCTAATTTGAAATTTGAGCCACTTCATTCACGGTTGGTGGAAGTTTACATAAGGAAAGATCTTTTGAAAACCAATGTGGCGCCATTCCAAAATGCAGTTTTTGGTCAGATGTAATGTTGCTCACCAAATCCCAGCAGTCAGGAGGCAAGAGCATGTGATATCTATGAGTTCAAGACCAGCCTAATCAACAAGTGAGTTTCCAGCCCACCAGGGCTACAGAGGGAGATATTGTCTCAAAGAAAGAAAAGGGGAGAAGGAAGGAAAGAAGGAAGGAAGAAGGGAAGGAAGGGAGGGAGGAAGGGGAGAGGGAGGGAGGGAGGGAGAGAGGGAGGGAGGGAGGGAATGAATTCCCTTTTTAATTTAGGAATCTCATTCCTAAGGAATAATTCAAAATTTTTATAAGAACATTTATCTCCAAGTTTTCTGGTTTCTTTTCATGGAGGGGGGTTGATTAAACAAGTCATACAGAATCTCTTTCCTGCTGCTCCAGTGGGTGTGGAAGGACTCAGCTGGTAATGGATTTGAGGAAAGGAGCCAAGGAAGAGTGTATTCATGCCCACATGAAATTCCATTTCTCCATGCTAACTCTGAAGACCCTTGACATTTTTCTGTCCTGAGCAAAAGGAGAAAGTTTTTTAAATTTACATCCCAACCACAGCCTCCCCTCACTCCTCTTGTCTCACTTCCTTTACCCTCCTCCCATCTCTCCCTGCATCCACCCTCCTCTGTAATCACTAAGAAAGAGTCAGGCAGGCCTCCCATGTGTGGCATGGGTCTCTGAATCTGCCTCCATCAGTCACTGGATAAAGGCTCTCCCTTGACAACCAGGGTAGTCACCAAACCGATCACAGGGGCTGGCCAGTTCAGGCTATGCATTCACGGCTACCGGGAGTCTTAGCCGGGGCCATCCTTGTAGACTGATGGATGTTTCCCTTTCATCAGGCTTTTACCAGACTCTATAAAGGCCCCTTTTCCAGTCATCTCTCTCAGCACTGTCCCTTTCTGAGAACCCCCAACCAGATCCCTCAAGTTCCCATGCCCATCTGCCCCCAGCCCAACCAGATCTCCTCCAGTTCCCCTTCCCAGGGAGATCTATGTATCCTCCTATCTTTGTGCTTTCCAGTACTATAATAAAATGCTTGAGACTGGATACATAATAAAGACTTAGTTTAGACCGCAATTCTACTAGCTTCCACTTAACTCTGGTAAGGATCTCCATGGTGTCACAGTAGCAGGACTGTGGGCAGAAGTAAGAAATGACATGGCAAGACAGAGAGCTAAAACAGATGACATGGAAAGATGAAGAACTAGAGGTCAAGAAAGAGGTAAGGAGAGATCACAGGACTTTCTCTCTCTCTCTTTCTCTCTCTCTCTCTCTCTCTCTCTCACACACACACACACACACACACACACAAACACACACACACGCTACCTAGAATCCCTTCAGATCACATCAGCTGCATCCGAGCCAATGCCCTAACTGCCTTTTCCATTAGACTTCATCTCTAAAGACCTCACCTCTCACATCATGAAAATGGGAACGAAGATTCCAAAGCATGAATCTTTTGGATACTTACTCAAATCATACCCAAACCAGAACCCGGTGGATGGTTAATTAGGAGAAAATTATTAAGAGACAGGAAAAGCTTATACCTTATTTTCCATCTGTCTATTCCATGTTCCCCCCCTCCCTGTCCCATTTGTATTAGATCTCCTGAAAAGGAAGGAAGAGGAAGCTGTCACACATGCTTCATTGAGCATCAACAAGTTTCAGACTCATGGATATCCACTGTGAAGTCAATCATCTGCCCATGGCAGAAAATACCCATGAACATAATTCACTCAGAGCTATATGCAATAATGGGCAGCAATTGTGAGTAGCAGAAATCTGATACATGAGAGTATTCCTGAAAGCATCTAAGAAAAATATAGAAGGATAAAGTCTTAACTTACTTTTCTGTTGCTGTGATAAACAGCATGGACCAAAAGTAACTTTAGGGACGAAAAGGCGTATTTAAGCTTACAGTCCATGGTTGAGGGAGGGCAGGGCAGGAATGAAGCAGAAACATTGTCAGGAACAAGGGATAAAAGCTGCTTGTTGACTCGTTCCCTAGCTTCTCAACTAACTTCCTTAGACCACTCAAAAGCCCTTGCCGAGGGAAGGTACCACCCCCTACATCAATTAGCAATCAAGACAATGTTCTACACATAAGCTCACAGGCCAATCTGATTGAAGCAAATCTCAACGGAGATTTTCTCAAATAACTCTGGGGTACATCAAGTTTATAGCTGAAGCTAACTCAGAGAGACATGAATATTTTTAAATTCTGGTAAAGCATTGATGATGAAAATATTGATTGTGTTCTTCCCTCTAAAATTAACCAAAAACTATGACAAATGATTCACATGTATTTAAGTTCTCTATGAGTCATTTGTAAGCTTATGAATTATTGGGTTTTTTTCCATGACTCTGGTTAAGAGTAGCAATGTTTAGGTATAGCCAAGATGTTGCCTTCTTGAATTTCCCTAGTTGCCTACCCCACTCCCACCCCATAAAAGTTCAGATGGTCAGGATTAAGTGGAAGTGTAAGGCATCTAAGCCGAATGAAAACCCAGGCAGCTCATTCATACATTCAGCAACAGTGATATTCTAAAAGCATTTATTGAAAATAAGCAGCATCTCTATAGCATTGAATTTGAAGTGGAGAACACAAGGACACAATGTCCTGTGGGCATGGGAAAATGAGAGTGTGGTCCGGGATGATATTATGATTAATTTCTGATTCTACACACATGTGGTCATAAATTATGTGGAATTTGACTGGCATCAGAGTTAAAATTGCCCTTGAAAACATGACAGGGAGGGGAATGACAGGAACAAGCACACATAAAGCATTAGAATTGTAATGTTAAAATGCTAGGATTGTGTTTGATTGTAACATACTATATGACTGTCATCATTTAAATGAATGTTTTGAATGTCAGATACCAAACATTACTTTGCCAAGTAATACATTATTCCATGTAAAGGCTGTAGAGCCTTAAGGAGTGGGTGTGGCATGCATTGTTTTTGTCTTTGACTCGGTCTAATGCTTCTGTATAGGAACTGATAAAATGAATACATGCTATAAAAGGGAATTGATCAAACTGAATTCTACAGATTCTACAGTAGGGACTGACCAGTCAACAATGGCCACTTGCGCACTAGAAAGGCTGAGGGCCCGTGATCCTCCTGCCTCTGCCTCCTTCAGGAACGAGACAAGGCTATCCACTCTCTCCATATCTCTTTAATATAGTGCTTGAAGTTTTAGCAATAGCTATAAGACAACATAAGGAGATCAAGGGGAT
>JAQHUG010000034.1:7577994-7607900 GCA_028555095.1 Dicrostonyx torquatus
AAAAAAGAGTGAATTGTGTTCTTCCAGTATCTTCCCCAAATATAACATATATGAGCCTGAGAATGTGTACAGGGCTTGCCTAGATGTCCTGATCCTCAATACCACACAAACGGACTCAGCGATGCACACTTAGAATCCTAACACTCAGGAGTTAGAGGCAGGGGGATCAGAAGTTTAAGGTCGTGGTGGGCACGGTGACTCAACACCTTTCATCCCAGCACTTGGGAGGCGGACACAGGTGGATCTCCATAAGTTTGAGGCCAGCTTGATTCACATGGTGCCTTTCAGGCCAGCCAGGGCTACATAGGGAGTCTCTATAGCAAAAAGAAAAACATGCAAGGTTATCTTCTACTACAAGGTGAGTTTAGAGCTAACTTGGGATATGTCAGACTCTGGTTCAAAAACAAAGCAAGGCTAGGCAAACTGTTAATGAATTAGTTGGTGACTGAAAGGAGAATTAAAAGGTAATAAATCTTTCAATGTGTGATGTGGGTCATCACACTTTGGCATTTTAAGCTTTCCTTATTGGAATTTTTGCAATGCTCAATACCCAGCAGATCTCCATGCTTGCTAGAGCCTCTCCTGGGAATTTTATGTACGATGTCTTATTGAGCCGTCTGGACTTTGCTGATGTGTCTACATCCTCCATGAGTAAAATGACACATCCGAGAGCTAACTACAAAGTTAGCAGCTACTGAGAAGTGAGGCTATCAGGACTCAAACTCAGTCCTATCTCACACCCCAAGTTCATTAGGGGCATCCCTTTGTCATTCTCATATCTCACAAGCAAGATCTTCCCTCTGGGAGAGTTTTCATAGCATGAATGGGTATTTCACCTGGGAAGCTACCTGGGGACCACCAACATTACAGGGCTATCTGTAACTGGCAGCGCAGTGCGGCTCACACTATTTTCAGTAGAGTGTAATGTCTGCCAAGGAACCATTGTCCCGTCTGACTGGACATTGACACAATGACATGTAACGCTCTTCATTCTCAAACCTAGGAACTCTGACAAACAATGCATTTTGCCATTCCACACCGACTCGCAATCCAAAAATTCAGGAGCTCGCGGGAAAATGGCAGAAGCCGAATGCAAAGGCTGTCGACGCTTGTAACAAATGATAGTTAATAAAACTTGAAAAGATTATAGTTCAGAAATTGACTTCCTGTGTTTCCCATTATTTAATTATTTACTATATGAAATCTATTGACCTTTCCACGGGCGTCTATCTTTTTTTCCCCCTTCCTGAAAGGAAGCTGGAGCGTTAATTATGGTTTAGCTGTTTTATTGAGCAGCATTAGCATACAAATAGGACATCAATAACCAATTACAATCTTCATCTTGGAAAAGCAGGTCTCTTTCAGTGCCTCTCTGACTGCTAACTCAGCCACTTAAAGGTCCTGAGCATTTAATGATGATGGCGTTCAAGGATCTTCTCAATCAACCCCCGGGGGATTTGCAATGTGACACCTGCTCCTATCTGCTACACACCCTGCTTTCCTGCGCAACTGGGTCACTTACTTCACTGTGAATCCACCCTGTGCACATCTACCTATGTCTCCTGTCAACCCTCGCCATTCAATCTGTGGCCCATTCACTTCTGTCCTCAGCCCAATGCCTCCTGTTCCTTATTCATCTGTAGATGCAGGTTGGATGCCAGCTAAATATACAGTCACCAGTTGGCCCTGGGAGACACTAGGAGCAGAGGGACATAGTCCCTTACTACCTGGGATTCACAGATTAGTTCAGGAGATAGTAAGCTTTGTGGAAAGCCAAGATAGTGAGTGTTGAGGGCCCATAAGCCATGCATTGTCTGTTAAAGGAGTCATCTCTTCCTTTGTGGAGGAAAGCAGTCATACAGAACAGAAATTGACAGACGGAGAATGTGCATCTTTCAGTGGCAGTCTGTGATAAAAAGCAGACAGGAGACTGGAGTCGCCCTCTTTGGTCATGGTTTGCTGACTTGTCTTAGAGTATTGGCTTCAGAAGTTCAAGTTACTCTACTATCTAACTATGTAGGGCTCTTGAGGGGGTCCAATTATTTCTCTGTATTTCGATTTCTACATCTGGAAAATGGAAATGATAGAACACCTATGCAAATCTCTTAAAGCCCTTCAGTGGTTTTCTGCTATTCACAGTCAATCCTCCATCGTGACCCATAGGGAAACATGAAATGTCTCATGTTTCCTTCTTACACCTTCCTGACCAAATTCCCCTGGCCTACGTCATCCCTGCTCTGCTTGTCTTCAAGCCCAGGGCCTT
Source organism: Dicrostonyx torquatus (assembly GCA_028555095.1). Lineage (NCBI taxonomy): Eukaryota > Metazoa > Chordata > Mammalia > Rodentia > Cricetidae > Dicrostonyx > Dicrostonyx torquatus. The sequence continues at coordinate 7,580,258 of JAQHUG010000034.1, forward strand.
TCTGCATGCAGGGCCCTCCTCCTACTTGTCATGTGCATAGCTCCATCCTGCAGGTGCAATTTCAGATTTGGTACTTAAAATTGTTCTCATTGTTGTGACCAAATGACCAACAGGAAGCAACTGAAAGACCAATGCTTATTTCAGCTCATGGTGTACGGGTGTAACTCATGGAAGGGAAGGCATTTTGGTAAGAGTGTAAAGCTCCTTGCTCACATCTGAGATGATTGTGGAGCAAAAAAGGGACAGAAATTGGGGACTGACTATAAGCCATGGGGCCTGTCTCCCATGGATCCATTTACTTCATCTTCGTCTCATGCTGAAAGGTTCTACAACCTCCCAAAACAAGGCCATTAGTTGGGAACTGTGTATTCAAACATATGAGCCTACAAAACGCATTTTACATTCAAATCGTAACACAGCCTCCTTCTCTCAGACCATCCCATCTACACACATGTACACATGTGGTCTGGGGACCAAGGGGTAGCCACCACCCTTCCTCTGTCTCTTCTCTATGTTTCTGATGGAACACATATCCCTACTTTTATCTGTTTGTTCAACAATTCATTGCCATTCAATAATCCTCTTGTACACTGCAAATATTTGTCACTCAAATTGGTTTAATAAAATGGAGATTGGCCAGTAGCCAGGCAGGAAGTATAGGAGAGGCGACCTAATTAAGGATGTTGGGATGAAGAAGGGTGGAGTCAGAGAGCTGTCCGTCCGACACAGAGGGAGCAGGAGATGAACATGCCATGTTAATAAAAGTACCACCATGTGGCAAAGCATAGATTAGAAATATGAGTTGACACAAATGTAAAAGCTAGATAGTAACAAGTCTGAGCTCTTGACTGAACATTTGTAATTAATATTAAGTCTACGTGTCAGTTATTCAGTAACAGGAGGGCAGGAAAGAAAAGTCTGCCTACAACTCATTTCACATCTCTCGACTAGAACACCACTGCCATATGAGTGCAAGAACTTTCCCCTCACGTCTTTGGCACCTGGCCCTATGTCTGGCATGAACCAATTACTCAGTCAATAAGTATGTATCATTAATAAATAACTGAACACATTCTAGTCGATGAGAGTGTCTCCTTCAAGAAGCTGCCCTAGCACTTTCTTTCTCCCACTATTTCGTCAAGCACAGTAGAACAACGACTCACTTGTCTGCCTGACAATGTCTGGACTTACCATTAAATCAAAGGCTTGTAGGATCTGCAGCATTGTCCCCTCATGTCTAGTAAGATTTCTCCTCCTGGAGACATCCTTCCAATCAAGGACTAGAAGGAAGCGCTTGTGACTTTCTTCATCCCTGGGACAAAATGCCTTAAAGATGAAAAGTTTATGTTGGCTTGCAGTTTCCGAGAGAGTTCAATCTCTCTGGGGGAAGAAAAGCATGACCATAGGATTGGCTCACCTGTGGGAGAGGGGACGTGAGGCAGCAGCCAGTTACATGGCAGAAGCCAGGATACAGAGAGAATGAGACCCGAAGCAGTGGTTCACTCACTCCTAGTGAAACGTCTCTGACGGGGATTCTCCTCTGTATGCTGTGAAGATGTTTTATTGCTGTTGGTTAATAAAGAAGCTGCTTTCAGCCAATGGCTTAACAGAGTAAAGCCAGGCAGAAAATCTGAACAGAGATTTAGGGAGAGCGTAGACAGAGTCAGGGAGATGCCAGGTAGGTCCCGAAGGAGACAGGCACCCGGAAACCTTACCAGCAAATCACTAGCCTCATGGTAAAATACAAAATAATAAGACTGGGTTAACTTAAGATGTAAGAGTTAGCTAGAGATATGCATAAGCTAATTGGCCAAGCAGTGTTGTAATTAATATAGTTTCTGTGTGACTATTTTGGGTCTGGGTGGCCAGGAACAAATGAACAGCATCCATCTACACATCTCTAATAGTTAGGCCTCACCTCCTAAAAGCTCCCCAGACATCAAAAAAGCACCATGAGTGGGGGACCAAGAATCCCATGGTGCCTCATCTTCACTTTCATCTCCCGCCTTAGTTACCTTTCAGTTTCTATAACAAAGAACCGTGATCAAGGCAACTTACAGAAGAAATAGCTTACAGATCCAAAGGATGAGTTCATGACCATCATGGCGGGGAGCATGGCAGCAGGCAGGCAGAGGCAGTCATAACACTGGAGCAGTAGCTGAGATTATACATCTGATCTATAAGCATGAGATGGGGAGAGGCTCTAACTGTTAATAGAATGGATTTTTGAAATTTCAAAGCCCACCCGCTACAACACACTTTCTCCATCAAGGCTGCATCTCCTAATCTTCAAGCTGTTCCACCAACTTGGGACCAAGTATTCAAATATATGAGCCTCTAGGGCCTGTGTTCATTCAAACCATCATAACTGGAGTTAAAATTACCTAAGAGACACACTTCTACTCCACTACCAGAGAGGTTAAGAAGGGAAAATGAGCCCTAAATATTAGTGGCACCATCCCAGGATCTTAGCTCCTAAACTGAACAAAAAGTGGGGGGAAAGGAGACAGCAAACTGGGCATCATCATTCAGCACTCTGTAATGTCTGATGATGGACAAGATGTGATCATAAGTCTCATACCTCCACTGCCATGACTTTCCTGCCTTGCAGAACTGTACCCAGAAACCATAAGCTAAAATAAACCTCCCTTAAGTGGTTGCTCTCGGGTACCTTGTCAAAGCAAGGGGGAGAAAAATGACCAATGCACATTCAAAGTCTCAGCCTGTGGGGAACATTTCAGGTTCAAATCCTAACAAACGACTAGGGCTTGACAATGTGATGAACCTGCGTTTGTCCCACCCCCTCCTATTAGATATGCGGAGTCAAGCAGTTGACAGGACTTCCCTGATGGAACTTGGCTTTCTTTTGCTGCATAAAAAGAACATGCCTTGTTGCAGCAATACTCGATGAAGCCAGCTCCCACTCCTGAGACATTGGTGTCAGACACAAATGCAAGTGTGAAAAAAGTGTGAACACCCTTGATTGACAGGAACAGGCTGCTTTTAGAGCAAGTGAGTCGGTGCTGTTCCCGCTTGTAGAGCTCTCAGCCAGGGTAGAGCTTCCCGCGCCAAGCCTGTGCCTGAAATGATTAATTATTGCAACAGCAGAGGGGTAAATGAAGAAGCGACAGATGGCCCATGTGAAATAGTCTAGAATCACCTGCTATGAAATTAATTCCACATCTTGGTGGCTCCGGGCTCAGAACACCATGCAAAAAAACGACTGTTGATGAATTGTGTGTGTTTGCGTGTCACCCTCTCTGCAAACACCTAAATAATATATGTCGCGTCATGTTTTCTTTCCTCCATCTCGGTTTAATACATTATCATTTATAGAGAACTGCAGGGAAACCTGGGACATCAATCAAGCCATTAATTCCCGAGATTATGCTAATGAGGTGACTGGCGTGATTGTTTCCCAGAATAGCGTCTCCCCTGGAAGGCTGCGGTGGACTCTCTCCACTCAGCGGTCCATGCTTGTATCAGGAGCCATCATGCCCCTGTAGCAGTCCTCTTAAAAGGGCACCCAGCAGGTCAGCGCAGGCATAGGCAGGATTTTCTCAGGCAGACAGGCAGCCAAGGCCAGCAGCTTCCTGGCAGACTGCAGAGGAAACGGAAAACGTGTGAGACACAAAGAAAGGAGAGATGTGAGGTCCCAGAGATGGGCTTAGGGTGCTCCTGTGACGGAGACTCCTCCTACCCTGGAGGAAACTGAAGAAAGTAGACATGCATAAGCTAAAGAATTCCCCAAATAAGACACACCATAAACTGAGGAGGCAAGTAGGGACAAAGGCATCAACCATTTCTACTTCAGTGGAAGAAAATCAGAATCGTGATTGATGTCGGAGACAGAAAGCCTTGATTATATGAAGTGCCATTCATAAAATGCACACTGGTCAGGCTGCATGCTATTTCAAGTCCTGCCTCCATCCCGCCCTTATCAGCAAGCTTAAAGAAGGTGACTCAAGGGTACCCTGCAGTGTTGCAAACACAGACACACCACATTCCAGAGTCCGTGCTCATTCCGCTTGGCATTCTGTGGCTGCTGTCATCCCTTCCTTACAGCAGTGCCCATGGGGTTGTGGTGCAAGCGTGAATTGTCCCTCACGGGGGCGTTCGCGTTTGAGCACGTGGTCACTGGCTAGCAGAGCTGCTCAAGGAAGGGGCAGGATCTTTTGGACATAAAGCGAATGTGGGGCCTGAGGGTCAGGACTTGAGGGTTCTAGGACAGCTTCGCTTCCAGTCCCATGTCTCTGTTTCCCATCTGTTGCTAAGTCACATAAGAGATATGTCATGCCACAGGTGGAGTCCTAGCAGCCATGTCTTCCTCACCACGAAGGATTGTCACCCTATGAGCTGTGGGTCAAAACAAAGCTCTTCTCTCCTAGGCTGCCTGCACCAAGAATTGTGTCTCGAGGAACAAAAAAATTCGCCAGTACACAGGGAATTGGCTAATTTGGGGCTTAAAATACTTTTAGCACTTTTGTCTGAATTGAACATGTATCAGTATTGGCTATTTTCTCCAAGAAACACAGTTAAAAACTTTTACATAGGATACGCATTATGCTAAGTATTAGAAGCCATCCAGAGATGTAACTGGAGGTCTCTCTCCCATCAGCCAGTTCCCAAATAATCACTCCGAGGCTTAATATTAATTGCAAACTGTTTGGCCTATTAGTTCAGCCTTATTATTAACTAGCTCTTGTAACTTAAATTAACCCATTTCTACTATTTTATATTTTACCAAGAGGCTCGAGACTTGTTATCTCACAGCTTGCTTCTCCTGTAGCTGCTAGCAGCTCTTAGACTCCACCTTTTTTCTTCCTGTATCTCTGTTCGCATTTCCCACCTGGCTCTATTCTGCCTGGCTGTTGGCCAAATTGACTTCTTTATTAACTAATGATAATAAAATATATTCACAGCATACAGAGAGGCATCCCACACCCCAGAGATGTCAGAATATATGAAGGATATATGTTGGTTCTGTCAATTCTACACCATTTTATAAAATGAGACTTCAACATATAGGGATTTGAGCATCTGAAATAGCATTTGACACTATTTCACTAATACAAAAGATGTTGATATATCTTAAAGACTAAAGTTAAATACACTATATAAAAGTCATCAAAAAAAACTATATTAGCAGCAACGTCTTTGGATAGTTGAAACAAAATCACAGACTAGCCTTGCAAGGCCTTAAGTCGTGGAATAACTCTGTGATTTGATTGCAGAGGTGGATAATGGAGTCTATTCTGATAACAGGGCTTCAAGAAACTCACTATACAAATACAGATACCCAAAAGGGCAAGGACCAGTTATAAAATCTGAATAAATTATGTAGGTTGAGTGAAGATGTTATCTACTGAGTTTGATGACATCATGCTGTAGCTATGCAAGATGTTATTACTAAAGAAAACAGAATATTGGGTCCATCCCTCCCTGCACATTTGCTTGCAGTATTACTATGAGTATGTAACTCTTTCATCATAATAAGTTAAAGTGAGAACTTCCAGTCAAGTCTTCCAATAGAACTCCCATCGTAACTCGCCTTTGCATCAGCCTCCGCTTATTCCCACCCCCATATTGCCCGTGCTACCTGGTTATTGGAGGCATATGGTCTCTAGTAGTGAGAACCATGAAAGACGTTCCAACTATGAAGGAAAACATGGTGAATCAGACTATATTTCTATTCTTAAAGAGAAACAATATGGTATATGAAAATACAGTACATAGTAAAATTGCAATGACAAAATTAATCCAGAATATACAGGCACACATATGTGTTCTTGTTCTTATTTATCCAGAGTACCTATAAAGAATACCTATTCAATCAATACAAAAGAAAGGCACAGTCCAACTGAAAGACACTTTACAGAATAGGAAACATAATTGGTCAGGAATCAAATACAAGAGTGTTCGCCCTTACTAATAATATAAAAAGTCAAACAATAATGAGATATGGCAGTTCACATCATCAGATTTGCAAAATGCTGAAAGTGAGGTTGTAACATAGGTGCATGGTTAGAAAGACTCATAATTTTCTGATTTTCCGGGTATGCTGAATTGTGACTGCAGGATTGTGAGCACCTGCCATGCTTCCTCAACCAGCTGGGGTACTTGCCTGTAAGTCTAAGTAGCTCCTCTTTTAGGAGTGTGTTCTCCCTGATCCCCAGAAATGTTTACACGCAACATGGGCTCGGTCTCTATTACAAGCAAGTGCATGCCAGGCCTGAGTTCACGAGCACAGAGCTATCCTACCAGGTTTAGCTAGCATCAGGAAATGCCTTGCCATTGCAATGGCATTCTAGGGGCGGGAGACAAGCAGCTAGAATCAAGATGCAAGAGGAAAAGCCTTGAGGGTTCTGACACCAGGTGTGGGAGTTCAAACACACTTGTGAACCGTAAGCATATTCTCATGTTCAAAGGCTACTGTCCGGGCAAAGAACTAGATTCAGGCTCTGACCATATCAGAGATGGGGATGGCAATCTCTCCTAAACCAGGAATATAGGAGAGAGTCTAAGCAAGGCACATTAAATTTCAGTTGGTAAAGAAAGAGTCAGACTAAGTGGCTTGGAGGAGCATAGAGAGAAAGGGGGAAATAAGGTCTGGGTTGACAATCAGGACAAGGTCTTGACCAACTATAAAATGGGACTCAGAATACTGGCACCATGACCTGGCAAGTCTGTGTTATGCTCTGTGTTAGATGCTTTCCAAATGATATTTTAGCTAAAGATAAGAACAGTCTTCATTCTCCTTTATGGCCACTTGAGTTCCAGAAAGGCTCAACAATTTCCAGGGTACAAGGAATGAATCCAGGAACCAAATCCAACAGATTGAACCCCAACAGTCACATTCACCAGGTGCCATGCCATCACCTTCAGTGAAGGCCACTTCCTTTGTACTCTCTATTCACCCACACTTCTGGGCCTTTGAACCCAGACTCAGAGCTTGTTGGGAAGAGTCACTCACTGAATCTGGAGCACTGGGTGAGAGGGTCATTAGAGGTGGCCTTTGGGGACTGGTGCATTGAGTTGTGTCTGAAAGTCTTTCAACTGTCTAAACGACAAATAAAAGTCATATGTGTTTATAATGCATAACATGTTTTGAAATATGTATACATTGTGGAGTGTCTGCTTTGAGCTAGTTAACATGTATAGTTGTCTCACAGACTTATTTTTTACGGTGAGCACATTTAAAACCTGCCTTTTTACTACCTATCACTCAGCAGATAACAGCACAAGCCTGGCCACCTGAATGTGATCACTGGGAACTGTACAACAACAACAAAATAAGCCAGCTGCACTGGTATGCATCTGTAACCCCAGCCCTCCAAAGAGAGATGGGAGGCAGCGAGAGGGGAATTGCCTGGGAGTTTGCTGGCAAGCAAACCTAGAGTGTACAACACAGCAGAAACAACAAGGGAGGCCCTGCCTTAAGCAAAGCGGAAGGCAAGAGCCAGCTCTCAGTTCCTTGCACAAGCTGTGGCAAGTGCACACTTGAACACACACATACCAAGAAACAAAAATAAATAACGCTGTTTATATTTTAAATTACTTCAATAAATAATTTTCTTAAGATTCATTATTTATTTTTTATCTTATGTGTATGAGCATAGTACCTGCATGTATATCTGTGTACCACATGCATGTCTGGTGCCCAAAGAGGCCAGAAGAGAGAGAGAACGCCCCAGAATTGGAGTTAACCAACAGTTGTGAGTGGTGGGAACCAAACTAATCTCCTCTGTATTACCAGCAAATACTCGGAACCACTGAGCCAGCTCTCCAGCTACTAAATTAATAATTTTCCATTTTCAATCTGCTTTCTCTTTCTCTCTCTCTCTCTCTCTCTCTCTCTCTCTCTCTCTCTCTCTCTCTCTCTCTCTCCCCCTCCCTCCCTCTTGCTGTTTTGAGACAAGGTTTCTCTGTGTAGCCCTGGCTGTTCTGGAACTCAGAACTTACAGAGATATATCTGCTTCTGCCTCCCAAGTGCTGGGATTAATGGTGTGTGCCACCATGCCTGTCTCATTCTACTCTCTATTGAAAATTTCTGGCATGGTGGTTCCCGCCTTCAACCCCAGCACTTGGGAGGCAGAGGCAGATGGATCTTTAAATTCAAGACCTGGCCTACAGAGCAAGTTCCAGGGGAGCCAGGGCTATACAGAGAAATCATTCTTAAAATAATAATAATAATAATAATAATAATAATAATAATAATAATAATAATAGAAATAAAGCAAAAGGAGGAGGAAGATGAGAGAGAGAGAGAAGGAAAGAAAGGATATTAATACTAATGGCTGTATTGTACAAAAATCTTTGGGCTTATTCTCTTCTCTAACTGAAGTTTTGTACCCTTAGACAGACATTTCTAGAACACCGTTCCCAACAACAGCACTTCATATTTCGTAACTCAACTCTGTTAGGCTGTGTGTAAATGAAATCATGTGGCATTTGCCTTCCTGGGCCTAGCTTAGTTCACTTAGCATAGTGTCCTCCAGATTCTCCCCTGCTGTTGGAAATTGAAAGGACTTTCTTCTTTTGTGAAGATGATAGAATTCTATCTGCACACATTTTCCCTTTTCATTCATTTAGCAACGAGCACAAAGGTTGACGCCATATCTGACCTATAATGAACACCGCTGCAATGCAAACGGAGCAGGAAGCTGCTCCATGTACTGATGCCATTTTTCTTTGGTTATGCAAGCCTTTTTTTTTTCCAGTTATAGGGATCAAAGCCACATAGCTTCTTGCACATCACTCGCAGGTGCTCTGCCACCGAGCTGCTCCCTCCCTCAAGCCTCGGAGTTCTATTTTTAATTTTTGAGGAAATTCCATATTGCTTTTCATATGGGGTAGATTAATTATATTCCCACCAACTGTGTGCTTATTTTTTCCCACATCCTCTCTCTCGATTTCTTTCTACCCTCTTTTAACAACAAAAATAATTCTATCAAGTAGAAGATGATACCACACTGTGAGTTTAATTTGCATTTCTATGATAATTGCTGATTGTGAGCCTCTCAAAGCATATCTGCAATTCTGTGTGTCCTTTGGTAAGTATCTGCTAAGATCCTTCTCTTGCTGGACATGGTGGCCCATTTCTGTACAGCCAGCACATGGCAAGCTGTGGCAGGGAGAGCAGGAGTTAGAGGCCAGTTCTAGTGCGATAGACTAAAATAAATCCTGCTGAAAAAAGAAATTATTCCCAAATATTTTCCTTGTTTTCTATCTAGAATAATTTGGTTTGGATTGTTTTTTAAATTTCTCTTTCATAGTTGACAGTTACTATATAGAAAGGCTACTGGGGTTTTTGGAGTGTGTATATGTTTGTGTGCACTTTGTGTGTGTTTATGTGGTATGTGCCCACATGTGTATACCAATGTGGGTGCTCATAATGAAGACAGAGCAGAATTCTGCTCATTCTTTGTCACTCTCCACCGCATCTCACTAAAACTAGAGCTAAGCTGGCACCCGTCAAGCCCCAGGAATACTCAAGAATCTACCTGCCAAGGTTCTAGAATTATAGGTATCCATGGCAATGCTCAGTACTCTACATGGGTGTTCATGGCAATGCTCAGCACTTTACACGGGTGTTCACGGCAATGCTCAGCACTTTACGTGGGTGTTCGTGGCAATGCTCAGCACTTTACATGGGTGTTCATGGCAATGCTCAGTACTCCACGTGGGTGTTCATGGCAATGCTCAGCACTTTACACGGGTGTTCATGGCAATGCTCAGCACTTTACACGGGTGTTCATGGCAATGCTCAGCACTCTACATGGGTGTTCATGGCAATGCTCAGCACTTTACATGGGTGTTCATGGCAATGCTCAGCACTTTACATGGGTGTTCACGGCAATGCTCAGCACTTTACATGGGTGCCAAGGATTTAAGCTCGAGTCGTCATGCTTGCACAGCCTGTGTTCTAGTTCAATGAGCTTCCTCCCTATTCCTGGAATGCTACTGACTTGTTTGTGTTGACTTCGAGGCAAGCTAACTTTTCGTTTTCATCTCACATAACACACAGAACTGGGCCTTCTGTTGGGCGGTTGCTCCACAATAAACTGCACAGAAGCAGCCTGGGAAATCTAGAAGTTTTGTTTCTGTGGGCTGTGGCTCTACAATCAGAAGCAAGTATTATATGAAAACTCCATCCTCAGAACAAATGCTGGGGCAGGATGACACACTTGAGGTTGTCACAGAACCTGGCTTTTGTACTGTAAGGGATTTCTCTAGGTCACTGTTTAGGTTCCCCTGTATTCATCTACCTCTCCCTGCTCTTCCTAAATTTTGAAATCCTACAAACAGGTCTGTTATAATCAGTAAAACATTCTGTTAAACACGCCTTGGAACACTGTGGTGGTTTTGAAAGACAATAGCTCCCATAAGCTCATAGGTTTGAATACTTGGTCTCCAGTTGGTAGAATTGCTGGAGAATAATGAGAAGGATTACAAGGTGTGGTCTTGTTGGAAGAGGTGTGTCACTGGGGGCAGGCTTCTCTCTCTCTCTCTCTCTCTCTCTCTCTCTCTCTCTCTCTCTCTCTCTCTCCTTTGTGCTGTGGACCAAGATGGAAACTCTCAGCTACTGACCCTACGATTATGGTCATGGACTTTAACCCTTTGAAATACTGAGCCCCAAATTAAATGTTTTATTTTATAAGTTCCTTTATTCATGGTGTTTTACAATAACAATCAAAACATTAACTAAGGGACTAGAGTGATGGCTCAGCAGTTAAGAGCATTGGCTGCTCTTCTGAAGGACCCAGTTCAATTCCCAGCACCCACAGGAGAGCTCAGAAGTATCTATAACTCAAGTTCTCTCACCCAGATATACATGTAGGCCAAATACCAACACACATAAAAATTAAAATAAACAAATTAGGGGCTGGAGAGATGGCTCAGAGGTTAAGAGCACTGACTGCTCTTCTAAAGGTCCTGAGTTCAATTCCCAGCAACCACATGGTGGCTCACAACCATCTGTAATGAGATCTGGTGCCCTCCTCTGGCAAGCAAGCATACATGCGAGGAATGTTGTATACATAATACATAAATAAATTTAAAATAAATAAACAAATAAATAGCAAGAAGCCTTAACTAAGACAAGCATAGAGGAAAAAATGGTGAGAAACAAGCTGCCCTAGGGTCTGGCCCCTGATGATGATGGCGCAGACAAGCACTTGTCAGGCAGTGGCCAGAGTACCTCAGATTTCTCTGGCTCTAGCGCAGTCAAGGCTTCATGTGGCCTTAATCATAACACCAGAGTAGGTCATGATTCGATAGACTTGTGCCACAGAAAGGAAACTAGGTGTTTGGGGCACAGACATTTGACAGAGACAAAATGATGGAAGGAAAAAGGCAGGAGAAAGACAAGGTTACCAATTCTAAGCCAAAGTCCATTCCTTAGGCCTTTTTCCAAGGGCCTCATCTAGAATGCGCCTTTGCCATCTCACCAGTGCTATTGTTTGCTTCCCCGCCCTCAGCTTAAATGGCCAGTTCATTAAGGAGCTTCAACTTGTGCGTATGCCTCAACCGTGGCTTCTTCACTCCAACATGGCGGAGGCCCAGTCCTGCCTAATTAGCAAACAAGTTTCTTTTCCTGTTCCAGTACAATAGAACAAGCATCCCAGGTGAGAGGCAGGCACTGTGGGCTGCTGTAAGTGCTCAGATAGTCACCTGTTGTGTGCTTTTGGTCAACCTTCATCACCTCTAGGAAGAGGTGCCAGCCCTCAGCCATCCTGTGGGGTTGCTGCAAAGACGCACGAAGATAACAGATGTGAACGCATTTTGAAAGTGTCATGAGCACTCGACAAATTTCGGCATCATTATTACAAAGGCAATAAAAGGATTTATCACGCTGATTTATTGTGAGTATGGTTCCCAAGAATGGAAGTAATTGCAGTTGGCAGACAAACCCTCAGTAGTTAACCAAACCCGAGAGTACGGGAGAAAAGGCGCAACTTGGCCGATTCCAAATGATTTTAAAAGTCTCTATAAAAATAAACAAGTATCCCAATATAATTAATTCCTGCTCCGCCAATCGCTCCTGCTACTCCAAGCAGTGCAGCCTGCTCTGAAGCAATTACCCTTTGAATCCTTCTAATCCCAGCTGATCATTTTCAGCTTTAATTGTGTTGCCGGGGTTTGAATGCCATGGTTCAAACGCAGCCACTTAGCACCAGTCTGGCTGGCAAGGCTTTGCGTGCAAAGAGCACTCTTTAAAATCGCTGTTGAACTTTGTCCCAGATAGTACCAATAGCTCCAGTCCCTACCCTCGACTGCTTTGAGTGGTGTAAGTGGCAAAAAGACTTGGAGAAACTATCGAGAGCAATTGGGCCGAGCTCACTAGGGAACAGCACAAATGATAACGTTCCCTTTCCAATAGCAAAGACCCTCCCATGAGAGAGGACAAGCCTCTCTGGAAGGATCTTACCCAACCCTCTCCAGAAGAGAGAATAGGAAACACAGAAAGGGATGGCAGGCACAGAGCCACTGGGTGCTGTAAAGTCCAATCTTTGGCCGTGTTTTGTTAGTGAGTTACTTCTCTTTGCTCTGCCAGCCTACCAAAGGAAAAGCAGTGTTAACCAAACATTTGGTCATGACAAACAGAAAGAGGCTTAATGCAGGGTGGCCATGTTGGGAAGACAGGCAAAGAGATTTAGAGATGTCCAAGTCCATCTTCAGTGTCCTTACACGGGGTTGGATTTAAACAGAGGGCAAGAGGTAAACAGAAGCCCTGCTCAAGATGTGGCCCCAGCCAGTACTGTCTGGGCTCCAGTCTATCCTCTAAAGTGACCTGACAAACTCAAAACTGTGTGACATCTCTCTCCAGAGAAAAAGCAGTCCCTATGACTGATTCCACACTTCCAGCCTTTTCCTTTTTCCCAGCATGTGAAATTTATTTTTCCTGGAATCCAGTATTTTTTTAAGTCTGATCAGCAAAGGGAGGGGCACAAATGTGTCTTTAGAATATCTTCCTTCCTGTCATGGCATTGACAACAAGACTCCCGGAAAGGTGTTCCATCTGGGGGTTAGGAGAAATAAAAGCACCTGAATGATGAAGATGAGCAGGAGCCACGTCAGCGAACCCATTTTAGATTTCTAACAAGACAAAGGAATGAAATTATTTTACTTCTGTCAAAACATGTGAGGCAAAGGTATGGGGCACAAGCTTGCAATGCTAGATAGCGCTTGGGAGATGAAGGCAGGAGAATTGCCAGCACTAGATATCTAGGCCTTGTCTCAGGAAGCCAAAAAATGAAGAAAATGTCCAGGGTACCTGAGTGAGAGGGAAGCCTTGGTCAATGAAGAGGGTTAAACAGATGGCAACAGAGGGATGTCAGCACCTGAGCGGGGTGGTGGAGAGAGGAGGCTAGCCTTCATAAAGATCTGTCCCTTCCCCAGGATCTATCTTAGTGGGGATGGGTGAGTGGGAAAGCAAACATACCCCTTAGAGATGTTAAGTGTGCCATCTTTGGGTCTGGGGTATGATGTGTGGGCCCAGATCCCAGTCCTGTAGTAGATAACGTGAAGACTATAAGAGTCAGTACCTGGGGCCCATCCCTTGAGGGTTTGTTCTGTGATGAATGAGACACGTGTTGTTTAACCTCTGTGTCTCAGTCTTCTTGTCTGGGCCATGGTCACAGAAAGAGTATGCACTACATAAAGCTCTGATGAGTGGCCACACGAATGCCTAAGGGTCGGGTTGTTTCAGCCAGCTCATCTCTGTGGTCTTTAGTCTTCCCGTGGCGTGAGAAATATTGATCCGGACTTGTTCTCACTCTGCTTCCCACATCACTGATAGGCATTCTTCCTAATCCTAATCCAGCACTGTTCTTCACTGAATTAAAGCCTCCTGTTATTCTGGCCATCTATGGGATAAAGCTCATGTTTCTTAGCCTGGTAGGTATTGCCCTTCAGAGCCATCAGGTCACCATAATTGTCACTGCCAACTGCAGTTGCTCTACCTTCTTGCAACCTTCCTCCCAAACCACACTTTGCTTACCGACTCCTCATGTCCTCAAGGTCTGTCACGGCTTAAGCACTTCACACATCTTAGCTGTGTGTTTGCCAAGTCATGACCTCTCCACATTCAGATGTTTATGGGGGGAGCCTACATACTAGGGAAACTGTGTGTCCAAGTTTTGTTCTACAATGAAGTACTGGACAAGACCTATTCATCTCAGTTCCCCTTTACTTATTTGTAACAGATGGAAAATAACTCCTCTGTTGCCACACACACACACACAAATATATTAAAGGAGTTCCCTATGTGTCAACTCTTCCAACAGTGGCTGTTACAATGTAAGATACAGACCACTGACTTTCTTCTTTTCCCTTTACTTCCTCCTGAATCCAATGAGCAGAGAATTATAAGCAGAGATGTATACAGTCAGAGTAGGCTTTACCTAGTCATAGATTTGGGTTATGAAAAGTCATTGTGTGGGTTCTAATCCCCAGTGAGGACCATGGAAGAGTTCTCACTCTCAGAGAGTGGTCTCAGAAAACCCACCTTGCCTCCTGTCAGACTTCATGGCGGCCACTTAGAAATGCAGGCTTTAGGGTAAGGGGAGCGTGCCTCTGAGATTGAGAATTCAGACTTTCCCTAAATTTTCTGTTTTGTTTTGTTTTGTTTTTTGAGACACGGTTTCTCTGTAGCATTGGAACCTGTCGTGGAACTCCTGTAGACCAGGCTGGCCTCGAACTCACAGAGGTCTGCCTGTCTTTGCCTCCCAAATGCTAGGATTAAAGGCACTACCACCCAGCATGACCTCCCCTAAACTTGGGGAAATTAGTCAAGCAGTCACGTTTAAGGGAATGATGCCTTCACTTAAGTGAGAACCCTTGAGCTCAGTGGAGGAAACAATAGCAGATGGACAGACGGCGCTCTTCAGAACTTCGCCCTCTACAACAGCCTCCCAGCTGGACTGCTCAAATCTGTGTCAGAGCAAAGCAAATTAAAGACTACCTGCCTTAGATTTCTGCAGACCCTGCACGCTGGCGGAATCTAAAGAAGACACACCTTGTGAATTCATTATTAACAAAATCTATCTCCTTCGTCTTCCTCTTCTTCTCCTTCCACTTCACTGGGTTGGTTTCTTTTCCATTCACGGTGGGTATTAGTCTCCATTTTAATTTGTGCTCCCCAAACTAAGAATATCACCATGTCATCATGCCCCTCTGGGCTATCTGAGACCATGTCTTTGCCTGAGAAGAGCCTTGCATTTGAGGAAAGTAGAAAGAAAGAGAAAGGAATAGAAAAAAGAGTTAAGAAGGAAGGATGGATAGTGTGGGAGCAAGGACAAGAGGAGTAGAGAAAGAAGGAGGAATGGAAAACATAAAGGAGTCTGAGGTAGAGGGGGAAGGAGGGAAGGAAGGATAATTGATTATAATATCTACTATGTGAGTAAGATTTTTCTGTGTCAAAGCCTTTCACATACAACGAAGGGAAGAAAGGCCGATTTTGACTCCTCATCTCAAAAGTCAGTCTCCAGTTCCAGGTTCTGTTCTTTCGGAGCTCCTGGAGCCCTGGAATATCATGGTGGCTGGAGCATGTGAAGTGGATGGCTCTCCTTATGAAAGACAAGAAACAGAGAGTGAAATCACATCCAAAGTGACATTTCCTCCAACGAAGTCTCATCTCCTATTGTTTCTGTTATCTTCCAGACCAGCGTCACCTGGGAACCAGATGCCCAACGTTGTTAAGTCTGTGGGAGGGCGTTTTTGATGCCAACAAATGCCTTCCACATGTTCTAGCCATTCCTCTAGACACTAACCCAGGGAAAGTGAAAAGCTATATCCGCACAACGACTTCTGGTTAAATGTTTGCAGAGGCTTGCTTTGTCATACTCCAAAACCAAAGCAGTCATGTGACCATCCGTCATGAGAAACTTGTGGTATGTCGGTCTGTCCACACATTGAAATACTACTCGACATTAAAAGTGAAGAAACCAGAGAAGCATGAATGAGCCACAAAATACTGTGCTGAGTAAAAGATACCAGAAGTTGTAAATGGTTCATAGTGTATGGATGTGTTTATTTAAACTACAGTAAGGAAGCGGGCAGAAGAGATAACAGAGGGTCACAGATACCTTGAGGGTGATGGATAAGTTCATTATCTTGACTGGGGTGATGGCTTTGTGTATGCACACATGTATAAGAGCTTATCAAATTGTTGCTTTAAATATGTTGGTTTATTATGTGTCAATTCTACATCCATAAAGTTGATTTAAAAATAAGATACCTCTTATACCGAAAAAGAATGGGGGGCAGGGGAGAAGCCAGGGAAGTGAGATAAAGGAAAGGAGCAGGGAAGCTGAATCCCAGGTGCCCTTCCCAGGGCAGAAAGATTGTTCCCTGATCATTTTATTGCCCAGGACTGGACTCTGATCTCCCTGAGTGCATGCAGATAGAAAAAAAAAAAAAACACAGGGAACACACTGATAGGCTGAAGCCCTAGATAAAACGTATCGGTACAGAGCTGCTCTAGTCAAGCAGCAGATGCTTAAAGGCTTCTAGTGACTTTGCATAGAAAAGAGTACGGGCGCTTAAGAGAAGGATGACCATCACCGGAAGGATTAGATGTGAACACACTGAAAACTCAGAGGAAGGAGCTTAGTGCTTGATGGCTAGTACCTCAGGGAAATGTATTCGTAGGGGCTGGGGAGATGGCTCCGTCTGTAAAGGGCCGACCATGCAAGCATGAAGACCTGAGTTCAGACCCCCAACCTGGTGCAAAGCTGCATACTTGCAATACCAGTTCTGGGGAGACAGAGGCAGACAGATTCTTGAACTTATTGGTCAGCCGGTCTAGTCAAATCAGTGAGTTTCAGGTTCAATGGGGAACCCTATCTCAGAATATAAGGTGGAGGGTGATTGATGAAGACATAGGACATCAATCTCGGGCCTCTACATGCACACACAGAAGAAAATGCAAACAAATAAATAAACAAACTATAGATTCATATTGCGTCTCTGAAACAGCTAACATGACTGAAGTGGGAATGGAAAGTTCTACTAGTGAAGACAGGAATGTGAGCTGAGAGACTGAATTGGGCAGAAAGGCTGGACCTTGAAGACGGGAATGAGGAGAGAAGGCTCAACCATTTGCATTTTGATCTTGCTGGCCCAAGGCATAGTTGACACTGGATAACTGTAGGAATGGCCCGTGGCCAATACGAACTGCTAGGGCCTGGTAGTAGGGATGTGAATTGAGCAGGGCTGGCAGTAGCCACCAGGCGATACCCTCATTTTGGAAATGAAGAAGCTAGGTTCCTAAGAGAAGTGGTTTTCTGTCCTGCAGTGTCTGCCTGAGGCAGCTACAAGGGGATGCTCCTGGTGGGTATCCTGAACTGATAGCTGCCCACCCTTTGTTCTGGAAGTATGAACTCAGGCCTATTATTAAGTCTTTTACTTTCCCCCCACTTCTATGAGGGACTTGTTTGGTTGGGGTTTCAAATGAATAGGCAGGAAGGGAGGAAAATATTTTTTAAGGAATTGTTGGGACTGGTAAGTTTGGTGAATCCACACTCCGCAGGAGATACCTGCAGGATGGAGACCCAGAGAAGCAATTCATCTCAAGTCCAAAGCCACCTACACGATGGATGGGAATGGGTCTTATTCAGTTTACTGCTGTCAATGTTAGTTTCATCTAGAAAGTTTCTGTCCAGAAACATGTAGAATAATGCTTGGTAAGAGATCTGAATATTGTAGCCCAAACAAGTTGACACCAAAACTTAACTATCATAGGTCGCTGTGAGAACGACTTTTGCTGGGTTTTTTTTTTTTTCCATGACAAATTTCATAGCACTCATACACGAACTTCAATTGTGACCAAGGGGAATTTCATTCTCCACCTTCTCCCACTTCTCTCCTCTTCTTCCCTCTTCTCTTCCCACTTTACAAAGTTCTCCCCAGGCTGAGTAGCAATGTCATTCCCACCCACAGCTGCCCTGCTACAGCTGGTAAGAGGCTCAGTAGATAAGAGCCTCTGCCAGCAAGCCTGCTGGCATGACTTTGATCCTCAGGACCAACATGGTAGAAGGGGAGAATTTCAGATCTTCCTCTGACTGCAAGAGCCTCATGGCACATGCACACATAAACAAGCAAACAAAGAATGAAAGAAATGGTAGGTTGGCAGAAAATCTCTCCAAGACACCAGGATATTTCACCTGCTCTTCACGCTTATGTGTTCCACTTCTGAACAGAGTTCCCCCAAACAGTTCTGTCCTCCTCACCTCTAGTCCAGTGAGGGTCAGTCTACAAGGGTTCTCTTACTCCCTTGAGTCACTCTGGTTTCTAATATGCCTCTATGATTATATCACATCCCATTCTTTTGAAGTGTATTCCCTCAGAAGATATAACCACACAAGAACTATCTCAACAGCTTCCACCTAGAGGTGGGTGAAGCTTTCACTCTCGTAGGCTTCCTCTAGAAATATACCTTAAGGAACACATGGTATAGGGCACAAAAGGTGAGGATCCCAGGCTAGTGTGGGAATGCAATATTTAGGACTCCATTTCCTTCTTTTTTTTTTTTAAAGATTTATTTATTTATTATGTATACAACATTCTGCCTCTATGAATGCCCGCACACCAGAAGAGGGAGCCAGATCTCATTACAGATGGTTGTGAGCCGACATGTGATTGCTGGGAATCGAACTCAGGAGCTCTGGAAGAGCAGCCAGTGCTCTTAACCACTGAGCCATCTCTCCAGCCAGGACTCCATTTCTTTAATAGGGCATCTCATGGAAGGCCACCTGCTTAGGGGATCTGCCTTGCTCGTGTCCAGAGCTCCTGGAAGAATACCTAGGGAATCAAGAATAGCAGGAAAGAGTAGACTATGAGCACACTCAACCAAACAGATGACCTAAACTTGGGCTCTCAAAAGCAGAATTCCTGAAGAAAAGGAAAAACGCTACTACCTTTCCTGCTGGACCCCAAGAGATGGACTGTCCCCACGCTGAGCCTTGACTTCCTTTTTAGACAAACTATGACATTGTTGAAGGGAAGGAAAGTGGCAATCAGAGACTGGGTTTTGATGGAAATAGGGATGGAGTAGGGATGGGGAAGGGATTCAAAACTACACGGAGTAATCTCAGCAAGATTTGAGTGGTGACGCTAAAGAGGAGAAAGATACCCAAACTGACATTGAGGGTAAGGGTGAGTGATGCTGCTGATTGAGTGCAATCAACAGAGCCAAGTTGAGTGGTAAGAGGAAAGACAACAATTGCCAAATTCAAGTTGAGGTGTGTGGAGTTTCACGTGATCCAGGACATCCATGTAAAAAGAGGCAGCAGGCAGCTGAGTCCTGAGTCTAACGCTGGGGCAACAGGACAGGGCTGCAGAGTGAGGTCAAATTGGCAGCCCTGAAGCACATGCCTGTCTTCACACCGCGAGTGATAATACTCACCCTTTCACATAACCGCAGCACGCAGTGAGGATATATTAACCAGGTGGGTGTTCACTGTTCTCCTACCTGATTCTAAATAATGTGAATTTTGCTAGGGAGCATCTCTATACCACCAATAAATAAATAAACAAATAAACAAACAAATGAGACCACTATCTCCATTTTCATTCTTAGACAGAAAAAATGCAAGTGAGTGATTCCCTCCAAGCCATTTCCAAGGCTGCCGTGGTGTGAAAAGGTACCTGCTGTGTCTCTCTGTCATTTTTTTTTTTTTAAGAAACGAGATTCCAAAGGAAAATAACAGAGTGTTACATAAGAAGTCATCTCTTTTCCTGAGCTCTCCCCAGGGTTGCCACTCGGCTTTCATAGTGCACTTCTGTGTGTTTGAACTTGCCTCTGAGCTCTTACTCACTCAAAGGACAAACACATTGCAAAGCAAGTTTGCCTCCAGTGAGTTCCACAAGGCAAGGTATTGGATTTTTTTTTCTTCCTTCCTTCCTTCCCCAAAGTTTTGCTTTGGGATTGTTTTTTCCCCTTTTCTTGATACACACGTTCACCTTCTGTCACATCTAAGCCCACTGTAACTTTTGAAATGTTATCTCTATAAATTTCATCTCGTTCATTCTTTTACATCTCTGTCTTTCAAAGAAGGATTTCAAGTGAAGTACACCAGAACAGCATCAGGAACCTTTGGCAACATCTTTGAGTGCATCCGTGTGACAGTCTAAATGCCATTTCTTTCCTCTGTCTTCCCCATGACACTAAGTTGCATCAGCCAGTTCCACAGAGACATGATAAGAAGCACCTTTCCAAAGGTTAGACCCAGCATCTCTAGCTGCTTCGAGTCTCATCATGAGCAGCAGAGGAAGATGACTCAAGAGCATCTTACTCTTTGGAGCCCACTGAGATCTTTTACTAGAAAGAGAGAAGGGATCACTGCAGAGGGCATCACCAGTAGAAGATAATATCTAGGGCTGAGAATTTAACTCAGCGGTAGAATGCTTACCTCGAATACACAAGGACCTGAGTTCAAGTCCCAGCACCATACACAAATGTAAAAGACAATCTCTGTCTTTATTAAATCCCTAGCTTCCGTTACCTATATGTTAATTCTCAAAGCTTAAACAAGAAGTTAAGATTCTAAAATTTCATCTCCCTTATGATCCACACTCAGTTCTTGGGCTACAGTCAAAATGATGTTTTTTTTTTTCAAAGATTGTGTTATCAGTTGAATGTTAATGTGCACCTCCTCAAGGAAATGTTAGAAACAATATTCCTGGGTTGCACAAATGGGATCTTGGTGGAAGATAAGGCCTTCATGAATATGATCAAGTTAAGATGATATCACACTTAATTAAATGGATCCCAATCCAATGTGCCTGATGCCCTTATAAGAAGAGATAGAGAAAGACACAAGACAAGGAGGTAGAAATAAAAGTGATGGGTCCTTGCTGGGTGGTGGTGGCACACGCCTTTAATCCCAGCACTCTGGAGGCAGAGGCAGGCAGATCTCTGTGAGTTCGAGACCAGCCTGGTCTACAAGAGCAGTTCCAGGACAGGCTCCAAAGCTACAGAGAAACCCTGTCTCAAAAAACAAAACAAAACAAACAAACAAACAAAAAAGTGATGGGTCCTTAAGCCAAGGAAACTTAAAGAGTGGGGGTAACACCAATGAGCTCAAAGAAAGGCACCCAACAGGTTTACCCGTAGAGTCTTGAGTGGGAGCCTGACCTAACAACACTTGGATCTTATGTTTCTGCCCTCCATCTTTGTGGTTGTTTTGGCCTTCCAGATTGTGGCTCTTTATTACTGATGCCCTAAAAAATTAACACATTATTCTTGCCAGTCTTTCTTACCTCTGTTCCTTTCCCTGGGACAATGAGCATACCAGCCACTCTCCTGCACATCCGAGGTCTAGAGACAGTGACCTCGGGCTCCCAAACTCCTGCTTCTCCCAACCCAGCACTCTCCAGGTTGTCTTGCTTCACTTGTGAGATCGTGCGTTAGTCGTCTGCGAATGCTACTTGGCAGACAGTCAGCCAATGACGAAAAGTGTGAGGGAGCCATCAGATGGGTGGCACTTGAAGATAGAGAGATGAATAAGAAACCATCCTCACCCCGAAGAAATACGGCAATTTGCAAAGAGAAGGGTTGTAAGAATGACATAGCTCAACATCTTAACTTAATATGCTGGTTCATCTCATTTGCTTTGCAGCTCATCATCCGTAATGGTTTCTCAGCTGTTCACACTATAAACCACTTCGTAAAGGGTTCCAACCATGGAGCCCCCCGGTAGAAGGGTAGCAGGGGAGGCATTACTAAAATGATTGGAATAAACTTTCCTGTGATGCTGGCAAACTCTTTTGACTAAATATTCCAAATGAATTAATTATTTACAGTGAACACTAGTATAACACAAGTCCAACTCTTTGATCACTAACTATAGAATATCCATTCCTATGGACCTTTCTAGGCTCAGTTAAGGCTGGACATCCTCACACAATCATTCCTTGAGTATCTATATCAACATGAATTGCTTCTCAGTGACCCTTGAGTGCACTATACCTCATCATTTCTAAATATTATATCTGATCGCAGTATTATGCTCTGAGCCTGAGGTCCAAGACCAGGGACCCAGACTTAACCCTTATGAAATTCCAGCAGCATAGATCACGTCCACTTATAAGATATTCAATCAAACAAACATGAGAATAGGAGACAAACTCAGGTCAAGGTCGTTATGTCTTTGAGACGAATCATTTGAGAGCTAGCTGGACACCAGGTTCTCAACAGTTTAGACAGTAAATGTTAGGAAAACTCAGCCACCCTTACACTCTTAAAACACCTCTAAATCAATGAATTTTATTTACCTAAGTACCGCACAAAAGGAGCAGCTACCTTCCTTCATCTGAAGTTCACTCCTATCTGAAATTCAATTCCCCACTGAAGGCACAAGAAAGCAAATTCTTGACCAAACTGTGATTTTTCAGCTACCTGAACTTCTCACCCAAAGAGATAGCCCGTCATATGCAGATTCTTAGCTTAGTGAATAATGGCTGTTGACCAGATCAATCATTCACTAAACCTTCCGGTTTGGCCTTGGCCCACATCTCCCGCCTTCTCCTTGTAGGGCCCTGATTCATGTCTTATGACACCTGCCAGCTAGGGATCTTGACCTGGTTCCCAGGGAAGGACTGGCAGCCTCCGAGAAGAAGATAGAGAGCAGGGTGGAGGCACAGCCGGGAGGCCAGTGGGGAGGGAGGTTTCCCTGGAAGACAGACGTAAGCACACAGCTCTGGGCATACACACTGGCCGTTTACCTGGCAGCCTGGCATGGCATGTTGCAAGAGCTCTTTGCCGGCAGATTGTAGGCTGACTGTTACTCAGCAGTGGTAGGCCTCGCTGGGTTGAGGTGCAAGGGTGAGCCTTCAAAAGGAAGCCTGTTGGCCACACCCAGGGTGCACCTTTTACCCCGGGAACTCCCCCGAAGCCAGTTCATATGGCAGCTGCCAACAGAGGTTGGAAGCTATACAGGGAGATGGTGCTGGCCCAAGCAGCAGCAGAAGGTTCTGGGACTTCACTTTCCAATCATTGTCTCTTGTTACCTTGCCTGAATTTCCCAGTGCAATGTGGTAGATGTCCCCGAAGGAAGTTTAACAGCAAAGATGGTGGTGGAGGCTGACGGAAGCCTCCTAGCCCGCTCGCTCCCTCGGGGGCTGTCTGCCTTATCTGCTCTGTCTTCTGAAGTAACCAGGGATAACTCTCATCTGCACATCACCTTCACCTTCCTGAATCTTTGCAAAGTCTCCCTGGTTGTCATAGGCTACCTCCATAGGAAGACGGACCCTGTCTCCCCGACCTTAGTTACTACAGACTAACTTCTATTCTTGAGCTGGTGCTGGGGAACAAGTGGAGAGTAGTGACCACCATCGCCTCCATTAACTGGACACCTGTCCCAGTGAGTCCTGCTAAACTAGTCCAAACCCTATTCAAACCACCCAAGCCCAGCCTCGCGGCTCTTCAGTCTTCCTCATTCCTCCACCACAATTTGGAGACATCTTGCTACACTTCCTGAAGCACCTCTTGCTTCAAACCGGAAGCTTACAAGACCCAAAATAGACCACGCTGCTATTTTTCTTTGTAGTCTGTTTAATATAGTTTTGGATGCAGGGACTGGCATTTTCGTCAGAGAACACAGTCAGACCAGGATTTTTGGCCTCCTCGGTGGAGGAAAAGACTGCTGAGCAAGCGCAAGAGCTTTTCATGCTCCCTGTCCTCTGAAAGCATGACTCTCCTCCCCACTGAGCAAATATCCTTCCTCAGGATCCAGCCTGCGTGAACCGATTCCTAGCCTCTGTCTGTGATGTGGCATATAGGCTCTCGGCATATCGTAATGAACTTACAAAGGTCTGTTTTGCTTGTGTCTCTTCCTACAAAGACATAAACGCTTTGGGAACACGAATCACTGTTTTGTTTCTGTATCCTCATGGTAGGATAAAGCAGACAGTCTCCAAGCTCTGTGGGTTTCCTTCAATATGGGCCCAATTATGATATGCCTACTCTTCCTGCTCTCTTGGAAATCCCCCAAGATATCTATGGCAACTGCCTCCTGGTCCCTTTGCTTGGAGTCTTGGTCTCCACCCTTTGTTCTACCTGCACCATAATTCTAATCATATGCCACCAGCTCCGAATTCCTTATATTTAGAAAGAATGTCCAAGTCTCTAGCACAGCCCACAGAGCCCCAAGGACCTAAAGACCTCCATCTTCTTCCTTGCTGTACCCCTTCACTGATCTGACCATTCCTGCCTCACCACTGTTCCTGCTATCTCCTCTGCCCAAGAATGTTGTTTCCCCTATTGTTAGGCTTCATCTCTCCCCTTGCTCATCTCTCCGCAAGCTTTCCTGACAGTCTCAGATATCTTCCATCACTCTATACCAGCTTCATTGCTATTTCCCCAGCCTGATTATCACTGTTACAGCACTAATGTTGCCAGGAATACTCATTGTCTTGCTCCACTCTCTGCCTCAGGGATCTCAGGATGCCCAGGGCTTATATGCAGTGAGAACCCTCTAAAGAAGACTTTCCAAAAGGTCCACTCACCTGCATTCTAGTTCCGTTCAAATTCCAAGCCTCAGTTCAGAAGATACCACTGGGTGGAAACCCAGTGCTCCCCCTCATCCCATCTTAGCAATCTCTTTT
Source organism: Dicrostonyx torquatus (assembly GCA_028555095.1). Classification (NCBI taxonomy): domain Eukaryota; kingdom Metazoa; phylum Chordata; class Mammalia; order Rodentia; family Cricetidae; genus Dicrostonyx; species Dicrostonyx torquatus. The sequence goes on from JAQHUG010000034.1 coordinate 7,604,867, forward strand.
CTTGATATCCTCAGGCCAACCCTATCACAGGATTTGTGGCATTTCATTTGACCTTCATAAATCTTATTTTTAGCAGAGTGAATGTTAAATGAGGAAAAGTAAGGAGGAATTCCCGAGAGTGGAAGGGGCTGTAAGGAAGAATAATCTTATAAATGTTTCTGGAACTTTCTCATCCGTTGGGCTACATACTTCGTAAGAACTGAGCCCTTGATCCTCAGAATAGATAGATAGATAGATAGATAGATAGATAGATAGATAGATAGATAGATAGATAGATAGATGATAGACAGACAAGATAAGATAAAAGCGGGTAAGCTGCACACCGTTCATTGTGACGCACATACCCTCATGCAAAGGCTTCCATGGTCTCTTATAGAGCAACATCAAAGGCAAAGCATTGCCTTGACCCCTGAGACCCTTCAAACTCCTGCCAAACAACCGGCTCTATGCCTCTGCCTCTCAGTGCCACCTCCTCATCAGCCTTTTTGCCGTGACATAAGCATACATGATGCAGTCTCACCTCTGCACATACATCCTAGAACGTGCCGTATCCTCAGTTACCTTGACCTTCCCCAGACCCACAGCTTCTTGAGAATGCTGACACATCCCCCAGGGAGACCATCCCTGCCCCTGCTGTCACCTGCTGTGTCCCTTCTCCACTTCTCTTTCTCTCTGTAGACTTAGCACCACTTAACATGCTGTGCAGCTTACGTTATTCCCTCATTGTCTGCTCCTGCAGCTCCAGGAGCAAGGCGTTTGTATCCATATTGATCTTTTTCATCAGTCCCATTAGCAGGGACTGCACCTCTAGAACATCTGCCCTTTAATTGTATATTTATTGGATGAATAAGCAGAAGGACAACCAAACAGATAGCAGAACAAGAAAAGGAAGGGAGAAAGGGGTCCAAATGTATGAGAGAGGGGAGGAGAAGAGGAAGGAGACACAGAAAAGAAAAGATGAGATGAGCAGAGATGGTGATGTGGCAGCCCTCCTTTCCCAATGTCCTCTGACATTTATGCATGCTGAGCATGTATGCAGTGGAAGCCTAGAATGACCTCTTGGGTGCCCCCAGGAAATGTCAGCCTCCATTTTCTTTTTGCCAGCACAGACTTGACTAGAGAAGAAAAGGAGAATGCTTAACTGGGGCACTTAGCCATGAGCTTATGACTCAACCTGACGTAGTCGAGACTCACACTGCCTGCTGGTGATGTCTGCGGCCCATCACAGCTGTGGTGTCTAGCTTTGGGTCCAGGGAGAGCGTTGCTGGTAAAGTTCTTGCTTTGTGAGCATGAGGGCATAAGGTCAGATCCCCTGAACGCGTATAAAATAGCTAGGTGTATTGTTGTGTGCTTGTATTTCTAGCCCTGAGAAGGGGAAGAAACATGGATCTCTGGAGCTCCCTGGCCAGCCAATGAGAGACCTGGCTTCCAAAATGAAAAGTGGGTGACACCTGAGGAACTTCTGAGATTGTCTTTTGGCCTCCACATTCATACACAAACATATGTACATGCACACACACAAGCACATGCATCTGAATGAACATGTGCACAGCTACACTCACACAGAGAGATGTATTGCTTTAAAATTATAAGAGTAGCACATACAAAATCATAAGGAAGAAATTAACCCCTCCATTTCTTCTTTTCCCTGCATTTGTACATCTGGTTTATATTATGCACACATTATAACCGGTCACATCTGCATTCCTGACACTCCTGAGCATGTGCCTATGAAGTAGCCAGGGAAGACGCTCACAGAGACATTGGATGCTGGAAGGAGGCACATCTTAGACCACTCCTGAGCCTGATGCTCTGTGTCTGGGGACTCCGCTTAAGTTCATTTAGCATGATCACTTCTTGTACTATGCCAGGGACCCAGGCACCATCCCAGGTATATAGGACAATTGGTAAAAATGCCCTTTGCATGTTCAAACTATCCAACTTTAAACAATAAATGGCCCTACTGGGCTTATCTCTGCTAGCTTTGGTTTCTTCATCTATGGAATAAAGATCACAATCCCCGTCTCCCAAAAACTACTATGGGAATTGTATTTGATATTTTTGCTGTGTGTCAAATCTAGCCACTGAAAACTCAAAGCATCTTTCTCTCTTATCATATCCAAAGATGGAGCATCCATGTTTGGCTTAGCAGAGAGGATCCGGCTTGGGACATGATGAGTTATCTGCCAGGCTCTTCTAAGACAGTATTCCTCCCAGGCTGGCTGAAGGCTCTACTCCCTCTGACCAATGCTGGAGACTTTGCTGCTTTGACACATTAGCTTCACTTTGGGCTGCTTATGAAATTGTCACCAGCTTCCCACAGAATGAGTGAGGCAAGAGAGACAAACAAAGAGCTAGTTAGAAACTGCAGAAGAACTCTTGAAAATGACAGACTGAGTTAAACATATATAACTATAGAACAAGACTATTACTTCTGCCTAATGGACTCACCAGGACACAGTACAGAAGGGAACTAAAATGTTCCAGGAAATAGGATAGCTAGGGCACTGAAAACTAGCTGACACTGCTTGAGAAGTCCTCGTAGAAAAGTCCCTGGTGCCATCAAAAGGATAAAACAGCAGCCTACAGAGTGGGAAGAGATCTTCACCAACCCCACATCTAACAGAGGACTGATTTCCACAATATATGAAGAACTCAAGAAACTAAACATCAACAAACCAAATAATCCAATTTAAAAATGGGGTACAGATCTAAACAGAGAATTCTCAACAGAGGAATCGCAAATGGGTCAAGAAACAGTTAAAGAAATGTTCAGCATCCTTAGCCGTCAGGAAAATGCAAATCAAAACAACTCTGAGATTCCATCCTGAACACATCAGAACGCCTAAGATCAAAATTACAAGTGACATCTCATGTTGGTGGAGCAAGGAGAACACTTCTTCATTGCTGGTGGAAGTGCAAACTTATACAGCCACTTTGGAAGTCAGTGTGGTGGTTTCTCAGAAAACTGGGAATCAATCTATCATAAGACCCAGTTGTATCATTCTTGAACATATACCCAAAGGATACTCAA
>JAQHUG010000034.1:7629771-7641278 GCA_028555095.1 Dicrostonyx torquatus
AAAGAAAGGAAGGAAGAAAGGAAGAAAGGAAGAAAGATGTATAATGATTTTCAATGTCATACTAAATTTGGTTTCTTGTATATATGGGGTACCTGACAGGTAAAAGCAAAGAATCTAAGCTTTCTTTCTGCTTCCTCCTAAGGCTGCCAATTATGAGACAGGTTGGAAATTGGCACCCACCTGGGCACTGCCCTAGAAAACCATCTGATGTGTCTGGATTTGCTCATCTGGAAAAGGCAGATAGATGATATTTGTCTCAGTAGGAGTGAAGAGGGTTAATTAACACTTTCAGTGTTTTGAGATCTGAGGCTAAAGGAGCTGATAAAAGGGTGTCAGCACCCAGCAAGCCACTGGCTCTGAGAAATCAGGACAAGAAAGTCACTGTGGCACCCTGGACCTTCTCTTCCTCCTGTCCTCTCTGTTGGTCTTTCCTTGTCCCCTAAGCCTGGAATCCTTGTCACCATGCTGCTGTCTATCTTTCCTTTCCATGCAATCCCTTCCTCCTTTAAACATATTAAATTCTGCAGACACACTTGGGGACCCATATGCTCTGCAAAATCATTCTCCAGTCATTCACTCATTCATTTATGCACACAGCCTGCTTTATTGGGCATCTACTATGTCCCAGACTCTGCCCAGAGCACTAGTGACACTAAGTTTAGGATTTCTGACCTCCTAAAGCTGAGACTGGTACCCAGACAGGCTTCATAAGGCACCCATGAACGTGAAGGTGAGATTGGTACCCAGGCAGGCTATATAAGGCATCCGTGAACGTGAAGGTGAGACTGGTACCCAGACAGGCTTCATAAGGCATCCATGGACATGAAGCTGAGATTGGTACCCAGGCAGGCTACATAAGGCGCCCATGAACATAAAGCTGAGATTGGTACCCAGGCAGGCTACATAAGGCGCCCATGAACATAAAGCTGAGACTGTTACCCAGACAGCCTATATAAGGCACCCATGGACATTTTTCAGGGACTAGGTCAGGATTGAAAGCCACATTTTCCAGGCTCCAACACAAATAATTTCTCCTCTACTTTATGCTGTTTCCCACCACACACCAAGGCACATGATCTGATGGGAATAATTGATTGTTGGGTAAGACATCACCTGAGTAGAACTCAGCACATTTGATACATGGGTGGTCCATGAAATTCAGTTCAAATCTAAGTTGCTCTCAATAGTGTCAGAGACATCTTCCGGAAGTGCGGAAGAAAACATTTTGTTCTGAATAAAAAAATAAAAATAAAAAAAAAGCATCCAAAACTGTGCTTGCTCTAAACATTTCTTCCAAAACAGCTGTCACCTGCCCACCTGCCTAGACCGCCAGTGCTGGGGTCCTCCCTGAAACAGAACTCAGAGACCCCGCTGCTTCCTCTCATTCGCTTCTGCGAGGAATGGTAATAATATATGTTCCCAGCCAACCTTGGAAGGGTTTCTGCCCTGCCCCTTCCTGGCTGCAAGGCATTGGCAAGGCAGTAAACTTCCCTGGAACTCAGAACCACAATAACCCCAATGGCTTAGAGCTGCTGTGGGGGCTTAAATACACCACTGCCTGCAGCCTCCAGGCCCGATACATAGAAAAAGCCCCAGGAAGTCAATGGCTTCCCTGTCCATGGCATGGTCACTTCCACAGATACACACACACGCACACACACACACACACCAGGTTCTTTTTTTCTTTTTTTAATTTTGTTGGTGTTTCTGCCTGTGTGTACGACTGTGTGAGGTCGGTGGATCCTGGAGTTACAGACAGGTGTGAGCTACTATGTGGGCACTGAGGATTGAACCTGGGTCCTCTGGAAAAGCTGTCAGTACTCTTAATCGCTGAGCCATCTCTCCAACCCCCTAAGCCATATTCTTAAAACAGGGCACATAAGCACAAGCATCATGGCTTTGTGACTTCAGAAGGGCACATGGGATTCATTGTCCACACTGTCAGGTTTCTTAGCTTCTGGCCCTCTGCTCTGACTCGTTTTCTGTGACAACCGTCAGCTGCAGGTGGCTTGGCTGAGTTCCTGTGGCATTCCTCATACGTTCTCAAATTGACTGAGTGTGGTTGAATGGGCGCACACCACCATTTGGAAAGCCATTTGGTTAGTTAATCATTGTACCAATCCCGCGACATTCAGGCTAACCAAATAGCAGGTGGGGGCAAAGGTCAGCATGAACGAAGATGGGGTGTCAAAGCCTCTACCAGCTGACTCATGGGGGAAGGAGGGGGCTTTAGAAGAGGCTGAGGAGCAAGGAAGGTTCTTTTTTTTTTTTTTTTGGTTTTTCAAGAAAGGGTTTCTCTGTGGCTTTGGAGCCTGTCCTGGAACTAGCTCTTGTAGACCAGGCTGGTCTTGAACTCACAAAGATCCCCCTGCCTCTGCCTCCCGAGTGCTGGGATTAAAGGCGTGCGCCACCACCGCCCAGCACAAGGAAGGTTCTTACCAAGCAGTTTGGATTAGCTGCCTTTTGAACATTGCTTTTTCTATTAAAGACAATTTCTGAATTCTCTCAACAAATTGAAAGATCAGGCAAACTGAGCCTTTACCTAGGCATGGAGCTAACACAGTCAGAACTGAGGGGTGACAGACAGCCTGCTTCACAGAAACCTCCACTTCTCACTGACTGCACTGTTGCCATGACCTGTGCCAAAGTCCTGCTGGGAGAAGAGGCATCAAAAGGAAGACGCTCCCTTCACCTGGCAGATGAGCACCGCTCTTCACTTGCAGGCATCATGTGTGCCACAGATGTATGGGAGGCAAAGCAGATGCTGACCTCCAAAGAGAGGGTCTCCGAGGCTTCGGCCTCTTACCTATCGAAGGCATGGGCCTAGGGACAAAGAACTCTATCTGGCCCGGGCTGCATAGGGAACTCATAATCACGAAAAGTTCAAGACTCCTGTCTTTCAGAAATGGGGAACGCTTGGGGCTCTATGGTTAGAAATACTTCATGCACTTACAGGGGATCGGTGTTCAGTTCCCAGCACCATGGCAGGTGGTTCACAATCTCCTCCAGAGTCGCTGACACCTCTTCTGACATCAGTAGGTACCCACCCTATCCATGGGCACACACACACACACACACACACACACACACAAATAAGTAACAAAATAAATGATCATTAAGATATAGGGGATCTTCAATACTCTATTTCCTTCCTCTGGTCTTGAACAAAAAAAAAAAAACTGCCTCTGTCACAGAGAGTGGGGTTATCCTGGGCCTGGGTCTGCTTCACCCAAAGGAAAGGACCAATTAACTTGTCTCACAGTTAAATTCACACATGACATATGACCTAGCCTTTGTAAGAAGGCCACAGGCATGGTAGGGGACAAATTAGACTCCAACCCTTGTTTTATTTGACCGAACTATAAATCAAATCATTTTCCTTCTCCAGTTTCTGTTTTCTCATTTCCAGGGTAAGGAAGGGAGTTTTTTTCTGGGCCAATGTGTGTGGTCATAGCAGCGCTGACGTAGAGCAGCCTCATTGTGAACCATCCTCCTCACTTTCTTCATCGCTTCTCTGGCCGCAGGCACTGAGCTGAGTCTTCAAACCTTTGTACATATTATTCCTTTAGTCTAGAAACTTCTACCACAAAAATCTCTCTCTCTCTGTCTCTGACATAGTTCAGTCATCACCTCTTCCAGGAAGCCTTTCCTGATTGATCTCTCCATCATCCCTATACAGCATTCTGGCTTAAAGAGTCTCAGTTATATTTATCACTGCTTAAATAGATTAACTCAAAAGTGACCAACAACATCAATGAGCACGAATCAACTCGGTGTCACGGGACCAAGAATTTATGTACAGCCTTCCTTGGAAACTGTGACTTGGGCAGTCCTATGGCTTAGAAACCTAGCACCAAAGACTTGGATGAGGCGATAGGATTCACATCAACCACTCAATGTACTTGTCTCTGCCTCAACTTTTTCCTCTATAAAATGGAAGTTGGCTACACATCTTCCCATTTGTATAGAATAAAGACTGAATAAGGATGAATACATTTCAGTACAGTGCCTATCTCAAACATAATAAGCATCTAACATGCCAAATAGTATTATTTTTCCCCTGTACAATGCCAGGCTACAGTGGAATATATTAAAAATATCAAAAAGATGGATTTAGGAAAAAAACAGACAACTGTGCTTTTAATACTCCCATTAGTATAGATTAGAGGATTAATTCCATTCTAACTCTTGATGTCTGAGTAACAACCAGCCAGGAATCCATAAATATAAAATCGCTCCATCTACCTTTCATTTGAGAAGGGAAAAAAAATCAATGCATTTTTGTTCTCCGCTCTTAGCCTTTGCTTATTCAGATGCCCAAATAAGGTTACTGTACAAAACACAATTGTGCAGTCTATAAATAATGAACAGCTCCTCCGCAGCACCAGAGTCTACACAGGGAAGTTCTAAATGGATTGCTTTTGCCTGAGTCTTTTTCTGTCCCAGATCTGACCCTAGACATAAGTACGGGCAGCCTGGTTGGCATATAAAAGGCCCAATTGACCTGCTGACCCAGTTTGCAGAAGAGGCTCCAAGCAGAACCGTTTTAGCAGCCGCCTTAAAAAAACCATTCAGCCACAGGAAGCAGAAGCCATTTGTTTGTTTGCTGTGATCCTGGAGCCATGCCGCATGCCAGGTGCTGGACTTAAGAGACCAAGGAGGGCTCTTCTACTTAGAAGCCATGCAGGGCTGACACCCACCCTGTTTAGTGCTGAGTTGACTCTTGGATCTGTTCTGCTAGAAAAATAGCAGGACTTTTCTGTCATTCCTAAGACAAGTCCCTGACAGCAAGGCAAGCTTTAGTGAAAAAATTCACCTTACTCCCATCCAGGAGCCAGTTCTTTTTAATTATATGAAATGTCTTCTCTACCACAGCAAGAATCTATCCCCTTTTTTTTTTGTTCTTTCCGTTGCCCTCAGTGGCCGCATTGTTCCTGATCTGTGCCGCACAGAACAGAAAACCAAAGTGGTCCTGCCAGGCGTTCCATGACTCATGAGTCCTGACCGCCCCCTCCAAAGCACGGCTCACACAGTCGGGAAACTGCCGTTTCTTTCCCTCCATCACCACTGAATCTAGAATCTAGTGACAGAAAGAAATTGCCGCGGGTGTTATTTCTCCCGGTTTCCGGTTGACATCGTGAGGGATGGAGCACCTTTCCAGACAGAAGATGAAAGGTTCACAGTCTGGCTCCAGCTTAGCCGTTTGCCTGTACTTCAGCAAAGTTTCTCAAACCTTTCAGGCCTTCAGCTGCTTGCAAATCAGGTGTGACTAGTCAGAGGTTGGAGAAGAATCAGAAAGCCCCCAAGGCCACAGGCGTTGACAGTGTCAACACTGTAGTTCTCCTGGCCTAACCTGTCTTAAACCTAAAGCCCTCCCTGCAGAGCACCAGAGAGGTTCTTCAATGGTTATCAGGTCTCTGCTCTTGAAGGAGAAAGGAAGAGAAAGAACGGGGAGAAGAACTAAGGCCAGCCATGGTCTCAGCTGATTGCCTGCCCCCACCAGAAGCCCTGGGCCGAAAAGGCACCTGAAAAGCTGTCAACCTTGAGAAGAAGCATTGATGACTGGGTGTTAGCTGCGCATCCAAGGGGACACAGCCACCTAAGAGGACGGTATTTTGCATCTGTTTCCCTGGGTTGAAATGCAGAAGCTTGAAGAGTGGGGCACCTACAAAGCTCACAAGGAACTTAGAAGGCTCCGGAGTTCTCTCTGCATGATTATATAAGCGACAGACAGCTTCATGAGCTTCCTCCAAGTTGGGTGTGAAGCTCCAGAAATGCATCTGCCGTGAGCCATCACCCCTTGCCAAGATGGGCTTTTCAATGTCTCAGCTGTACAAGTCATCGGCTCCGCGTGTCTGTGAGTGACCCCAACTCACTGTTTCACTGAGATAGACTTGAATGGAATCGGTTTTTGTGGTTTATTGTTGGTGTCCTGTCTGAGGCTACTAGTGTTTGTTCACATCCCCTCAGAAAGTCGTGCAGCAGATACGATCTCCAGGCATCTGGAGGACAGGAACGTGCATTGATACAGGTCATGTCTCTAGAAAAGAGGCACCTGCACGCCTTTAATCCCAGCACTCGGGAGGCAGAGGCAGGCGGATCTCTGTGAGTTCGAGACCAGCCTGGGCTACAAGAGCTATTTCCAGGACAGGCTTCAAAGCTACAGAGAAACCCTGTCTTGAAAAACAACGAAAAAGAAGAAGAAGAAGAAGAAGAAGAAGAAGAAGAAGAAGAAGAAGAAGAAGAAGAAGAAGAAGAAGAAGAAGAAGAAGAAGAGGTACCTGTGGGAGTATGAGCCCAACCACTGGGGCCAAATGCCAGGAATTAGGCAAGCCACCAAAGGCACAGCTGCAGGAGTACAAGCCATCAAAGGCCTCGTCCTCACATCCGTGCACCCTCCCAGCTACAGTCTATCTCCAAATTGCGACAACGTTTGGTCTGTATTACATCATTTTCCTTACAACCTTCTTAGGTCTATAACCATTGATATACAGCTCTTGATTCTCCAGCCTCAACAGCAACACTTCAAAACCTCTAAGAAAGCCAAGATGGGGCTGAGGTGAATTTGTCCATAGTATGTGTCTCTGTGTCTCCAGCACCTGGCTCGGTGTTTAGCCTGTGACAACCGAAACTTTGCACACCCCAAGCAATCAATAACAATACTGTGGCCTTGGAGAGCCAAGGTTCTCAGATAATGCGGTGCCAGTTCCTGGAAATAGTGAGAGCGAAAACTATTGCTATTCCAATTTGAAGCCCAGCTGCCAATAAAAACCATCTTAGGCAACATGCGTAGATGGAGTATCTGATGACTTCAGTAACTCGGTGTCTAACAAGGTTGTCAGTGAGAGTCTCTTCAGATTCTATACCCTAAGCACACCACCCAGCTCACCCTGGTCTTCACTCTGACCCACAATATCTTAAAATCAGCAGCCAGTCTATTTACCTGAGGTGATATAAGTTCGTTAAACCACCCACTGCTTACCCCTGATACCACCGTGACTATGAAGATCCCAGATGTTTTCTCAAGGAGCTCCCATCATTCGGAGGTCACATATATGTACACAATTTCAGATAAAGTGCAAAGACAGAGGGGGCTGTGAGAAACCATCCCTTTCCTTAGATTGTTTTTCCATATAAGATGATACTCAGAAAAATGAGCATATAGCTGAAAAACATATGCATACATCATACAGAAACTCTCTTTCTCCCTTATACACATTCACACACACATACAGAGACGGGGAAAGAGATAACATCTGTACTAATCTATGCTAAACATCTGCAAAGGCAGGAAAAATACTGAAAATTGTATAGACCCTGCCTGGCTGAGTACCGGTACCTGTGGATAAGGGTCACCCCACTGCTCTAGGGCCCTACATTGTCAGCATCACCAGGGAGCCTGCTGAAAAGCTCATCTCAGCACCCCATCCCCTGCCAAGAGCTGCTGACCTAGAGACTCTGGGGTCAAGGGGCTTTCCCTAGGTGATACTCATACCGCTAAGGTTTGAATCACTGTCTTAGATGTGAGAGAGAGATGAGAATTCCCCATCTACAGAAGGAGTTTGAATTCGAGTAGATAAACCTCAGGTATAGGACGGTGGGCCAACTATTTAACGTCTCTGAGCCTACATTTTATTATCCGTTTTTGAAGATGAGTGGTATTTCTTTCAAAAAGAAAAAGCAGCTAGGAGTTTCCCGCGATAACCCGGATATGCCGCCACAGGAGCGACACTGACAACTGGCTGGACAGCCAGGAGCACACCCATCATCTCTCCCTCTGTCTGCTCTTCCTCTGCGGAAAATGATCTTCCTCCGTGGGACGACTGCTCATCGGGATCTGACACACAGACGTTGCAGTGTTCTGGGATTTCAAGTGGATGCCAGTTAGCCCATGAGACTCGAAACATTTCCTGGGAGGGCTCCTCAGAGAGCGTGGGATGCCCTCAGAGAGGGACGGGAGGAGAGAGTGAGAGAAATTGTGAGATCCAGTGGGCCTGCCCACGCAAGAAAAGCTGACTGCTGTCCCTGACCTTCTTCAGCTATCCCCCAAAGCCCTACATAGACTTAATTCTTTTGGGTACATCTATTGCTTGTTGTTTTGCAGGGTAGCAAATGCCTACAATGTTAGTGCAGTAGGAGGATCAAAGCAAAGACAACCTGGACCTGAGAGGAGGGTCAAGGCCAGACTGGGCTTTACACGGCAAAAGCCTATCTCAAAACCAAATAAAAAGATAACCAATAATAAATAAACAGACCATGCCTGAATCTCTAGACTCCCAGCCCATAGCTGGTAGTCTCCAAGCAGACCCTGACTTTGTGAATCTACTCCCCTCCTTTATTCAGAGAATCTGCCCACAACAGAAAGATTCTAATTCCTCCAAGTCTGGTTGAAGGCACTGGTACCCAAGCCTCTCCCTTCAAAACACCAGTGTACCCACTGTCAGGCTTCCTACTCACCTATGACCCATTTTGGGGTTCTAAATGACTAACTCAAAGACATTATGCACTTCTCAGTGTGATTTTTGCTTTGCTGGAAGCCACCTGCCCCCATGGAAACCAATCATCATTTTTTATGCAAATCAATGGGGAAAATGATTCAATTAACAGAAAACTACTTAACAGTCATCATGCATTGGCTTGTTTTTGATTTGAATTTTAATGTTTCTATAATGTCATATAAGCCATTTTTCTCCTCTCTTCGAGAAAATGACTAAATAGAGAAGCGAAGATAATAATGAAACCTCAGACAGGTAAAGCATTTACTGTGCTTCAAAGTCCTCTGATATTTTATCTCAGGTCAGCAGATATTCTCAGACTCACTCAGAGGAGAGGGAGGCAGAGCAAGCTCACACATTAGTGAAAAGCAGTAACTGATACTAGATCCCTCCAAATGCACCCACCCAAAAAAAAAAATCTTTTCTTTTTTAGATAGAAGTCTGTGATTAAATATTTAATAAATTATCTAACCCTCACAAGTAAATTCGTTATTAACAAAATTAGGTCACTGCTTCAAATGTGGGTCCTCCCCCCTTTCTGTTTCCACGTCTTCCTCTCCCCACCCTCTCTCTTTCCCTCTGAATTAAAGAAAGTGGTTTTGGAATTTTACCCACTCAAATCTGAACAGGGACTTGAATTATTTGGTGAGAACATTTTCTAAGAGCATGGGCAGCTTTCCAGACTTCTGTTTTATGATGAATATTCCTACTATTTTTGATTTCTCTTATTTTTTTCCCAAGGCCATGACTACCCAACCTGGCTTGGATATCATTTCACTAAGTCAACTGAGCTTTGCAATGCTGCTCTCTCAGAAGCAATGCAAGGAGATAGCATCACTGATATATAGAGGAAGTGTCCTAGACCAAGACACTGGTCCCATTGACTTCCAGGTTGGGTAAAGAAAATACATAACATAACGAGCGATGGCAGCAGAAGCCAGCACTCCTTCTGATGAAGTCTTAGAATATGGCACAAAAATTAAAAATTGAAAGAGGTAACAAAGATCTGTATCATCTTTTTAAATCTTTCATGCCAATTTTTGCTTTCCTTTCTTTTTTTCACTTTTGAAACAAGGTCTCAAATAGCCCAGGGTGGCTTCTAACTTTCTATGTAGCCAATGATGGCCTAGAACTCCTGTCCTCCTGAATTCCTTCATGCTTGACACATGGTGTGTGTGTGTGTGTCTGTCTGTCTGTCTGTCGGCCCGTCTGTCTGTGTGACCCTGGTGAGCACAGATGTATGTGGGGGTGCAGGAATGTTAGGTAACCGTCTCCTCTCCGATGAAAGCATTCCATCCTGCAGGGACATTCCTTAAGCAAGGAGGTAAAACAACAACAACAACAACAACAGAGCTTCAAGAACTCCCTAAAACTGACCAGATTCACTAGGCCCTTCCCTGCCAGAGTAAGCAGAGGCCAGAGGCAAAGAAGACTCAGAGCAGACCAGCTGCCTGGAAGAACAGAAACCAGCCGAACTGCCTACCAGAAGTTTAGGCTCCCTGGGCCACCTAAAGGAAAGGACGATCTCCAACCTGTTGAGCTGTCTGCAGGCTGTGCAATGTGACCCAGGCTTTCAAGCTTCTGTGAGCTGTCACTCATGCTGGGGTGAGCCTTAGTGATGAAGCTGTGTTTGAGTCATTACTGCTACTGTAAGTAATCCCTCTCCCACATTCTTACAAGGAACCCCGTCACCCATACTTCTGTAAGTAACCCCAATAAAACTTATTGGTTCACTAAGTTAGATTTGGGTGGTAGCTACAGGTTGGCCTGTCATATGTTCCTTATTTGGGGTGAGTAGATGTGTTTCATTTACAGAGGAAAAGTTTTGTCACATAATAAGGGGGTGCACTTTCATCCAGAAGCCCGAGGAGCATTTTAGGTGTCACATCACCAGAGACAACTACCTTGTATTTTGGAAATAAAGGTCTGTCATTGGATTAGCACGCACTGATTTGTCTAGGCCCCGTGGCCAGTGAGTCCCAAAGACTCTCCCAATCTCCACCCTCCTGACACTGGGATTACAAATGTAAACCATCATACTGGGCCTATGTAGCTCCTTTTGTTTGCAGGGCAAGCACCTTATCACCACAGCTGTCTCCCCAGTTCCCTCATACTGATTTTCTCTGTGGACCAGTGGGAACAGAGTGCAGACTTAAAAAAGATATTCAAACTTGCTATGGGCCAGGCAGTGGTGGCGCACGCCTTTAATCCCAGCACTCAGGAGGCAGAAGCAGGTGGATCTTTGTGAGTTCGAGACCAGCCTGGTCTACAAGAGCTAGTTCCAGCACAGGCTCCAAAGCCACAGAGAAACCCTGTCTCGAAAAACCAAAAAAACTTGCTACGGACACCCATGTTCACTATTTATTGTTCCTGGCCACATCACTGTGAGCATGGGAAATGAACTGCTTTCAAAATAAAAATCGCATTCGTGCCCATATTAAGGTAGCAATGAAGGAAAGAGCCACTTTCTTGAGGTTGACATCGTTTTTAGGTTGTGTGGTCATGCCCAACACAAATTAAGGAGGAATGATGTGGCCACAGCAGTGGTGTCTGAGCTCATCCTGCAACAGTCGTTAACCCAAGCCCGGTGTGCTGGAAACAGAAGGCAAAACAGCAAAGAAGATTTATGCCTTGTCTCCAAAGAACTGCCGTCTAATTGAAGTTGCTTTTGCTGAGCTTGGGTTTATTTGAATTCTAGTTATTTCTCTTATTTAAAAAAAAAAGTGATCAGTACCAGGAACAATGGCTCAGCAGGTAAAAGCCAGACACCCAACCCTGACAGCCTGAGTCTGATCCTGGAAATCCCATAAAAAGCCAGATATGACAGCATGCTTCTGAAATTTGCTTTTGAAATCCCAGTCCTCCTGATGTGAGAAGTGAGGCAGGATGGGAGAATCTAGAGGCATACAGGACAAGCTAACCTAGAGGACACAACCTAGCATCAGAAATGAGAAGACAGACTCTACCTCATAATAAAGTAGAAGGTGAGAACCAACTCCCAAAAGTTATCCT